>JAPKLY010000048.1:0-128033 GCA_026898435.1 Prunella vulgaris
TCAGTAGCAGCAGAGAAGCTAAGATTCCAATGATGGCAAACTTTAGCATGGATCCAGATGAGGCTGGTGAGAAAGTGGATCAGACACAATATAGAGGACTTATTGGTTCTCTGCTGTATCTCACTGCCAGCAGACTTGATATTAGCTTCGCAGTAGGGGTATGTGCAAGGTTTCAGGCAAATCCTAAGAAATCTCATCTGGAAGCAGCAAAGAAGATTGTTAAGTATTTGAAGGGTACTTACAATCTAGGCCTCTGGTACCCAGCTGATGACAACTTTCAGCTGAGTGGGTATTCAGATTCTGACTATGGAGGGTGCAAGGTTGATAGAAAATTAACCTCTGGCACATGTCAGTTTCTGGGAAGTAAGCTGATATCTTGGTTCTCCAAGAAGCAGACTTCAGTAGCTACTTCCACAACAGAGGCAGAGTACATGGCTGCTGGTAGTTGCTGTTCTCAGCTGCTCTGGATCAGACAACAACTGAGGGACTACCATGTGATCACAGAAGAGATACCCATCTTCTGTGATAGCACAAGTGCAATAGCCATTACTCAGAATCCAGTTCTCCATACCAGATACAAGCATGTGGACATAAGACATCATTTTCTTCGAGATCATGCTGAGAAGGGAGATATAAGGATGGAGAAGATTCATACGGGGAAGCAGAGATCAGATGTGCTTACCAAACCTTTAGCAGAGGTAAGATTCAGAGAATTAGTAGCAGAGTTAGGAATGATAGATGGAGGTGCAGTTCTCTAGAAAGAAAGTTTTTAAGAAAATGGGTAGTCAGCTGGTATCCAGCTGAGGACTATTCTGCTGAAGTAATCAGCTGATCCTCACATCAGCTGATTTGGTATGTGTTCTTATTCTTTCCTTTCTTTTCTTTATCTTGTTATGTTTAACTTGATACAGGGATAAGTCATGAAAGTCAGACAAGGCCACCTTGCTTCAGCTGGTCCATGTTAGCTGACAATATAGACCCAAATGAGCAGAGAAGATTTTCATGAAGATTATTCTTATTAGCTGGCCTTGCCACGTCAGATTCACGATAAGTATTTCTATAATCTTCGTGACAGTTTTATTTTTTTTCTATCAAATCTTTTAAAAAATTAATAAATCCCAAATTTCTAAAAATAATTTTAGAAAATTAGCAATCAAATCGTTTCTCTTTCAAAAATTCAAGGATTTATTATCTTTTCCAAAATAAACTGTCAGTGGTAATTAAATTCTCACCGCCCAAATTACATCACTAAAGTTTTTCATCATTACCTTTTTACCAAAAGGCAGAATTTTTGGCGGCCAAAAACCTTTTCGAAACCTGACACTTACGCATCAACCCCAAACCACTCAAAGGTCAATTAATCTGGACCTTTGATTTGTGTGATGCAATATACAAATCTACGATCAAAATTGATCGGTTTTAATTTTTGGAAAAACTGCTCATCTCTTTCGATTCATATATATACCCCTTTAACTTCTTACTGATAACCTTTCTGCTTCGAAATCTTTCTTTTCTTATTGTTCTTGCATATTATTCTCTGTTGCACTTAACCTCTGTGTTGAAGGAATGACATCCAAAGCTATACAAAAGATGTTCAAAGAAAGGATGTACGCCGAGATGTGTGTCGATTACGACACGACTAGGGTTCAAAAAATTCTGGAAATCCTAAACCTTCTTCAACATCACAATCTCCGAACCTTCATCTCCATGACCCCCCCTGACCATAAAACCCTAAACTTTTACGCCTTTCAATTCCTCCTCAGGCCCGGTTTAGCTCAAACTCCATCGGATCCTTGGTTGATGGGAAAGCAGTTGTCATATCCAAGGATGCGGTTGCTAAACTTTTTGGCTTATCCTCCACTGATATTCTACCATATAAATACAAGGAAGCCGACTACCTGGATACTTTCAAGATAATGGCCAGGAAGAGTCATAGGAATACCACCACGAATCTGAAGAAGTTTATGTTGAGGAAAAGATTCAGGTTTCTGATGGATGTGGTGACCAAGGTTATCTTGGCAGATCAGGGGAGTTTGGACGTCATTACCAAACTTCTCCTGAGCGTGGCCCGCACTATCCTTGATGGGGTTCAAGCAGACTGGGTGAGTCTGCTATGGTTTCACTTGGAATAGGAGTCCAAGAGATGTGTTGCTAAGGAAGTGGACGGTCAACAAGTTTACAGTTTCAAGTCGAAGTGCTCTATGGCTACCAAGATTACCATAATCTTGAATCATCTGCTACCCCAGCACGAGTGGGATGAAGATTGGGTTGTTGAGTACAACCATACCAAATTCCTGAGGGAAAGTAACTTGGATGTAATTGGGCCAGCTGATTCAGATTCAAAAGCTGATCCAGTAGCTGCTGCCCCTGGTCCCTCTGCTGGTCCTGGAAAGAAGCAGAAGAGGAAGGCTTCAAAGCATGCTGGAGGGGGAAGAAAGAAGAAATCTAAGAAGGAAACTACTCCTGTCCAAAGGAAGCTCTCCTTTGATTCTGACGATGATGATGATACTGCTGTGCTGAGCAGTCTGAACAAGAAGAAATCCTCAGCAGAGAAGGCTACTCTGCTGGTTGTTGAGCCTTCTGATGAAGAAGAGGAGCAAGCCAATGAGGAATCAGCTAAAAGAGCTGGTTCAGATAAGGATTCTGCCTCTGACTCTGATGGAGGGGAAGAAGAGTCAGAAGAGAGGGAATCAGCTGAGCCATCAGTTGCTGAGACAGAGGTTCTACATTCCTCTGAAGATGCATCATCAGCGGATACACCAATAGCTGCCTCACCCATCAGGTCAGCTCAACCCTCTCCCTTATCTGATCCTTCCCAACATAATTCCCCATCACTTTCCTAAAAATCCCATACCTCTACACACTTCACACCCCCAGTTGATCCTTCCCCGTCACAAATCCCAGTTGGCAATGAACCAGGGGAGGTAGCTACCTCTGGTGAGCCTTCAGCTATTCCTAAACCCTCTCACCCTGAACCAATTGATCTTGAAACCCCTAACTCCCCCACCGAAATGGCTCAACAAGCACACCTATCTCACCTTCGTTCAAAGGGGCCTCTTGAACGAGGGATGATCATTACTGCCCTAGCCCACATCTCCGTATATATCCCAGAACTCAACTCCTATCCTGCCTATCAAGATATCTTGGCTGATGGTGTTGCTTGGGCCCAAGTGAGAGAAGGTCCAGTTACCTTCCTTTTGGAGCTGATGAAGGAAATGGGTGAAGCTGCCTTCACTGAGTGGGAAGAGATTCTGATGCCTTGGAGGTTAAGGCACCATCCTAGCTGACATCTCCTGAAGGACTTAGGAAGGTTGCCCGTGCTTTGCTGCTCAAGGATGGGGTTGCGCTGGATTGCCTGGAAACTGCAGAGTCAGAGTTCATCCCTCCAGCAGCAAACTTTGAGATCAACCCGGCTGATCAGGTAACTCCTAAAATTTTGGGACATGTTAAAGATTATTTTGATGATCACATCAGGGAGATCAAAGCCACTCTGCTGGTTGCCAAGTCTGCTGCCCCCTCTCTGATTGAACAGCACGTTCATCAAGTTCTGCTGGATCACCGAAACAAGCTGAAAGAAGCTATGGAGGACAGTTTGTATGCCACCAGGATAGAGTTTTTCCACACTCTACAGAATTTCAAGATGACAGCCAAGGCATTTACTGATGATGCCTCTGCTACCCTCTCTGCTGAATCTGAGAGATTCAGACTGGTCTCTGAGAGGTTGGAAGGTCAGATTGCTGAATGCAAAAACGGTCAGGAGGACCTAAAAGCTATTGTGGATAATCTTCCTACTTCTCTACCTTCTTCCTCGATGATTGATGATATCAAAAAGGGGGAAGAGAAGAACTCAGCTGCTATTGAGAAGAACTCAGCTGCTATTGCTGCCCTACAATCTGAGATGGCCTCTCTGAGAGCTCTACTGGTAGATAATCATGGTGCTCTATCTGCTAGAGTAGAAAATGTTGAAGATTACATCAACACAAGAAAGATTGCAGCTCAGAAGACTTAGGAGCTGAGAGATCAGAAGATGGCTGAGGCACTACAGAGACAAGAGGTGGTAGCTGAAGAAAGAGAGAAAAAGAAGAGAATTATGAATGCTGAACTGGATGAGAAGCTGGCAAAGGAGTTGAACCTAGCTGAAAAGGAGACTCCAGAAGAGAGGAGTAAGAGGCAGGAAAGGGAAATGAATGATGAGCTGGAAAGACGTTACCAGAGGAAACTGAAGAAGCAGTGGAAGACAGTTTCTCAGAGTAGCAGCACTAGAAGTGGAAAGTACATTCGGGATCCGAATGAGCCTTTGGTTGACGGACCAATTGACATGTTCTACAATCAATTATCAGATGAGCTTGTGCATCTTTGGAAAACTATAAAGGCTAAGACCATGATCCACTTCTATGTTCTCAGAGGAGAAAATACCAGAGGAGAAATAGAGAAGAATGCTGAGTTCAGAAACTGGTTAAGGGAGACCTTTCCAAAATTCTTCAAAGCTATTTCGGATGAAATGCTTAAGCTGGAAGTTCAGCCGGAGTTGCCAGAGATAGAGTACCTTCCAACTCCAACTGATGAGAGTGGGAAGATAGACTGGGTGGAAATCAGGAAATATTGGTTGCAGACTACTCTATTTTTTCCACAACTCTCTGACAATTCTCTGCCAGCTCTGAGGGAGATAGAGAAGAGGTTCCTCGACTGGATGCAAGTTCCTCTCGACAGCAGAAGACCTCTCCTTATGTAATTGTCCAGCTGAGTCAACTGAGGATTAGGTACTTCCTTTTGATTGTAACTTCTCTTTTGTTTAATGAAGCTTTATGATTCCAGACAACTTCTTGTTGTCAGCTGCACTTTTTATTCTGTCTAAGGATCTTATCTAAAGATCTTCTTTTCTGTCCTATTTTGATCTTGATTTTGATTGAAAATGCTTATCTGTTGAGATCAGCTTAGTTGGTTTTGATATCATAAAAAAGGGGGAACTTGTTAGGATATCTGTGTTAGATGTTTTGATGATATAATAAACCAATCAACTTGTAATAGGACCAGCTGAACATGTTAGTCAGCTGATGAGTAGTTAGGATTAGATATAGAGTGAGGGGGAATCTACCTTGCTGCCTAGAAGATCCGAAGCTATCATAGAGAAGAAGACCAGCTGAGACCTTGAGGACTTAGCCGATTTCAGAGGACAGAAGATTTAAGCAGCTGACACTGGAGTATCGAGAGCAGATCATCAGAGGAGTTAACATCAGCTGACATTAGAAGATCAGCTGATCACCTGAGAGCACGTCGCAGACAAGACAAGGACCATGGATAAAAGATATATTCAGACGAAGTCAAGAAGACCAGCTGAGGTGCACACCAGCAGACTTGCACATCAGCTGAGGTCCTAGTACCAGCAGACAGTACACCAGCTGAGGAGACAGATCAGCTGAGGTCTTGTGCTCGGCCCAGATTCTTCAGAATCATTTCAAGGGTTGACTTGCGACATAAAAGGGATTCCCAGAATAGAAGATCAATCAATCAAGGGGACAAACTTGATTGATTGAAGATCGGGAAGACTAACGGGAATCAATAAGGAAATTCAATCAATCTCATTGATTGATTGAATACGAAATTATAGATCTCAAATTTCTAGTCTATCCCAACGACTAGTTATTTGACCCTATAAATAAGAGTAGTAGTGATGATTTAGGTTACGGTTTTCACACGCATATTAAGCTAGCCGAAACTCTGTCATAATTATCACTCGCACTCAAAAACCCCATTCATACTTATCTTTTGTAAAAGCTTTGTAGAAGCTGTGAGAAGTCAATTGCGATTGAAGCATTGACAATTTGTAAGAGAGTAGTACTCTCGAAGTGTGTAAGTAAGTAAGAGAGTAAGTTAGTGGAGAGCCCCACAATTCCAGTTGGATTGTGGAGAGTGGAGTAGGACCTTTTGTCCGAACCACTATAAATCCCTTGTGTCTCGTCTTATTTCTTTCTGTTCTTAACTTGTGCACATCACCTAAAACTGATTTTCATTAAAAACGTTTCCGCACAATTCACAGCGCACAACTTTCAAATTTAGACTACCTCAAGTAGTCTGCTAGTTTTCTGAATAAGCAAAATAATTTGAAAAAGGTTTTTGAATCCTTACAAGTCTATTCAACCCCCCTTCTAGACTTGTTCCACGGTATTCTTCCCTAAAACCTGCCTTTGGGACCAACACACTTCCTCACTGGCAACACCCTTCGTCTTCCTCTTATCGAGGTTGAATTCCAGAGCCTTTAACTCTGAGAAGAGGTAAGAGTAAGGAATGTTAGTGAGGTCCTGAGTGTTCTTCAACAAGATCACTCCTGTGTCCCATCTTTCAGGGAGATAGTTCAGGATTTTAGACGACACCTCCCTCTTAGGAAAGTCCTTCACAAGGGTTGCTAGCTCGTTCATCATCTTAATGAACTGAGCTTCCATCTGATCGATGGATTCACCTTTCAGCATCCGAAAAGCCTCGAACTTCCTGATAGCAAGATCTCTCTTGTTCTCCTTGATCTTCTCCGAGCCCTCACTCATCTCCTTCAGTGCATCCCAGATCTCCTTCGCGGTTGTCATATGCATGAGCCTAACCAAATTCTCGTAAGAAACGGTGTGGAGTATAATGTTCTTCGCAACATTATCTAGTCCGATTTGCTTAATCTGATCAGCAGTAAGCGCGGACCTCTCCACAGGCTCATCTCCGGTAGCCGAAATAGGAACATTACCAGCTACGGGCCAGATAGTCTGAAGATTCCTCATAAATCTGATAGGACCATGCTCAATCACCTGGGGCATCTGATCATGGATGGAGTAGAGATGTGCGAGAACCCTGAATTTCCAATAATCATAATTGTCAATAGAGAATTCAGGAAGACTGCCTTCAAGGCGCTTAGAACCGGATGCCATGAATGCAAGTTTTCAGAAACAGATCTGTTCAGTTGACCACCAAAAGTTTCTCCTCAGAAACTGTTGGTAAACAAAGTCAGTGGTCTTTTGAACCACTGCTCTGATACCACTTGTTGGTCCCGAAATGAGTAAAATCAGTGTATGGGGAGGGAATACACTGATGTCAGATTTTTCTGAATACTCAGAAAATTGCTCTTACACACTCAGTCAGGAAGATCCTGAAGATACTCAGTAAAACTGAAAGTTCGCAGGGCCAGCAGGGACAAGTCAGTAGTGAGTCAGATAGGCTGAGTGTGAGTAATGTGCTCGGAAGCTCAGTAGAGATAACAATCCTACTGACCGCTCGGAAGCTAGTCAGTTGGGCTACTATCTCAGTAAGCTAGAGTGCGTGAGGAATGTGAGCCCTTAGTTTCTACTCGTTTTAGTTTCTGAAAACATTTTCTCTGAGTTTGCTTAGTAAAAGGTGGTTAAGGCTGGTGCACAGTATTCAGATTCAGGATGATTAATTCAGCCTGAATATTAAAACGATGCAGTATGTTCAGTTTAATATGAATGACAATTATGATCCTGAACACGAAAGTAAATCAGCACACAAGGGTCTTTTTAACGTGGTTCGGAGATAACCAACTCCTACGTCCACGGCCTGATTTAACAGGAAGCTATCCTCAAAACCCTGAGGATAGGTACTTGGTTTTTACATTCCAAGGGACACGAATAGCCAACTTCCTCTCTAAGGAACTGACCCCTGGGCGTTTTACAAGTCTCAGTCCTTCTAACCAACCAATCTCACACCCTGAGTGGTTTGGTATTCTAGGTTTCCAACTAAGATAGCTCTAGGAATACAAAACAATGCTAAATATTAGAGCTATCGATCTAAGTAAATACAGAGTGAATCCTACTACAACACTAGGGAAATTTAATTGCAGAGTGTTGCTTATAGTATGCTTTTAATGCTTGGATTCTTGAGAGCTTTCTCTTGGAAATTTCCCGTTAGCCTTGAATGGGTGCAAGGCTCTCTGTATTTATAGGCAAGATTCAAAATAGATCCATTGGAGGAGATCTACCCAAATCTTTCCTATTTTAGGGTGGTTGCAGGCTAGATGTACTATTGACCTAATTGCCATGCTTATTCTGGCAATATTTGTCCCGCCGCCTGTAACTCTGAGACGCATTAAATGCCACCTTAAATGCTTCACAGACTCCATACATGCGTGTCGAAAGATGATTGGCTTTCCGTTCCAACGGCTAGTTGACCATCTGACATTTGTACTTTCCTCGTACATTCAATACTCTGAGTCTTTTGTTAATAACTCAGCCTGAATGTTTGTCTTTATTGGAGTCTTACTGACATTCTCTTTGTCTCTTGTCCCATAGCATAAATGACCTTTTTGCTTTGGACTTACATGATTCAAGTAAACTGAACCAAGGTCAGGACTTACAAGCATTCAGCTTGGCCTGATAGGTTATTCAACCCAGTATGTGTAACCTTTCTGCTTTAGACTTACATGAGTCAGATAAACTGACTCAAGGCCTAAGTCAGGTCTTACGAGCATTCAGCTCGGCCTGATAGGTTATTCAGCCCGGCAAGTGTAACCTTTTTACTTTGGACTTACATGATTCAGGTAAACTGAACCAAGGCCTAAGTCACGACTTACAAGCATTCAGCTTGGCCTGATAGGTTATTTTAGACTTGCCCTTCACTGACTAATTTCTGTTCTGAGCAGCTTAAATATTCAGTAGAAACATAAGTCAGTGGGACGTCCGGATAGTCTTCAGGATGGACCATCAAGTCTTTGGTCTTCACTTCAGTTCAGGCAATCTTCTACAAGGCTGACTCTGAACTTCTTCAGGACGAGTTGCGTTTCAGACTTCAAATAATTGGGTCGACTCCAATCTTCTTCAGTCTTCAACACGTCCCCCCTGAACTGAATCCCTAACCTGACTATCCTGAATACGACTATCCTGACTAACTGTACTTAGGCAAATTCATCAGGGATTTTGGGATCTAATCAAAACACTCAGATTGTCCCAACAGGCTCAAAACATCCAAATGCATACACCATCATCAAAATAGAGAATTAATACATCAAGCTAACTCATACATGCATGAGATTAACAAGCAATTAAACTACACCATAATCTCCATACACCAATGCAAAAAAGGTATTAGCTCATGGCTAATTGGTACAAAACTACAACAATTAAGCTAACTACAATCATATCTAAGGTAAAAGTAAGAGAATTACAAGAAATCTTACCAATGTTGGATGAATTGAAAATACAAGCTAATTCCTTCAAATGCTAATTTCTAATCTGTGGCTCAAAAAGATAAATCCTACATTACACTTGTAGCTAACGTCGAGATGAATCTACTACAATGAACGGATCGGAATTCCAACGGTTTGATCGAAAGTAATCAAAGAAATAAGATTGAAAATCAAAGATAGCCCACTTGGTAACTATCTATAATCTCTCTCTAATCTATCTAATGAAAGTCTAAGAATGAAATGAAATCTAGATGCTTCAAAATCTGATCCATTGGGTATTTATAGTGCTCCAAACGTTAAAACTTATTTGCCCTTCATTAAATGCACGAAAAGATGACTTTGTGTTGGGACAATCTTAAGTGTTTTGATTAGATCCCAAAATCCCTTGATGAATTTTCCTAAGTATAGTTCGATCAGGATGATAGGCTCAGGATAGATATGGTAGAATAGATTTTCTATTCACAGGTATTCAGTTCAGGGGGAACTTATTGAGGAGTGAAGACTGATGGAGACGTATTTGAAGTCTGAAGTCTGATGTATCTCTAACCCTGAATGCATTGATCATCCTGAAGATGATCAACCTGAAGCTGAACCTGAAAAATCTAGAAAGAGTCCTGAAGCTGCGAAGAGCCATCCTGAAGAAGACCACTGACCCTGACCGAACTGAGTAAACTAAGCATGCTCAGGGAAGTCTCTATCCGTGAAGACACAAGTAACCTTGATCAGGCTGACTGTCCCTCTGATGTTCATAAGTCCTGACTTGGGCCTAGTATCAGTTAACCTGATACTTGTAAGTCCTGAGACCCAAAGGTTACACGTGCGAATGGAAGTCTGATGAAGCAGAAAGAATGTCAGAATCTCCAACATAAGACAAACATCTATGCTGAGTAAAGAACGAGAGACTCAGAGTCATGAATGTACGAGGATCAGAAAGTCAATGCCGACAAACTAGCCGTTGGACAAACTACCAGTAAGAAGGCGACATGTATGTACGGCGACTAAGCACATTTAATGCTTCTCAGAGGTGCAGGCGGCGAATCAAAAACTTTGCCATACTAGGTATGGTCTTTGTCAGACAAGGATAACCAGTACCTGCACCTATCTAAAATAGGAAGGTTTGAGACGGATCTTCTCCAACAGATCTATTTCAAACCTCCCTATAAATACAGAAGACCTTGCTCCCATTCAAGACTAACGGGAAATTTCCAAGAGAAACTCTCAAGATTCCAAGCACTTAAAGTTTATTTGAAGCAGCACTCTTAAACCTTAAATTTCCCTAGTGTTGTAGTAGGAATATCTTCTGTATTTTGCTTAGAGTATTGATCCCATCCTTAGCACTGATTTGTTAGAGGGATCAATACAAACTAGTTGGAAAACGTGAATACCAAACCCCTCAGGTTGTGAGGTGGTTGGTAGGAAGGAGTGAGACTTGTAAAACCACTCAGGGGTCAGTTCCTAAGAGAGGAAGTTGGCTACTCGTGTCCCTTGGCACGTAAAAATCAAGTACCTATCCTCAGGGTTTTGAGGATAGCTTCCTGTTCAATCTGGTTGTGGACGTAGGAGTTGGTTATCTCCGAACCACGTTAAAAAGACCCTTGTGTGCTGATTTACTATTTGCTCAGGATCATAATTGTCATCATATTAAACTGAAGCATACTTGCATAGTTTTGGAAAACCATCAGGACTGACTTTGTCATCCTGACCTTAAAATTGTGCACCAGCCTTAACCACATTTTCACTAAGCAAACTGATAAGTTTTCAGAACTAAAACGAGTAAAAACTTAAGGGCTCACATTCCGCACTAAACTGAGCTTACTGAGATAGTAGCCAACTGACTAGATTCTGAGCGGTCAGTAGGATTGTTATCTCTACTGAGCTTCTGAGAGCACAACTCTGACTTAGCCTATCTGGTTCATCACTGATCTGTCCCTGCTGCCCCTGGTCTGAAAGAGCATTTTCCCGAGATTTCGGGAAAATCTGACATCAGTGTATTCCCCCCATACACTGATTATACTCGTTTCAGGACCAACAAGTGGTATCAGAGCAGTGGTTCAAACGACCACTGACTTTGTTTACCAACAGTTTCTGAGGAGAAACTTTTGGTGGTCAACTGAACTGATCTGTTTCTGAAAACTTGCATACCATGGCATCCGGTTCTGAGCACCTTGAATGCAATCTTCCTGAATTCTCTATTGATAATTATGATTTTTGGAAATTCAGGGTCCTTGCACATCTCTACTCCATCCATGATCAGATGCCCCAGGTGATTGAGCATGGTCCTATCAAATTTATGAGGAATCTTCAGACCACCTGGCCCATAGCTGGTAATGTCCCTGTTCCGGCTGCCGGAGATGAGCCAGTGGAGAGGTCCGCGCTTACATCTGATCAGATTAAGCAAATCAGACTGGATAATATTACGAAGAACATTATACTCCACACCATTTCTTACGAGAACTCGGTTAGGCTCATGCATCTGACAACTGCGAAGGAGATATGGGTTGCTCTGAAGGAGATGAGTGAGGGCTCAGAGAAGATCAAGGAGAACAAGCGTGATCTTGCTATCAGGAAGTTTGAGGCCTTTCAGATGTTAGAAGGAGAGTCCATCGATCAGATGGAAGCTCGATTCATTAAGATGATGAATGAGCTAGCAACCCTTGGGAAGGACTTTCCCAAGAGGGAGGTGTCATCAAAAATCCTGAACTGTCTCCCTGAAAGATGGGACACATGAGTGATCTTGTTGAAGAACACTCAGGATCTCACAAACATTCCTTACTCTCACCTATTCTCAGAGTTAAAGGCTCTGGAATTCAACCTCGATAAGAGGAAGAAGAAAGGTGCTGTCAGTGAGGATGTGGGTGAGGAGAAGACACCTGAAAAGGAAAAGAGCGTGGCTTTTAAAGCTACTCCTGAGCCTGAGGCTGGATCTGGCTCGAAATCACTCAGAGAGATGAACAAGGATGAGCTAGCCCTAGAGTACAGCCTGATGGCACGACGAATCGAGAAGCTAAACTCTCGATTGGGCAGGTATAAGAAGTTTTATACTGACAATCGTGACCGCAGGTATTCCAGCCCCAGGAGATCGAGCCCCCGGAGGGAAGAAATGAGGGGTTCTGAATCCAGGAGAGAAGGTGATGAGCCTGAGCTGTGAAGAGATGAGAAAAGCTCCAAGAGAAGAGACGATGCTGATCCCAGAAGATCCAACTCCAAGCCTGAGAGATCATCAGGGAGCCAGAGGGAATCGTCAGAAAAGAGGTACACTAACAAAAAGTTTGCTAGTGATGTAGATCAGTGTTACCACTGCAAGAAGACCGGACATTATCAGTATGATTGTCTAGAGCTCAATGCTCGTGAGCGAGAAGATCGGAGAGCAAAGAGAGAGCTCAGGGCATCAGACCGGAGAGCAATACTTGCTGAGGATTCCTCAGATTCAGATGGCCCAGGACGCCGGTCCCCTGAACTCTTCTCCGATGAGGAGTATCATGATCTCTGCCTGATGGCAGATGATGAGGTATGTTCTTCTGCCTCTTCTCCTGATCACTCACCTGAGCTTAGCTCAGACTTAGCAAGAGATCTCAACCTTCAGCTCGCTTTAGAGCAATTGATGGCTGATTTCTCAAGGCTGCAGGAGACTCATATTCACACAGTGGATGTGAATGCACAACTGAGTGGGGAGAACGATCGGTTAACTGAGTCTCTCAGAATGAGAAATACTGAGGAAGCCCTCAGACTAGTAAATCTCCAGGAAGAGTTACTTCATACCCAGAATAAGCATGATGAGACTCCAATGGCGGTTGAAAGACTGAATGGTGTAATCAGCTCGCTAATTGAGACTCGTGACACTGATAAGTTCCTTGCTCAGGAACAACAGATGATTGAGCGTATTGCTCTAAGAGAGATGTTCGAAACTGAGTGGCAAGCTCGCCTTAGTGCTGAGCAAACTGCTTGGGATCTTGAGCTGATCTCAAAAGAGAATGCTCATCAGAAACTGGTGCTTCAGTACACCACTGAGATTGAGGCCCTGAAAAAGGAAAGTGGGCACCTTGAGGAAAAGCTGAAGAAGTTACACACATCTTCCCAAGTGGTTGATGAGTTAACAAGTTTCTCTCAGCTGACTGATGGTGCAAAAGCTGGGTTAGGCTATGATGCCTCTAAAGACCCAAAGGGCAAGAAGAAGAGAGGTGCTTCAGGGAGCAACTCTCAGAAAAAGTTTGTCCCTGCCCAAACTGACGACAAGAGCCCAAGTGTTGCTAGTCAGGATAAAGGCAAAGGGAAGGAGAAAGCGTCTGAACCTGTCAGGAAAATGACTAAGGAATCTAGGTCAAAACCTAAGGGAAAGGCCTAGGCTCCTCATCCTGAGCCGAGGAAGAAGGACCAAGGGAACTCCAAGGCTCAGCCTAGGAACCCTCAGGCCGGAAAGAACTCTGCCCCCAACACTTCTCAGGCTAGGCCTCAGAATGCTCAGGGTAGAAAGAACTCTGGTCAGGGGAGGCCTCAGGCAAGGTCAAGGACTACTGAGGTCCAGAGGCCTCAGGCAAGGCACAGGGCCCATCAGGAACGTCCCAATCCTCAAAGGAGAAGGACAAACCAAGTGGCCCCTGAAAGGAAACAGAGACATGACTCCGATAACACTCAGGCCAGACCTTAAGTGCCTAGAGGTCAGGCCCGAGCTGCTCCTTCTCAGGACAGACCTCAGCCCAACGCACCCAGGCCAAGGAGGAACAGGAGGCCCGCCCCTAGGAATCAATCCAGGGCTCCTGAGACTTAGGCTGACACACATACACCCTCAACTTCCCAGGCACAAAGGAAGAAGAGGACAGTGTATGTTGATGTTTCAGGGAGACAGGTTTACACTTCTGATGCCATCAGAATTGTTAAACAAATCTGGATCCCGAAGGGTATGGCTGACACTGTAGGACCCAATACGAGATGGGTACCTGAGGCCTGATTCTTTTCAGGTCGCTGCGGGCTACAAGAAGAGGAGGGAGGATCAGAAGATGGACTGGTACTTGGACTCAGGGTGTTCCAGGCACATGACCGGATTTCGTGATCTCTTTCATGATTATGTAGCTCAGGATGACCCGTAGGTAATCTTTGGTGATAACTCTAAGGGTTTCACCAGAGGATTCGGTACCCTTGTTGTTGGCTCTGTGAGAGTGCTTAATGTATCCTATGTTGAGGGTCTTAGGCATAACCTGTTTTCGGTCAGTTAGTTTTGTGACCGAGGATATAGTGTAGAGTTTACATCTAACATATGTCTTGTGAAGGACAAATCTACACTGCAGGTTCTGATAACAGGTGTCAGGAGGGGAAACGTTTATTTTGCTAACTTCAAAAGCAGTTCTCCTGAAACCTGTTTGGTCGCTAAGAGCTCATCTGAGCTCAGTTGGCTTTGACATAAATGTCTGAGTCACTTAAACTTCAAGATTATTAACAAAATTTCTCGACTTTCTCTTGTAGAAGGTCTACCTAATGAAGTTTTTAGCAAAGACCACGTGTGCGGAGCATGTCAGGAAGGCAAGCAAACCAAAGCTTCATTCAAGGAGAAAGATGCCTTCTCAACTGATAGAGTGCTTCAGCTCTTGCACATGGATCTCTTTCGTCCGATTACCCCTGTCAGCATGAATGGTAGGAAATATACACTTGTTGTTGTTGATGATTATTCCAGGTACACATGGGTTATTTTCTTACTGAACAAGAAGGAGACTCAGGTCAAGCTTCCGGAGTTACTCAAGAAATTGAGTACTGAATAGGGTCATAGCATCGTCAGGATCAGATCAGATCGGGGAACTGAGTTTATTAACTCAATTATAACTGATTTTTGTACTGACCTTGGTATTGCTCATGAGACTTCTGCAGGCAGGACCCCTCAGCAGAATGGGGTAGCTGAGAGAAGGAATCGGACCCTGAAGGAAGCTGCCAGGACCATGTTGGTTGAGTCAGGACTGCCCAATATGTACTGGGCTGAAGCAATCAACACTGCTTGCTACACTCAGAACCAATCTATGCTGAACAAACAATATGCTCAGACACCTTATGAAACTTGGAATAAAAGGAAGCCTCGCATCTCCAATTTCCATATTTTTTTGTGTAAGTGTTTCATCCTGAACAATGGGAAAGATCAGCTGAAAGCCTTTGATAGCAAGTCTGATGAGGGAGTTTTCTTAGGATTCTCCTCAGTCAGCAAAGCTTTTAGGGTGTATAACTGTCGGACCCTTTGTGTGGAGGAAACACCTCATGTTGTGTTTGATGAGACTGCATCAGTGCGTAAAAAATAGGTTTCGAGTCCTAACACTGAGGGGGTTACCAAGAGGGTAACAAGACTAAGCCTGAAGAATCCTGAGTTCAAGATCAAATTGGTGAATGCTCCCAAAGGATGGGATGATGATGATGATGATCAGGATGAACCTCAGGCCAACCCTCAGCATGCCCCAGCCTCGGAGAATGTTGAGTCTCAGACGGAGGCACAGACTCAACCTGAGGTACGTACTGTCGGTGATGATGCTTCTGCACTTGAGACAGTTACTGAGTCCAACTCTGTAGGGGGAACCAATGTCCCTAATATTGGACAACCCTCAGGGAATGACTCAGTGTCCCCTGTTCTTGCTCGTTCCGCTTCTTTGCCTGTTATTATTGAGACTAACATTTCAGGATCAGGTGAGGGAACGTCAGCAGCTCCCAGTGCAACCATCAGCAGGAGGCGGTGGCTAGATGATCACTCATTGGCTGACATCATTGGTGATGTCAATGAGGGGGTCAGGACAAGGTTTTCCTTCGATGAGAGTGCTATATTTTGCTACTTCCTGAGTAATCAGGAACCTAAGAACATAGAAGAAGCTCTTGCTGACCCCAACTGGATTCTAGCCATGCAGGATGAGCTCAATCAGTTTGAGCAGAATCAAGTTTGGGAGTTAGTAGAGAGACCTATGCGTCAATACGTTATTGGCACCAAGTGGGTTTTCAAGAACAAGAGGGATGAGAAGAATGTTGTGGTCAGGAACAAGGTCAGACTGGTGGCCAAGGGTTACTCTCAGGCCGAAAGAATCGACTATGATGAGACCTTTGCCCCAGTTGCAAGGTTGGAAGCAATCAGGTTGTTCTTGGCCTATGCAACATTCAAGAAGTTCAAAGTGTATCAGATGGACGTGAAGAGTGCTTTTCTGAATGGTATACTGAACGAGGAGGTCTATGTGGAACAACCTCCAGGGTTCGAAGTTGGTAACAAGGTTTATCACCTGAAGAAAGCCCTTTATGCCTGAAACAAGCCCCCAGGGCTTGGTATGATACACTCTCCCAATTTCTGATAGACCACAGGTTTGTGAAAGGAATAGTGGACAGGACCCTCTTCAGGATATCTGAAGGGGAGGATATTCTCTTGGTTCAGATTTATGTGGATGACATAATATTTGGATCTCCTAATCTGAAGCTATGTGAGAAATTCTCCAAGCTGATGACTGGGAAATTTGAGATGTCAATGATGGGAGAAATGAACTTCTTCTTAGGTCTTCAGGTCAGGCAAACTGACTCCGGAATCTTCATAAATCAGTCCAAGTATGTAAGGGACTTGATTCAGAAGTTTGGAGTTCAGACCAGCAAAGTCTCACGTATTCCCATTAACACAAATGAGAAGTTGGATCCTGACAAGGATGGGACCTCAGTGAATCAGACTGAATATAGGGCACTGATTGGATCCTTATTGTACCTGACTGCAAGTCGTCCTGACATCACTTATGTAGTTGGAGTTTGTGCAAGGTATCAGTCTGATCCGAAGAAGGGTCATCTAGAGAGTGCCAAAAAGATACTGAAATACCTTAAGGGTACAGTTAATTTAGGACTTTGGTATCCCTCTGATGACAACCTAGAACTGACTGGCTATTCTGATGCTGATTATGGAGGCTGTAGGCTTGATAGGAAATCAACTACAGGCACATGTCAGTTTCTAGGGAGTAAACTGATCTCTTGGTTTTCTAAGAAGCAAACAAGTGTTGCAATGTCTACTACTGAGGTTGAGTATATGGCGGCAGACAGTTGTTGCTCGCAGATCCTTTGGTTGAAGCAACAACTGAGAGACTACCAAGTTGAGGCCACTGAAGTCCCAATTTATTGTGACAACAATAGTGCCATTGCCATATCCCAAAACCCAGTCTTACACACGAGGTGTAAGCATGTAGACATCAGGCATTACTTTATAAGAGATCATGTTGAGAAAAAGGATATCAGGATGGAGAGGATCCCTACTGACAAGCAGAGAGCTGACATTCTGATTAAGGCTTTGCCTGAAACCAGGTTTGTTGAGATGTCAGTAGAGTTAGGACTTCTTGACCCAGGAGTAGATGGTTCAGTATGAACCTCATTTCAGGATTGAACAAGTGGTCAGGAAGGATGACTAACTCAGGATCAGGTTTGCAGAGATGGATGGCTTTCAGGGGGAACAGACATCAGATTTGGATCTTCAGGATCAGAATAGAGGTAGGTTCAGGACACAGAGCTCAGGGCTTGTCACCCTGATCAGACTCTGAGGTATCAGTCAGGTTTCTATATCTGACTGACTAGTATGTATTATTGAACCTTGCTTTAATTATGACTTGCTTGCTTCATTTCTAATCGTGTCTGACACCACATCAATCACAGGGTTTTTAACTCTCATCCCAGCCATGCATTTATTTTCAGTTTTTATTAAATGCAAAATGCTTATTTATTTCAAACATTCTTCTGACACGCATTAAATGCAAGTGTGGGCGGGAACAGTTTTCCATAAAGTTTTAATTATTACCTTTGAAAACTGAATTTGGTAAAGTTTTATTCCGGATATACCCCTTCATCCAATCCATTGAATTTCAAAAGGCTTTTAATCAAATCCGTCCATTAAAACTGAAACTTTGGGTATAAAAGGAAGCCTTGTGCACATTTCATAATTTGCGCACTCATATTTTCTTAACCCATACATTCTGCAATCTATTTTTCTCGCAAATCTCTGCATTCATGGCTTCTTTCGCTGCTCAATCTCTCGAAGACACAAGGAGATTTCACGCTGCTATTTCATACGTCGAGTCGAAGGTGTCTTTCGATTGGCTGGTGGATTTCACACATCGATCCACCATCAAAGAGCTCTCTCAGGTCTATGGAGCCATCAATCGGGCTGGGCTCCTAGACTTTGTCTCTAAGAAGCCAACCAAAGTCTACCCTTACCAGATCATTGCTTTCTACACCAACATGAAGATGAATGCGGATGATGAGTGGGAATCAGTGATTCCACTCAGGCGGACTGTGGAGAAAAATGGGAAGAAAGTAGTTCAACACTTCACTGAGAAGATCAATGTCAGGGACCTCATCAGGAAGACCTACAAGCTGCCCCACTCTACTGAGGAAAATCAGTTGACTGACTTAACTGCATACAGGGCTGGAGAGGAGCAGGATTGTATGAACGAGTACCTGATCGTTCCTACGGTGATCTACAGCACGATGAACAAGAAGCTACTGAAGCCTGAGTACAAGCTCTTGTTCGAAGTTGTTGTCCAGAGCATAATGGGCTTCATGGGAGGCATGGAGCAAATCAGTCAGCCCAAGATCAGGGGTCTGGCTGCAGTAGTGGACAACGTGAAGATCGATTGGGAGGAGTATTTTCTTCATAAGCTCGTTCAGGAATCGAAGAAGGTGAGGATGGATGGAGACAGAAGAGTCCTTGACAAAAATCCCCATTTTGGGTCAAGGCTATCGGTGATACTTCAGGATCTTCTTGGGGATATCGATCTGAATGGTTGTGAAGCTTTTAAGGACAAGCACATCCTTTTCAAGAACTCTGCTGATACGATCAAGAGAATGCTTGACACTGAGGTCAAGAAGGTGTCAAAAGGAAAGGGAAAAGGCAAGGCAATAGCCCAGAAGGCTCAGGAGGAGCAAGTCAAGTCTGGACCTAAGAGGGTGAAGGTCAAAGGTATTGTCATCGGTGAGAAGAAGACAATTCTCCATGACTCTGACACTGAGTCTGATCACCCTGATCAACCATTCGATTCAACCGCCACACTTGCTGCAGTGCCAATTTCTTCTTTGGCACCCACTGGCATTCCATCATCTGAAACAGCAGCAGCGTCTGGCACTGAGCATGCACCTCAGGAGGAGGTAGCTCAGGTTGAGGGGGGAATAGGCTCCACCTGCTCAAGAGCCTGTTCAAGAGGATCCTGTGATGAGGGTGGTGGAGGTACTCGAAGAAGAGGTTCGGGCTGAACCTTCCGTGGCTGCTCAGGAGGAGGAAGAAGGTGATGAAGGAGGAGAAGGAGAAGTTGCTCAGGAGGAGCAAGGGAGTTCTGATGCTGGGGAAGGAGAGCATCAGAAAGAAGTGGGCGTGGAGGCTCAGGAGGAGCTCCATGATGAGGATCTGGAGGGCAACCGAGGTAAAAAGTGGACTGTTTTCGATGATGCTGAGTCCGAATCTGATCATCAGGAGGAAGCTGAGGAAGAAACTCAGGAGGAGTCTACACCACCAAAGCTAACTCCATTTGAGATGGATGCTAGATGTCAGGCCATCAGGTTTGTCAATCAGCACTTTCCTGATTTGGAGGAAACTTATGGTGAGGAGGTCATCAGACTCAGGGTCTTGGTAATGATGAGAAAGGCCTCAGTACCCGAGGTGGCTGCCCTAATAAAAGCAATTGGGGAGGAAAATCTCAGGGATGAAGAGCAGAGAATCTTAGACAGATTTGTGCTCCGCTCTTATGCCCAAGTCATCAACAAAGAAGACTTCATCCGGATTGTCAGGGCGAATAATCCTCAGCCCAACCCTTGTGCCAGTAGTCGGGGAAGGTGCGACCTCGGGAGGAGGTGCACCAGCCGATGACTCACTCTCAGGGACCGGGACCGCTGAGGCTTCTGGAGAGGTCTTTAAGAAGGTTGCCACCACGACCAAGTCAGCGAAGAGGAAGATTCGAACCATCTCAGTGGGAGTGTCACTGATGGGGAGGACTATCCTAGGCAACCTCGATCGTCAGCATGAGAAAATTAAGAATCTCACTGCTGAGTTGAACAAGGCTAGGAAGGAATCAGTTGATAGATTCATGAGCCTTGAACAACAACGATCCACAAAAGTCACTACTGACCTCGTTCAAAGCATGATAGACTCATCACTCAGTGGCCTAGATGACAGGATAAAGGCACTGATTGCTGAGGCACTGAAGGGGCAGGAGACCCAGGTCAGGACAGTAGCTCGGGAAGAAGCAGGAAAGGCGGATGACTTGTTACTGACCAGATGGAAGGAGGGCCAGAAAGCTTCTGAGGAAGCATTGCATAGGTCTCTAAACACAATGCTCACTGAAAGCCTGAAGAGGAAGGATGAGTTGACTGCAATGCGGAGGGAGTTTGACAGTCGTCTGACCGAGAACCTGCTCAGAGCTGAAGCCAATGAAAAGCTGGCTAAGGAGTTCAAGGTGGTTACCGATCAGCAAGCGTCTCAGGGGATCCTGATCAGGGATATTCAAAAGAAAGTCGATGAGGACGAGGACCCCTTTGATGCTGCCAAAAAGGGGGAAGGGAAGAAAACTTTGAAAAATTCAAAATCTATGGTTCAGAAACGGAAAACTGATATTTCCGTGGAAGACCTGATGAAGGAGTGTGAGAAGTGACGCTTCCCTGGTGATCCCATTGTCGAGGGAAGGAAGAAGATAAAGCAGTTGACGCTGGAGACTGCAATGCAGGTCAAAAGTCAGGCTACACAGCTTGAAAAGCTGAAGGGTGAAATGGTTGTGCTGAAGGAGAAGACTGATCCTAAGAAAAAGCCTGCCCCTGAAGCCAGGAAAAAGAAGTCAGCTGCTGCGTCTAAGAAGAAGGTTGATGCTCAGGATGCCAGTCCCATCGTATACGAATACGTTGACAACTTTGTACCTCCCGATATGAATGAAGCGTGGATTCCAGTAAAAAAGGGACTTCATGGATCAGTACTATGTTGTCGGGAACTGGCTGAAGACGTCCGAAGGCAAGGATAAGAACACCATCTTTGCTGAATGGATGGTCCTGCATCATAATGAACTCTGGGTAGAAATCGTTCGACATGCTGACAGAGCAGGAGTTCAGATGAGGGCACCTGAGCACATCACCTATCCACCTCCAACCCTCGGCATAAACAACCACCTGAACATGGACCTGATCGGAGGAGAGATAGCAAGGATTGCATCAAGAACTGGAAGCCTCAGTGATCAGAACAAGTTCCATGAAGTCAAGCTCAGAGTCCTAAAGAAGTATGGGATCTCCTTGGCTAGGTGGGATGATGAAGAGTGAATAGTAGTGTCAGGATTAGTGTCTCAGGAACTTTTATAGTTTCACGAACCCATGTACTTTATCTTTTATATCAATGAAACTATTTTATTCCTGAGAAAACATCTCGTTGACTCCTGATTTACTTTTCTGCTCTTTATCAAGAACTGTACTAACCCTTTCCTGTTTCCATCTTATAGAACTAAGGACCTGATATAGGCTCCTGAACTGAATACTGATTGTATCAGTAACTTGTTTAGATGGTAGGATTTTTCTAAGGGTTTTGGCATCATCAAAAAGGGGGAAATTGTTGGGACAATCTTAAGTGTTTTGATTAGATCCCAAAACCCCTTGATGAATTTGCCTAAGTATAGTTCGATCAGGATGATAGGCTCAGGATAGATAAGTTAGAATAGATTTTCAATTCACAGGTATTCAGTTCAGGGGGAACGTACTGAGGAGTGAAGACTGATGGAGACGTCTTTGAAGTCTGAAGTCTGACGTATCTCTAACCCTGAATGCATTGATCATCCTGAAGATGATCAACCTGAAGCTGAACCTGAAAAATCTAGAAAGAGTCCTGAAGCTGCGAAGAGCCATCCTGAAGAAGACCACTGACCCTGACAGAACTGAGTAAACTAAGCATGCTCAGGGAAGTCTCTATCAGTGAAGACACAAGTAACCTTGATCAGGCTGAATGTCCCTCTGATGTTCATAAGTCCTGACTTGGGCCTAGTATCAGTTAACCTGATACTTGTAAGTCCTGAGACCCAAAGGTTACACGTGCGAATGGAAGTCTGATGAAGCAAAAAGAATGTCAGAAACTCCAACATAAGACAAACATTTATGCTGAGTAAAGAACGAGAGACTCAGAGTCATGAATGTACGATGATCAAAAAGTCAATGCCGACAAACTAGCCGTTGGACAAACGACCAGTAAGAAGGCGACACGTACGTACGGAGACTGAGCACATTTAATGCTTCTCAGAGGTGCAGGCGGCGGATCAGAAACTTTGCCATACTAGGTATGGCCTCTGTCAGACAAGGACAACCAGTGCCTGCACCTACCTAAAATATGAGGGTTTGAGACGGATCTCCTCCAATGGATCTATTTCAAACCTCCCTATAAATACAGAAGGCCTTGCTCCCATTCAAGGCTAACGGGAAATTTCCAAGAGAAACTCTCAAGATTCCAAGCACTCAAAGTTCATTCGAAGCAACACTCTAAAACCTTAAATTTTCCTAGTGTTGTAGTAGGAATCTCTTCTGTATTTTGCTTAGAGTATTGATCTCATCCTTAGCACTGATTTGTTAGAGGGATCAATACAAACTAGTTGGAAAACGTGAATACCAAACCCCTCAGGTTAACACTGATTTGTTAGAGGGATCAATACAAACTAGTTGGAAAACGTAAATACCAAACCCCTCAGGTTGTGAGTTGGTTGGTAGGAAGGACTGAGACTTGTAAAACCACCCAGGGGTCAGTTGCTAAGAGAGAAAGTTGGCTACTCGTGTCCCTTGGCACGTAAAAATCAAGTTCCTATCCTCAAGGTTTTGAGGATAGCTTCCTGTTCAATCAGGTCGTGGATGTAGGAGTTGGTTATCTCTGAACCACATTAAAAAGACCCTTGTGTGCTGATTTACTATTTACTCAGGATCATAATTTTCATCATATTAAACTGAAGCATACTTGCATAGTTTTGGAAAACCATCAGGACTGACTTTGTCATCCTGACCTTAAAATTGTGCACCAGCCTTAACCACGTTTTCACTAAGCAAACTGATAAGTTTTCAAAACTAAAACGAGTAAAAACTTAAGGGCTCACATTCCGCACTAAACTGAGCTTACTGAGATAGTAGCCCAACTAACTAGCTTCCGAGCGGTCAGTAGGATTGTTATCTCTACTGAGCTTCTGAGAGCACAACTCTGACTTAGCCTATCTGGTTCATCACTGATCTGTCCTTGCTGCCCCTGAGGACCATCAGTCTAACTGAACATTTCAGGAGCTTCCTGACTAAGTCTGAAAGAGCATTTTCCTGAGATTTCGGGAAAATCTGACATCAGTGTATTCCCCCCCCCCCCCATACACTGATTATACTCGTTTCGGGACCAACACTTTGTCCTTAATTTTTCAAAATTCTGGACTTGTGCTCGGACGCATATATATTGGAACTCGGACAGCCTGCTCGAGCACACCTCCTATCTTGATCGAGCGTGGGCTTGAACCATGTTCATGTAAATTGTGCTCGAACAAGCCTCCCTAAATGCTCGGATTACATCATCTCGCCTTCCTCATCGTGATTTCCTCGATTTTGCCCTATTTAACCTATAAACACAACTTTTTTGCACAAAAGGGTGAATAACACAATATATAGCATATTATGGTCAATAATGCATACAAATCACTTAATGTCATGCTAGAATATACCAAATATGATGCAATTATTACCCTAATCAAGTATCACCAATTGGGAGCAAAAATCCTGAAATTTAAAAATTGGCCAAATTCGACCCGACCCGATCAAGATCCGTAAATTTTGTTACTTTGACCCTGTTAACTGACGAGTTTTTTAAAATTTCTATTTTAGTAGCATATTGCACGTGCAATATTGCACAAGAGACCCACTCAAATTTTAAATATTGTGGTTAATATGTATTTGAAAAAAATTATATCAAAATCCATATATTTAAATTCTTTATAAACAAATATCAATATTGACATTTTTTAACACAAACGAAAAATCTCTATTTATTAAATATTACTCCCATAATATTCAAACCATCCTAATTATTTTTTAAATTCCTAAAATTATCCAAACTCTAAAAATCACCCAAGATTTCAATCTTTTTTAACTCTTATTATGAACTCGGAAGATTATCCAAGTGATTTATATTATCAAGGCCTTAGTTTTTTTCGAATTTAAATCAAGTTCCTCACAATGAGCAAGTCCAATCACCACAAAAATATTTCCTGAAATTTATTCCAAGACTTTCAACAACGAAATACGAATAAAAAATGGGGTTATGTAGGTTTTAGTGTTAGAGAAAATGTAACTCTAATATCGTCTTGATGTTACACTAGTGAAGATAGAAAACATGGAACAAATCAAAAGGGTGCCACTTTATGGGCACAAGTACATAAAATGTAAATTGGTGTTCAAGGTGCAAAACGAAAGAGATAAGCGAAAGAAACATAAATTCTCTAAAAGGTCATTTAAAATGACTTAATGAAAATACAAACAAATGAATTGCTTCTTATACAAAAATACATTCTCAACCTCCAGGGGTTGGTTTAGTAGTGAGGATTTGAGACTTAGGAGGTTTAAAATTCACAAGGTGCGATCAATTCTTCAGATGCTTTCAGTTTATATAGAGATTTGCTCTGATTTGAAATATATCCTCCACTAGTAGACAGTGAGTTATAGGTTTCCCAAATTAATCGGTCCTGGACAAAATACCGAATCTTAAAAAAAAGCATATTCTAAAAAAAAAAGTACAATGAGTCAAATGGATATTGAAAAAGAAGTTCATACTATTTATGAAGTAGGTGATGCTAAGACATTTTAGAACTTGTTTTTGTTTAATAAGGTTATGAGAAAAAAAAAAAAAAAGCTTTAAGATTAGGTCATGGTTCAATGCTTGATGAAAATAAAGAGGATAATGAAGAAATGGTGACAGAAAAGAGAATAAGAACCAATAAAAATGAAAATTGTTCCACCCTCTCCAATCCAAAAACTCTGGGCAATGGATGCTCACTCATTTCCCGTTTTATAGGCTGAGGTATGAAAAGGAAAAGAAAAGGTAAGACATCACAATTTGCAACTACTACCAAACATGTTGCAGATATTCATGTCATGAGATTCACTCGAGAATATGAAGCTTAAATGCTAAACAAATTGGGAAGAGATAGACAAATGGGAGAACATAAAGAATAAAGTAATACTCTCTCCGTTCCAAAATTATTTTCACATTTTTTTTATTTGGACGTCTCAACTCTTCTTTTACACACATAAAAAGAAAACTTTTTACACTCACAAAAGTCAATAAAGTATATTTTTTTTAATTTTATTATTTAACTCTACACTCACATACTTACTTTTTCTTAATTCGCATGCTCGGAACTACTATGAAAGTAGTTCCAAGACGGAGGGAGTATATATTAAGATAAATTCTTATCTTTTAATGTCATTGTTGCCGAAATATTATTTATCCCATATAGAGGAAGAAATAAAATCTATAATAATTATATAAAAGAAGGAGTACAGTTTAAATTTGAGAGATATTTTACGGGCGAGTGTAACGATACACTCTCTCTCATGCATTCGTGTAATGGACGCAAAATATACTCATGGTCGACATCACTCAACGATACCATTTTATATTATTTTATTTTGATAGTATTAGTTATTAATCATCACACATATTGGAAACTGTTCTATGAAGTGAAAACCGTCTAAAAAGATGGCCACTTTTGGTGGAATTTTAAATTTGTCAGATACCATAGTAATGATTTTTCATTTTACTTATGTATAATATATTTAGTATTTTTTTTGGGACTATATCAAATTCTATATGTGTTGAAATAAAGTTATATAATTTTAGGCTGAATATTTTATTGGTTTTAGATTTATTTGCATTAAAAATTGTCTTTGTTTCATAGTAAAATTTTAATTACTTTTTCTAAATGGAAATTATTGAAATTTTAAAAAATATCCATTAACATAGAGAATATTTGATATCAACCAATTAAATTTATTATTTTAATATTTTATTTTAATATAGAAATTAAAAGATAATACACCTTAAGTGGTTGAAACTTCTCTTTTCTTGATAATTTTCTTCTTTTGAAATATATTGCACATTTTGTGAATAATAATATATAATACATCGAATCATTCGTATTAAAGAATTCCAACGGTTATTTTACATATATATAAAATACAGTATTAAAAATTAAATTCTTTTGTATTTTGTATAAGAAAAAAATTAAACTTTTTATTAAAATTTTTAATTTAATCTTTTTAAATGTAAAACTTTTATTCAATAATTTATTTATTTTGAAAAATAATAGTACATGATTTGTTTCTTAGAAATTATTAAGAAAATATAATATATCAAATTTTCTTAAAATTAAAGAAAATTAGTTAGGAACTATTTAGGGTATTAAAAGAAATATTAGATTCGAGTAAATATGATTAAAAAAATTATACTCTTTATTTATAAATGAACTTATGTCATATGAAAATGTAATAGTAGTAAAATTAAAAGTTCGGTAAAATTAATGTTAAAAAAAGAAATTATATAATTTTATGTGCAATTCAACGAGAAAGAGAATTTGGTAGTCTTGAAATTAGCATAATTTTTTGTTTTTGAAAATATCAACTTACAAGATCAAGTCAAGCATGTAATTTTTTGTTTGGCCTAAGTCCACTCTTATAATTTTGAGGTTTTACCATGAGTAATTTTAGACACTATATATTTTTTTTTAATTTTGGGCTTCAGCCCATTAGTTATATGAATATATGCAGCTATAAAATCTTTTAAAAACTTACCATTTATTTAATTTTTTTATAATTAGTAATTACATAATAATTGTATAAATAAAAACAATGGCAGTATATATATAATAAATATATGAATTATTATTATTACATAAGATATATTAGTAAAATCATACTGATCGTGCATCGCACGGGAGAAATACTAGTAACATCTAATAGAAGTAGCTAACTGGCTAATGTGATTTCTTTGCACATAATTTTAATTTATGTCATTTAAGTTATTTAATTTGTATGATTTTTTAAATAAATTTTATATGATTTAACTATATGATATTTTAGTCTAAAACAAGTTCTAAAATTAAAGAGTCTTTTAAACTTAACAAAAAAGAATTAAAAACTTGATAAATAATAACATGGGCAAAAGATCCTGAGAATATTTAAATTTGAGCTTTGGACCCCATTTTTTAAATTAATTTTATAGGATTAGTCTTGTATGCACTAGTTACACGGTGTAACTCAAGTTAATTTTTAAAAAGTTAAACAGTTTATAACTGAAAAGTTAAATAGTTTATTACTGAAAAGTTAAACTATGAAAGATACACTTTCCAGTAATAAACCGTATAACTTTTCAGTTATAAACTGTTTAATTTTTTAAAAATAAACTAGAGTTGCACCGTGTAACTGGTGCACAGGCTTACTCAATTTTATATGATTTAAATATATGATTGTCTCCTCATTTTGCTCGCAAAAATATATTATGGTGATTCAAGCTCCAAGTCAAAAGTTACACTAGTTTTAAAAACTATTGAGTCTAATTCATTTCTCTCAACACTTATTATCATATCTTGCCACATTCGTATCAGGTTGCAACTTTCATCACATGCATTTGCTTCAATAATTATTGTCATGTGTATGCATTTGTAATATTCTAATAAAATATTAACTTTCATCGCATGTATTTGTTTGAACACTTACGAATTTTAATTTTCGTTACATGCATATTTGTCTGAATTAATACTCATTCCTCAAATGCACTTGTTACATTCATATCAGATTTTAATTTTCTGTCTTGTTTGAACATTTATCGTTATACCTCATATGCACTTGTTTATATATGAGTTAGATCCGCAATACTAAAATATTTACTCGTTTGCTTTCTTCATTCTGATGAAAATTACATGAATTTATTAAGCATTTGTTATCTATTTTATTCAATTCTATATATTTATTATTCAATATTGGCTAGTTACATTTAATATGGAGAAAGATCACGTTTTGTTATTTTAGAAAAATAAAAATAAAAATTGGCCCAAATTATTGACACTAGCCTTTTTGAAAATACACTATCCTTGAAAATGTTCTGCATTTTTTTTCATAAATTTTGGCAAAATATTTTGAACAATTTTTCATTTTTTCACTATGTTTAAAAAAATATTATCAAACAAAAATAGTATATTCATCCGGATAATATATTTCTCAAAAGGCTAATGCCCATAACCTGGGCCAAAAAATTTTATGTAAAAGACCGAACCCATTTGTTTTAGTGAAGTGAACTGAAGGAAGAAATTGAGAATGGGCCAACAAAATCCAACATTTACGGCCTCTTTCACATGTATTAATTGAAGGCGTGTGTACAACCTAATGTATTAAGCCCAATTTGCGGTGGGATTGGAAATGAAAACCTTCCGAGCACGAATGTCAGTCAATAGGGTGGGATGGGAACGGGGAGCCAATCCTCATTTTCGTTCCCGCGAATTTTCATTCTCTGTACAAAAAAAATTATGAATTTTTAATAATTACTATTAATAAATATAAATACAAAAATATAAGATGCATTTTTTTTTAAAATAGCTAAAATTAAAAAAAATATAAATTTAAAGTATATTTAAAATAAAAAATGCAAATTTAAAGTATGTTTAAAATCCAAAAAATATATTAGTTACTTTATTCATTTAATTTACTTATATTTTATGTATTATATACTCCCTCCGTCCCAGAGGTGTTTTCACCCCTGGGACGGCACAGTTTTTAAGGTAAATTAAATATTGACCTGTTTGACCAAATTAGTGAAAGTTAATTATAAACCCTAATGCAAGGTACTGTAGCCGCCCATGAACAGTAAAAAAATTGAAAACATCCAAATCTGAAAACATCAAAATGAAAGTTAAAATATTTACAAATTTCCCTCCAACAAGTACAACAATTAATGCTGATTTGATCCAAAAACTCCCTCCTAATTGAAACTTCAAAATAAAGAGTCTTATACAAATTCTACCAACACATTCAATGCACTTCATTACTCCATCAGCTTACAATTAATGGCCCCAAATAGAAGAGCAACAGATCTCACTCCAGCAGAAAAGCATTTAATTTATGACTTCCTCAGCCAAAACAGCACTAATGGTGTAGTGCACAATGGTAAGTTACAAGAAGTTGCTGCATCATTTGGAGTATGCAAAAGAACAGTGCAATTTCTGTGGGCAGCTGCAAAAAGAGCACAACAAGCATCAGTTCCTGTTTTGTTTGTCTCAAAAAGGTTGGGTGTCTTTAAAAGGGTTCAAACAGAGCTAGATTCTGAGAGGATGATGGACATACCTTTTACAAAAAGAAGGACCATCAGAAGGCTTGCTAAGGAGCTGAATGTAAGCAAAAGTAGAGTAGGCAGGTGGATTAAAAAAGGAATGATCAAGCCACACACAAATGCCATCAAACCTACTCTTACAGATGCAAACAAAGTTCAAAGGGTGCAGTATTGTTTGAATGCATTGCAAATAGAGCCAAACAGCAATGCAATCAACTTTGAAACAATGCATAATGTGGTTCATATTGATGAGAAATGGTTCTACATGACCAAGACAAGTAAGAGGTTCTATATATTGCCAGGAGAAATTGAACCATACAGGACATGCAAAAGCAAGAGATACATTCCAAAGGTGATGTTTATGTGTGCAGTGGCAAGACCCCAATATGCAAGTGATGGTGCACTTATTTGGGATGGTAAAATTGGGATTTTTCCCTTCACTCAACGAGTACCAGCAGTGAGGAACAGCAAAAACAGGACCAGAGGCACATTGGTTACTAAGCCAATTGAAAGCATCACTAAGGATGTCATCAAGAGTTGTGTACTGAACCAGGTAAATTCAAGAACTATCAGAAATTATTCATCATTTAGTTATTCAGTAAGTAAGTCTCCAAAATAGGAAAAACATTCATTTTTTTTCCTATTGGTGACATTACAAATACTGATTGTACACAGATAATTCCAGCAATTAAGGCAAAATGGCCAGCAGGAGCAAGCAAATCCATCATAATTCAACAAGACAATGCAAAACCGCACATTAACAACAATGACCCCAAGTTTAGAGTTGCTGCAAGCTCAGATGGATTCAATATCCAACTGATGAGCCAGCCACCCAACTCACCTGATACCAATATCAATGATTTGGGGTGGTTTACTGCAATACAAACATTGCAACTGGACACATCATCATATAATGTGGAAGACTTGGTGAAAAATGTACATTCATCTTTCAATGATCTAACACACACTACACTGAACAATGTTTTTCTAAGTCTACAGAGAGGTATGATAGAGATCATGAAAGACAATGGTGGAAACAGTTTCAAGGGGCCACACATGAAGAAGCAAAGGCTGATCAACCAAGGAACACTCCTAATAACATTACAAGTTGATGAGATGCTAGTAAGGGAATGCATTGAAAAACTGTTGGATGGTGGACACATTGAAAGCTCATCATATAACTTAGGTTATTTGTTGTCAGCTTTAGGGTATAATTAGCTCAGCTTTAGGGTATTTTGAACCAATCTTTTACTACAAGATGGTTATGTTTACAACATAAACATGAAGTCCATATTGCTTAGGCTGTAAACATTTTGCTTATTTACTGATATGTATTGACATTTTGCTTATGTAAACATTTTGCCTTTTATTTTCTGACCCTCAGAATATTGTCATCATAGGGCTGAAAACCTTAAATTAAGCCTCCTACATAAGGCATTTACTACACCCTAGTGGTGGCATTAATCTAAGGCAAGGAATGAATCTCATCACATGGCTGAAAGCCAACACATTCAATACACATCATACAACAAGCAACCCTCAGAATAATCTCATCACAGGGCTGAAAGCCTGAAATTAAGCCTCCTACATTAGGTATTTACACCCTAGTGGTGGCATTAATTTAAGGGTATTCAATGCACCTCATACAACAAGCACCACATAAATCATCACAACCATCAGAAATCATCATATAACCCACAAATCATCATCATATAACCCACAAGTCATGCACAAACAAGTTTATGAAAGAAACAATCGACCTTTGCGCAAGCGTTACACTGCAGGACACCAAATCTCCAGCATCTCCCAACACAAGCACCGCATGCCCTCCGAATAAGGCCCAGTGGACACATCGGGCTCCCCCACATCATCAAATTCAGTTTCAGGCACAAAGTCCGAATCCTCTGAATCAGGAACCACTTCTAGTGAATAGTCAACCTCAGGGGTATCCTCAAGTTCATAAGACACCATTTCAGATTCTGGAACTACTTCAACTAAGAAATCAACCTCAGGGGTATCCTCGAACACTGGAGCTGCTTCAACAGAGGTACTCACCTTGGAAGCTACTTCAACAGAGGTACGATCTGGAAAAGGATCCATAGTAGCGATCGGAGAGAGAGAATCTGAGTGGAAAACCCTCAAACTTCCTCAGCCAATCGAACAACGAGAATCGGACAGCGAGAATCAGACGGAGAGAGAGAGAGCGAGAATCGATCGGAGAGAGAGAGCGAGAGGATCTGAGTGGAAAACCTTCAAACTTTCGATGGAAAACCCTCAAATTCTTCCGATCGGAGAGAAAAAACGATCGGACAGAGAGAATCGATCGGACAGAGAGAGAGAATCTTAGTGAGAATATAGATCGGAGAGAGAGCGAGAGAGAATCTGAGAATCTGAGGGTGAGAGAGAATGAAGAGTCGCAAGGGAGGCGATGAACATTCATGAAAGAGAGAAAGAACAATCGAGAATTTAGGGTTTCGGATGATGATGGGCTGGGTTTTGTTAATTGGGTTTTTTGTTAATGGGTTGGGTTATGGGTTGGGTTATGAGTTGGTTTAATTAATTTAGTGTAATAAGATGATTTAATGTGATTAATAAACTTAAAACAGTTTCCAAATTTAGGCGTGAAAACAATTGTGGGACGGACCGAAATGGAAAGTGTGAAAACAATTGTGGGACGGAGGGAGTATATGTTTATATGTATATAAAAATAGACGGGATCCCCTGAGAAAAAGGGTGGGATACAACTCCCGACACCGCCCTATGCCCATCACGGGGCAAAAAATTCCCCGTCCCAATTTCCATTTTCTTTGGAAATTCTCTCTGAAGGATTCTAGGAATTTCCTGCCCACTGTGAGTCTATTTGTAAGCTAAATTCCGAAGGAATAAAAAACAATTGAAAAAAAAAATTAATTGTTTCGGACCTCTTTCTCTCCCTCAGTAAAAGAAGATGTTATTGGGTTGCAAAAATTGCAACACACAATTTTAGTCCCTCAAAAATAGGGTAGCAACTTCATTAAATTCCTGAGACTCCCCACTTTTTGGAAGCAACCAGTACAAACACACAATCTCACCTAATTTGAGGTGTTCTTCATTTGGAGGATATTAATCTACTACCTTTAGGCTATATTTTTCTTTCTATTTAATTTAATTTTTGTAATAGTTGGATTATGTAAGAATTCTTAAATAAATTTTTGGTTTGAGGACCTTGTATGCACTTGTTTTGATATTTATGGAATTCAATTTTATTTAATTGGTAATTTAATTTGTACACCATTGAATTTTAAAATCGCACGATCTAATTCAAAATTTTACCCAATTGGAAAAACATATTGTTACTGGCCATAATTATGTGTTTATTCAATGGTATTGGAGATATAATTGAGAGATCTATTTTTACTAATTGATTCTTGAACACACTTTATAAAATGATCAGTGTTATGATCCTTATTCGGATTGCAATTGCTACTGATTTAGAGATATGAGTTAGTAGATTAATTTTAGACTTACTTGATCTAACTCGTCATTTAAACTTTTATTAAGAGATCAATTCTATGAAAATTAAAAATTATCACCACTTAAATGAAATTTTACTCATAAGTTGATAGTTGAGTGTTGCAAGCGCCTTGGAACTTTTTTTTCCTTTGATTGATATCTTTATTATTTCCATTGCATAAACTTGTTGATTTGAGCTGTATAACTTTTAATTTTGCTTTTTAATGACAAAATTTTGATAACATTTTGGAATTACTCTTAGTTTTTAGGATCTTTCTCTATAAATTAATCGTGTTTAGATAGAATCGCATAACATAAACTTTCACACTACTTTTTAACCGTGGGATCGATTCGTACTTACTACATTAGGATAGATGTTGTACACTTTCTGAAGTAATGCAGCATCTTCCATGGCAAGCTTCCATTCTGGAATGAGTAAAGCCTGTTGAGCACTTTCAGGTACAGAGATAGGTACAGATGTTAAGAATGATTTTGGCTTAAGGATACCAACCTTAGATCTTGTTATCATAGGATTGGATGAAGATGACAATTCAAACTGAAGCTCAGAAACTGTGATACTATTGCAAAGGAAAACACACACATATAAGAACTAGTGTTTAGTACATATTCATTTCCTGTTTGAACCGGGTTTACTTAAGTAAGAACCGGTCGGATGAAGAAAAACCTGTTGGCGTTTTGAATCAAATTCAAAACGGTTAAAAATAACCAACCATGCTCTGTTTTTTAGGCGAAAAACCAGTTGCAATAAAATTAGCAAATTGGCTCTGCGTGTGAAGATTTTCAGTACATATAAGGGTTGATGGGTGGAGATGAAGAGATATGAGTGTTGGGCATAATCGATTACATGAGCAGTTGTGAGAATTAGCTTGATTCATTCAACATTAAGAAATTAGGGTTCTTACCTGAAATTGGGGAATTCGATTTCAGGGAGATTGAATGTGTTGTAATATGATATTCTTTGCTTGATAGTGAATGTGGTGCTCCTCTCCGTGGATGTAGATCTATTCAAGATCGAACCACGTAAAATTCTTGTGTTCTTATTTTTCTTGTCATCTGTGGTTTATTTTTGGTCCGATTACTCTTGATTGCAAGGTGATTTTCTCGAATCAATTACTATGATTGGTTTCTACAATTGGCGCCGTCTGTGGGAATCTTGAACTTATTAGTGAAATCCGATTGCAACCACCAAGTTTGACATTGAGAAATTCACAGAAAAGAATGACTTTGGCATGTGGAAGATCAAAATGAAAGCCCTTCTGATTCACCATGGTCTGGGAGATGCGATGTTACCAGATGATCAAGTATCTTCAACGAGTGATCCTGGGAAACTCAAGACTTAGAGGGATAAAACACATAGTGCCCTGATACTGAGCCTCGGGCATAAGCCATTGAGGGAAGTTGCAAAAGAAAAAACTGCCAGAGATATGTGGACCAAGTTGGAGCAGCTTTATCAAACAAAATATGTCACCAACAAGTTATATGTCAAGCAGAAGTTGCATGCCTTCAAGATGACTGAAGACAAGAATCTTGATGACCAACTAGATGAATTCAACAAATTAGCAGATGAATTGGAAGACCTTGATGTGAAACTGGAATATGATGATAGGTCCTTGATGCTGCTAAATTCACTACCTAAGTCACTAGAAAATTTCAAGGTCGCATTGTTGTTTAGAAGGCAAGATCAGGTAAAATATGAGGATATTCGGACTGCCTTGAAGACCAAATTACTGCAGCTTCAAGGCGATAAGAAATCACTTGGTACTGCTGAGAGTCTGAATGTAAAATTCAAGAAAGGTAAAAGACATCAACAGAACAAAAGGAATGCAGAAGGGAAGAATGCCAAAAATGGAAAGAAGCAAGGTTTTGTGGAGAAAATGAGGTGTTATGGCTGTCACAAAGTAGGACACCTCAAGAAGAACTACCCTGAGAAGAAAGAAAAACCAGAAGAGAACAAAGCAGAAGTAAAGTGGCGGATGAAGGGTATGAGAGTGCAGAAGTGTTATCTATAACAGATGGTGACATGAGTGATGAATGGGTGTTTGATTCTGGTTGTTCCTTCCACATGTGCCCAATAGAATCAAGGTTCACTGAGTTGAAGAAACTGAATGGTGGATCTGTGCTTCTAGGTAATAATCAATCTTGCAAGGTTGAAGGTATGAGGTCCATCAAACTGATTATGTTTGATGGGAAGGAAAGGATTCAGAGCAATGTTAGGTATGTACCTAAACTCAAGAGAAACTTAATCTCTCTTGGAACATTGAATTTGCTTGGGTGTGAATTCAACACTCAAGATGGTTTCATCCTTGTCACTAAAAACTGCAAAGTACTCATGAAAGGAAGAAAGGTGAATGGCCTATACATCTTGATGGGATCAGAAACAAGTGGATCAGCTGACATGGTTATGCAAGAAGAACAAGCAATGCTATGGCATAAGAGGCTGGCTCATATTGGTGAAAAGGGTCTGAATGTCCTCTCAAGGAGGCAGGTTTTTGGTGGATCAAGATCCATAAATCTGAAGTTCTGTGAACACTGTGTTTTGGGTAAAGTCATGAAGAAACCTTACAAGAAGGGAGAACATAACACTCCAGCACCACTTGATTACATACATTTTGATATATGGGGACCTGCCAGAATAGAAACACATAGTGGAGGCAGATACTTTATGACTATTATTGATGATTTTAGTTGGAAAGTTTGGGTCATGATTCTCAAGCAAAAGTCAGAGGCCTTTACTAGGTTCAAAGAGTGGCTTGCAGAACAGGAAAACAAAAGAGGAGAGACATTGAAACACCTAAGAACAGATAATGGGTTGGAGTACATTTTTGATGAGTTTATGTCCTTTTGCAAAGAAAAAGGAATCACAAGACATAGAACTGTTCACTCAAACCCTCAGCAACATAGGTTAACAGAGAGAATGAATAGAAAAATTCTTGAAAGAGTCAGGTGTATACTTGCAGATGCTAAAATGCCAAAAATCTTCTAGGGAGAAGCTGTCCACACAGTGTGCCATTTGATCAACAAGTCTCCTTCAGCTGTTATAGAATTCAAAACTCCAGATGAGCTATGGTATGGAAAGCCTCCAGATTACAACAATCTTAAAGTTTTTGGTGTCTTACCTTTGCTCACATAAGGCAAGATAAATTGGAACCTAGAGCCTTAAGGTGTGTGTTCATAGGCTATCCCCTGGAGTTAAGGGCTACAAATTATGGTGTTTGGAGCCTGGACATAAGAAGTGCATCATTAGCAGGGATGTCACTTTTAATGAAATGGTAATGGGGTATAGACATGAAGGAAACATCAAGGACCTAGATGGAATCTTATCAGAGGAGAATGTCTCAGTTGAGGTGGAGCCACCTCATGATGAATCTAAAGGCACCGAAGCCAACACTCAAGGAAATCCTACCTATGAAGATGATGAAAACAACTTAGATGAGGAAGAAGATGTAGAGCCTCAAGAATCTGGATTAAGGAATTATAATCTGACTAGAGATAGAGCTAGGAGGATTGTTCAACCACCTAGCAGATATATGGACAAGCAGATCTTATGTCCTATGCTCTAGTTTTAGCTGAAGGTCTTGAATACCATGAACCACAAAGTTACAAAGAAGTAGTATCTTGTATTGAAAGGGAAAAGTGGATAGCTGCTATGATTGAAGAGCTACAATCACTTGAAAGAAACTGCAGTTGGATTCTTGTGGACAAACCCAAAAGCCAAAGGATTGTAAGTAGTAAATGGATTTTCAAGAGAAAAATTGAATCATTGAACACTGAGAGAGTCAGATCCAAAGCAAGATTAGTTGCCAGAGGTTTTACACACAGAGAGGACATTGACTTTAATGAGATTTTTTCGCCTGTTGTTAAGCATAGCTCTATAAGGCTATTATTAGCAAAAGTCAATCAAGACAACCTGGAACTCCAACAACTTGATGTTATGACTGTCTTCCTATATGGGGGCCTACATGAAAGGATATTCATGCAGCAACCTGAGGGATTTGTGCTACCAGGGAATGAAGGAAAGGTTTGCTTGTTACAAAAATCCTTGTATGGATTAAAACAAAGCCCAAGACAGTGGTATCAAAAGTTTAATAGCTTCATGATTTCAGCTGGTTTTGAAAGATGCAGATTCGACAATTGTGTTTATCTCCAGAAAAGTGGAAACAATATCATCAGCTACCTTTTATTGTATGTTGATGATATGATTATAGCAAGCAAGGATATTAGATGCATCATTAACTTGAAATTGAAGCTAAGTTCTATATTTGATATGAAAGATCTGGTAAATGCTCAAAGAATACTTGGCATGGACATTTTCAGAAACAGAAAGGAAGGTAAACTATTTCTATCTCAAAGAAGTTATCTGCTCAAGGTACTAAAGAAATTCCACATGATAGATTCTAGACCTGTGAGCACACCCTTAGCTCAACATTTCAAGCTCTCTGCTAGTTAATCCCTTGTTACAGAAGGTGATAAGAAGTTTATGAGTAAGATCCCATATGCCAACATTGTTGGGAGCATAATGTATGCAATGATTTGCAGCAGGCCTGACCTTGCACACTCTATTAGTGTGGTTAGCAGGTTTATGGCAAACCCTGGGAGGCAACATTGGGAAGCTTTAAAATGGTTGCTCAGATACCTAAATGGCTCTAGTGATCTGGGATTAATGTTTGAAAAGGACAGCCAAGATCAAGACCCTCTGAAGTGTTATGTAGATTCAGATTTTGCTGGAAATATTGACAATAGAAAGTCTTTTTCAGGTTTCATATTCACCTTATATGGAACTGCCATAAGCTGGAAATCTACCCTTCAATCAGTAGTAGCTCTATCTACCACAGAAGCTGAATACATGGCCATGGTGGAGGCAGTGAAAGAAGCAATATGGTTGAAAGGAATGATAAGGGAGTTTGGGATAGATCAAAAGGTTATTTCAATTCAATGTGACAATCAAAGTGTAGTACACCTAGCAAAACATCAAGTTTTTCATGAACATTCAAAGCACATTGATGTGAGGTTACATTTTATCAGAGATATGGTGGAGAAAGGCTCTATAGCAGCAAAGAAAGTGCACGCTGAAGAGAATGCGGCTGATATGCTTACCAAATCCATTCCCAGTGCAAAGTTCAGATATCTCTCAAGCTTGATCAAGCTTGAGACATGGAAAGTACCTTAGCCACAAAATTGATGATTATGGAGGAGCAGCTCAGTTAGTATCGAGGTGGAGAATTGAAGATGGCAATTCAAACTGAAGCTTAGAAACTGTGATACTATTGCATAGGAAAACACACACATATAAGTACTAGTGTTTAATACATATTCATTTCCTATTTGAACCAGGTTTACTTAAGTAAGAACCGGTCGGATGAAGAAAAGCCGGTTGGCGTTTTGAATTAAATTCAAAATGGTTAAAAATAACCAACCGTGCTCTGTTTTTTAGGCGAAAAACCAGTTGCAACAAACTTAGCAAATTGGCTCTGCGTGTGAAGATTTTCAGTACATATATGGGTTGATGGGTGGAGATGAAGAGATATGAATGTTGGGCATAATCGTTTACATGAGCAGTTGTGAGAATTAGCTTGATTCATTCAACATTAAGAAATTAGGGTTCTTACCTGAAATTGGGGAATTCGATTTCAGGGAGATTGAATGTGTTGTAATCTGATATTCTTTGCTTGATAGTGAATGTGGTTCTCCTCTCCGTGGATGTAGATCGATTCAAGATCGAACCACGTAAAATTCTTGCGTTCTAATTTTTCTTGTAATCTGTGATTTATTTTTTGTCCGATTACTCTTGATTGCAAGGTGATTTTCTCGAATCAATTACTGTGATTGGTTTCTACATGGGAGGATTGAATTGATTTAGTGGAGGCCGGAATAGGTAGAAGACCAATATCTGGAAGAGGAGTTGGAGAAATAAAGCTGATGGAATATGAGGGAGATGTTGATGTATCAAACTCATGTAGGGGAGAATATGTTGAAAGGAATTGAATTTGACCAGAAGAATTGATAGGATAGTAAATATGAGCTGAAGAATGAGTCATAGAGGGAACTGAGGCAGAAGAAGAGCCATTTGTGAGAGTGGGAACTTGGTATTGAAAATTAGGAAGAGATGTACTTGTAGAGGAAGGAACATAAGATTTATTTTGAGTAGGAGTGTGAAAAAGTGTAGGAAATAGGAATTCAAACTCATTAAAATCCATTGTCTTAGAGATGTAGACCCTCCCAGAAGGATAAAGACACCTATAACCCCTGCGAATATAGTTGTAACACAAGAAAACACATTTTGAGGACCTATATTGCAGTTTGGAAGTGTTGTAAGGTTTGAGAAAAGGAAAACAAGATCAGCCAATGGTTTTGAGAAAAGTGTAATCATGAGGTTTGTGAAATAAGGATTGATAGGGATAGATGTTGTGAAGTATATGATTAGGGAGTTTGTTTATCAAATAGACAACTGTATGAAAAGCATCCCACCTGAAAGTCATGGGAAAATAAGAAGTGCCCAGAAGAGATAAGCCAACATCTATGATGTGCTGATGTTTTCTCTCAATCATGCCCATTTGTTGATGTGTGTGAGGGTATGAGTGTCTAATTTCAATGCCATGATTTCTAAAGAAATTATGCAGAGCAACAAATTCACCACTCATTTCTATTTGAACAACCTTAATCTGAGTTGAAAATTGTCTTTCAATCATCTTGAAGAAGTAGGTAACAGTGGTTTGCACTTTAGACTTATGTTTCAGAGGAAAGATCCAGACATATCTAGTATAATCATCCATTATAGACAAGTAATATTTGTATCCTTCAGTAGAAAAACAAGAAGCATGACCCCAAACATCCATATGAATTCATGCAAAAGAGTTAAGGCATGTGCAGAAACAGGTTTAAAAGTTAACTAATGCATTTTTCCCAAGTGACAAGCATCACAGAGGATTGGAGACTTAGCAAAAGAAACATTCAATCCTTTAAGAACAGTAGTAAATATATAAGTACAAGGATGACCCAAACAAATATGCCACAAATCAATCGTAGACTAATATTTATTAAGTACAGTGCTATGACAAGCAACATTATTAAGTACATGACCAAAAGTAGAGGCAGGAGCTGGTTTGTCCAAAGCTGCAATATCCAATTGATAGAGACCATCCTTAAGAACTCCTTTCAAAAAGAATTTCTTGGTAATCTAATCCTTGATAAAACAAGAAGAAGCATGCAACTCACTCGCAACATCATTATCACTTAGAAATTTAGAGATACTAATGAGATTTCTAGTGAGATCTGGAATATGAAAAATATTAGATAATGTGAGTGAATGGTTTATAAGAATGAGCACTGGAAACATTAATGGAACCAACATTTAGTATAGGAGCTGTAGATCCATTACCAACAACAAGAGAAGAGTTACCTTTATAAGGTTAGTGAAGCTGCAAATACCCAAAGAGGTAGTAACATGGTGTTTTGCACCACTATCAACAAACCACTCAGAATCTTGAGAAGTCTGAGATGAATTATCAATCAGATTGTGGAGTGTGTGAGTTAGATGATGGAGTAAACCGTGAAAGGTTCACTTGGTAACTAGACTGAGGATGTGAGTTTGAAGTAGAACTAGGAAATTGTGATGAAGATATGGTTGAGTTCACACTCTCAAGACCAATAAAGTTGTGATCAAACCTTTTCCAACTTTGGCTGAAAGATGATTTGGTTTACCATACAATTGGCATAATTTTATATTCTTACTGTAGAATTTGGTCTTGTCTTTGCCACCATTACTATATTTAGCATTGTTACTTGACCTTGAGTCCTTTGTAATGACATTTGTAGAGGGATTGAATGTAGAGGATTGCAAAAGCATGATCTGTTTAGTAACAGATGATTGAAGAATCCACATCTCATGTATGTGGAGAATTGATTGAACCTTTGAAAAACATCAGATTTGGTTGTAAGGTTCACAACAACTGTATCATAATCCGAACCTAAACAGACAAGAAGATGCAAAATCAAATCATCATCACTTAAGCCCTGGCCAGCAGCATGAAGTGTATCTGACATATTTCGAAGTTGAAGCACATATTCATCAATTGAGAAGTTTCCCTTCTTAAGCGTTTGAAGCTCAAAGCACAGATTTAAAGTTTTAGCTCTCGACTGAGACTGAAACAGATCTTCAAATATTTTTCAAACCTGGAAAGAGTGCACACATCTACTAACATAACCAAGCATTCCATCAGAAATTGAACTAAAAAAAAAAATTGATCCTTTTGATGCCAGATCCGAGCTGCACTATCTAGATAAGACACACCTAAATCATCAACAGAAAACAGAGAGGGAACATCAGTGGATGAACACGTAAGAAAGAAATCAAATTCATGAGCATGAATTGTAGCAAGGATTTAAGTGCGCTAAAACATGTAATTTGATCGATCTAAACGGAGAGAAAGAGTTAAGATTTTTTTAGATAGAATCGAAGACTCCACGATAGTAATAGAAAAAATCATAAGCAAGATACAAACAATACAAATCTACGAGCAAAATAATAAATATTATAAACAAAAATACAAATAAAAATAAAGATAAAGATAAGAGAGGAGAATGAAGATCAACACAAATCATTGAAGAGACCGTAAACTGACCTCATGATACCATGCCAAAGCTCATGGTAATTTAACTATCATTTTCGTTTCTCTGAGTTAATAAGAATAGTCAAGAGTATTTATAGCACAGTGATGTGTGTGCATGGTTGTTACACGATTATAACTGTGCATGCTTGTTACACGGTTATAACTAACTAACGGATTTATCTAGTTAACTAAACATGTAGAATAGATGTAGTGTATGTGTGCATGCATGAGTGTCATGCACGTGTGCATATATATATATATGATATATTGTAACACTCCCTCCATCCATAATAAATAGTCTATGTTGCCTTGTACAATCGTCCACAATATATAGTCAATTTTCCTAAAATAGAAACAATTATAATCATTAATTTTATATTTTTTCTAATACACTAATTTTTACACATCATATCACACTAATATATTTATTTTTACACTAATATATTTACTTTTATATATTATATCTACTTTTTTGATAACAGTGTACAATAAAATTGATCAATTTTTTAAAAGTGAAAGAAGTATAAAGAGTGAATAATGTAATGAGAAAATAAAATTGAAATGGAGGAAAGACGTTGGATTATCTGGAAATGGAGAAATGAGATAATTTTTAGAAATGATGTTTGGTCGTTGCTTAAGGTGGATGAAGAATTAAAAGTTAGGCTTTTGAGTTGGCTATATGTGAAAGATCAAGGTGTTGCTAAATATTCTTTCAATAATTGGCTTTGTAATCCTAGAAGGATCATAGAACATTGAAGTGTACTTTGTATTGTGGTACTACTTGTGCCGAATTATCTTTATAAATTTTTTTTTTTACTGACCAAAAAAAAATTTTTGAAACGGAGGAAAGACGTCATGGTGGAGGTGGAAAATGCAGAGAAAGGAATCTTTGTCTAAAATTAAATATATTAATGGAGGTGGAAAATGCAGAGAAACGAATCTTTGTCTAAAAATTTAAATAAGTTTATGGCAGAGAATGCTTCAAGGCATGGAAATTTGTGCAGATTTCCCACCTATTAATTTACTTGGTATCATTTTATTCCTCACGTCAGCTAATAACATAACAAATGTTCTCCTCATTAATATACATATGTTTTCTAGTGGCAGATCCATAGGAAATGTGTCCAAAATGCGATTATATATACATATGAAACTAAGTATATCTCCCTATACACATTCTATTTCGATGTATGCTATTTTTATCTTCTCACTTAATATATATATTTATATATATATATATATATATATATATATATATAATATTCACTAGAAAATATAACAACTTATTTTGATTGGTTGAAAAAATTAATAAAATATTTTTCTTAATATGTGTATCAACCATAAGTGTGAAACAATTTTTATTTCGCTGCATATCCTATTTTTATTTTCACACTTTTAAAAGAAAAATAAAATTTCATATAACATTTATATTATTTTTACTTTATGCACTAAAAATTATAACAACTCATTTTGAATAGTTAAAAAAATTATAAAATAGTTTTTCGTAATATGTGTATCACACATGAGTATGATATAGATTTGGAACGGTCGACTGCCGAACGGAAAGAGTATAATACTTTTACGATCCAGTTACATAGTGTAATTAGTTTTGAATAATTTGCTCAACCATATTATGAAGAGGAATAGGCTATCTTCCTTCTACTGATTTCATAGCTTTTCATTCAATTATTGTTTTTTTTTAATTATCATGTAAATAGTGAGTCAAATTCATGACTTCGCAATATAGATAGTATGGTTCTAATCACTTGAGATATTCCATTTAGTCAAATCGATAGGACAAGAGAATGGTTTAGTGAGTATTATCATTCATTTAGGTGCGTAATATTATTCAGTAAAATAAAAAAGTACTGCTATCATTCAACTGATGTGCATTGTGTAATTTATTTTCAAATAACACTATTCCATTAAACCTTATAAAAAAACTATTTAATTAAATGAGTAATATTATTTTAAAGAAGTGTACGATGCAAATGGCTTATAAATTTTATTTCTTTTATGAAACTAGTGTAGTATTGTGAGAAGGAAAATAGTCTTTCTGGATTAAAATTATTGTATGAGATGATTTTAAACATGAGACGCAACTCTATTTTTTATATTTGACTTTTACGTTTAGTGTACATGAATAATATCCTGCCTTCAAGAAAAGAATCAAGGAAAATTACAAGCAATATATAGAAAGATTTATTATTAGTGATAAATAGTTAAATTTAGTGTATATTCTTGTAGAATATTCTGTTTGACAAATCATATCTCATATGATTTGGATAATTATTTATTTCTTTGTAAATTATTTGTAATCTCACTATTTATATTGATAACTTCTCAATACCACAATTAAGGTGGAATAAATTATTTTCTACATGGTATCAGAGCCAAGAGTTTCTCCAGGAGCCAAAGGAGTGGACACAGGTTTCGCATCAAGTAGATCAATACGATCCAAGATATCCCGGGCATACTTGGATTGTCCAACAAAGAGACCTGTGGTAGTGTGAGTTACCTCCAAGCTGTGCGTGTGCCTTCATCCCATACAACGCTTGACGGGGGATATTAGTGATAAATAGTTAAATTTAGTGTATATTCTTGTAGAATATTCTGTTTGACAAATCATATCTCATATGATTTGGATAATTATTTATTTCCTTGTAAATTATTTGTAATCTCACTATTTATATTGATAACTTCTCAATACCACAATTAAGGTGGAATAAATTATTTTCTACATTTATAAGATATGACCTATAGATATAATTAAATTAATTAAAAATATTATGTATATTCCCTATTATATAATGTTCATATTTATATTAAAACATAGCGTGTGCAATCGTCAATACCATTTGTGTCTTATAATGAAAGATAAAAGACACAAAAAGTAAGAATGAATTTTGTAGGCATGCACTTTCCTAGTTTATGAATTATGATTTAAGTTGGTTGAAATTTCAATTTGCTTCAGGTTTTTAATATACAGTAGGTATTCTATGTAGGATATATTACATACAAGGGCTCATCAAGGACCCAAAATATTCTAGAACTCACCTTTTTAAAAATAACAAATAAGGGCAAAATGAGTGCAAATAAGGGCCAAAATGTAATAATTCCTTCAAATATTTCCTCAGACCCATAGTGCAAATCAAGTACAGCGTTTTCAGATTCAGTATAGCATCCTCTACAATACTAGCTCCTCACTCCTACTGTCAGCCAAGGAATTCAAAATTTCAGAAATTTTGAATCTTTTCCGGCGACTAGAGCTTCGAATCTGGGCGGTTTAGCAACAGTGGAGGCTGGGTCGGTTGTAGGCGGGTGAGCGTCGAAGATCCGGCAAGAACAAAGATGTAGCAGCTTCAATTTGATTCTCCATTTCCGGCGAACGGTTTCCAGTTTCGGTGACGACGATATGCGTGTGTGTGGTGCTACAGAACGGATTCCATGGAGGTTGCGACAGTTGTGAGTTGGGCGTTTCCAGCGGTTGAGCGACGACGGAGTTGCATCGCCATTTATTCCGGTGATTTGTTTGGAGACGGTGAGTGGGTGTGCTTGAACGTTTTCGGCGTGGCTCTGTTTGTGTGTTGCATACGGAGCAGTTTCGACGAGAACGGGCTTATTGTGTGATGAGCTGTAGGCGACTAGAATGGGATGTTGAGACTGGAATTTCCGAACACAGAGGGAGCGAAATCCGGTAAAGTACTGATTCATACTCAAAAGTACTGTAAAAATATACTAAAGTACTGATTTATACTCAAAAGTGCTATAAGAATATACTAAAGTATTTGTTGATAGAATTTACTGATTGTGTTTGTTTATGTGGCTTTACAACGAATTAATTCTACCAAACAATAATCTTATGATTTTGTGTTCTTGGGGAGGGAGAGAAGAGAGTTTAGAGAGAGAAATATTATAGTAAGCACTGTATTGATTTTCATAATTGTGTGAATAGTACAAGAGAGGTCTTATTTATAGGTGTGAGTGTGAGACGGCACCTTACGAGCCTATGTGGCTTCCGGTGTTGACGAGGGTTCCTTACCCTCGTCTCGATCTCTCACACTGTTTCCCCTATCACGCCTCGTCCTACTACTATGCCTTAGACTAGATGGGCCTCATTAAAAACCTCACCGTAAACCACCCTTGTGGATAAACCGGACGGAGGGAAAAAGAGCGCGCCATCGGGGTCCTATTGACTAACAGGTGAGCTCATGGGCGAGCTCACAGGCGAGCTTCGGTGGGTCGGGTGAGCTCTAGGGCGAGCTCCCGAGCCTTGACCAGATTCCAGAGTATCGCGCAGTGATGTACCACAGTCGGACGAGCTCGGATGGGCTCTGGAGACCTGGCAAACCTTGGGGATTATTTCTGAAACCGACGTATTAGTTCACCATATCAACATTTGCCCCCCCCAGCTCGCGCGCATCATGACTTTGTCCCATGTGTGGGCGAGCTGGAGAACTTGAAGTCTGGCGAACTATTTCCAGGGGTGTCGAACTAATAGGCGAGTTGCGCCTCTGAGGTCGCCTCGGCCGACACGATGCGGGATCCCAAGCGTCATGCAAGTCTCTTGGTGTCTCGATTCCTGCCCACAATAATGATAACTTTTCAAATTCTTTGCAAAAAGGTCTCTGATCTTTCGGGAATTTCGAGCTCGCGCCCAGTGTCTATAAATAGGCGGAAATGAGGAATTTCCTCACTTTTGCTTCCTCACTTCTCAGAGCACATTTCTGGCGAATATTCCTCTGCTTCAGACGCGTCTCCGAACGTCTCCCAAGGTAGAAATCCGGATTTCTCCCTTCTCTTCTTCCTTGTTCCTTGCTTCCGAACGCCTACACTATGTCTGAGAACTCTTCAAGCCGTACCCCTCCGAATCGCGATTTGGGTAAAGGACAAATGACAGATGACCTTCCAAACCCCCGGGAGGCACCTGTGATCCTCTCATCGAGCTCTGGGACGAGCTCTGAAACCTTCCCGGACAGTAGCGAGCTCTTGGGGTCAGTTCGCTCTGACTCCAGCGAGCAAGCTACTAGTTCCGGTGAGGAATCGCCCCTCCGCGAGCTCTGGGATTACTCGGAGCGAGCTCACGGAGGAGCCGCGACCCCCGTTGAAGAGGAGGCCGCCGAGATTGAGGCCCGGGAGGAGGTCGCCAAGGTTGGGCCTGGCGACCTTGCTGGCGAGCTGGCCTGCGAGGTCGACGAAGAGGTCGGCGAGGATATGGGGACGGAGGTCACTTATGAATACCTCCGTTTCATCGACTTTCCCTTTCCCTTTCCCAAGCTCCCTGAACATCAAATCTCTGCCGAGGTCGTGAACGAGTTCGACTGGGGCGAATACGTGAGAACCCAAGGGGCAAGCTTCCCCCTACCCCGGCGAGCTCCGATTCGAAAAGCCGCTGGCAAGTCTGACCTTAAGGCCAACGGGGGGGAGAGCATCATGAGCGAGTTCGCCCTTCCGGACATTCGGAGGCGGTTCCGTATCCCACTGGACATTTTTATGTATCCCGCTGAGGAGAAAGAACGAGCCGACCTCCCCCCCGCCGGGCTCACAGCCATGAATTATCACACCTTGAAGGCGGGGCTCACCCTTCCCCTCCACCCTATAATCGGGTAGTTTTTGGCGGACACGGGCCTCGCCATTACCCAACTCACTCCGATTGCATGGAGCAATTTGTTGGCCGCCCTGACTGTCTTCGGCCTCGAGGGCTATGAAAACTGGCTGAGCACGGCGGAGATTAACGAGCTCTTCATCGTGATCAGACAAGTGAGGGAGGGGAAGGGATATTATTCTTTCCAAGCTCGCCCGGGGGGTAAATTTTTAGGCGACCTCCCCAACAAAATCCAGGACTGGAAGGAGCAGTTCTTTTTCATCGGGGGGATTGGCGAGCTTCCAACGGCCGCGGGGGACGCATTCCCACCCCCGAGACCTACGGGGAGGCGAGCTGTAGGTGGCGTACCTTAGTGTGTGTGCGTCGGATTAGATTACTGATCTAATCTATCTTTTTGCAGGTTTGAAGCACCACAAGTCGAGCCGTGGGAAATCGGAGACTTCGATTGGCTTCGAGTTCGTGCGGACGGTGTGTTGCTTGAGGGAGAAGAAGGATCGCGAGATTGAACACCTGTGCCAACACCACTGCCGCAGGCTCGCCGGCCTCATCACTTCACCACACCACCTCGTTGCTCAAGGTTTTGCACTTCTCCATTTTGAAGTTCTGCCAGCTCGCTACCCCGTATAGTGAGGTCGCCTGACCTATTTGATCATTTTGTGCAGGTGCAGGTCCTACTGCCGAGCTTCCGCCCATTGAAGTTCTTGAGGCCTACCATTTCCTAGCTCGGCAGCTTAGGATGGGTAAACCTCGCCCGGGGAGAGAAGGCATCCCCTCCTGGGCGGTCCTGGATGCCACGAAGAAGCTCGAGCTCGCCAAGGCCGCTGATAAGGCCGGGGGTTCAGGCTCGCAAAGGACCTCGGCGCCAAGAGGGCAGCGGGCCGAGGTTTGGATTCTGAATGGGGTGCCCAACCCCCTCTACCTCAGCAGACGAGGCGAGCTCTCCACCGCGGGGATGGCTCGCGGGTGGGCGAGGAAGAGACCCGCCCCGCCAAACGAGCTAGGGCCGAGGGCAGCTCCGGATCAACCTCAGCAGGGTCAGGGCGAGCCCTTGCTGCCCAATCTTCTCAGGCGCCCCAAACTCCTCAGAGTGCGCCCTCGCCGCCTCCCTACGGGGTCCCTATTCGGGATGATACCCTGCTTGGGCTCAACCCCGATAGGTTTGGGTAAGTGGGCGACCTCTTTGAAGTTGGAAGCCTTTGTAACTTCTATGATTTTTGCTATGATTTTTGCTAACTGATTTGAGTATTGTGTAGGTATACTCCCGCCGAGTTCCCGCAGTGACCTGAATCTCTCCATATCGCTGAGCGGTGTAGGGCCCTGAGCTCATCGAGGGACCTTCCTGATGGGGTGGCTCGCCGGGTTTTTACTGAGGCCCCTAAGTACCTCTCCGTCTCAGAGCTCGGCATGATCGAGAGGTAGAAGCCTGCCGACAAGGCGAGGCTGGTGATGCACTACGCCTGTACGGCAATGGCGACGGCCCAGCTCGTCGGCGATGATGTCGCCGCCGCTGATAGAGCTCGCCTTGATGCGAAGAGGGTGCTGACCAAGGTGGGCGACGAGCGAAAGAAGGCCCTCGAGGAGCTGGCGAGGGCAGAGACCAAGGTAAAGGCCTCACTGGAGGCGGAGCGGCTTGCTATTAGAAAAGCAGAAAAACTTCAGGCCGACCTCCGCCAACAACAGGCTGAGCTAGATGAAGCTCGCCGGACACTTGCTGCTCGGGAAGAGGAGCTCGCCCTGACCCGGGTTGAGGTAGGGCTCCTCCGTGATCAGAGCCGAGGGAACTCGGAGGAGTGCCTGAAGCTGCGGGAAGAGGCTCAAGAGCTGTTCTGACACCGCCATCACTCCTGAGGCACTTGAGCTCGCCGAGGTGGTCGCCACTGACAAGGGCTTCGTGCTCTGCTTCGCTGAGGTGATCCACTCCTTCCAATGGGCGCGGATTAATAATGACAGTGAGTGGGAAGCCCTCGTCAGCGAGTTTGAGGATTGCTTGGAGAAGTCCTCGATCCCCCCAGGCACGGAGCTGAATATTGGAGACCTCGCGGGCTACGGGATCAATCTTGATGCTGCTCGTCAAAAGTTCAACATTATCCAGATGAAGCAGGTCTTGACTGCCGATCTCGCCCAAGAGACTGAAGGTGCTGAGGGGGATGCTGGGGGCGAGGCCCCGCCGACAATGGAGCAGATGCAGGAGGTCTGCGGGGATGCGATGATAAACATCAGCGAGCTCGGCACAAGCGGACTCTCCTGGAACATCACTTCTGATGCCGAGCTTGCCATGCCCATCCGCCAGGTCGTCCCCACTCCAGAGGTCGCCGACCCCGAGTCTTAGGCCCTCTTTACTATTGCTTTCTTAGTTTAGTTTTTATTTTCCAAGTTTCGGTAGGTCGTCGGGTTGTGGAGCTCGCCCAGAAGGAGCTCCATTTTTGTAGCTTTATTTTTCGTTCAAGTAGATTCAGCTCACCGGGCACGTGCAGCTCGCCCAGAAGGAGCTTTTTGTAGTTCAAAGATGGCCAGCTGGTCGGCCTTTGTGGCCAGCACAGCTACTTATACTTAGGATTTTTTCAAGCATATTTTTGGCTTGAAAATCTCTTAAGTATCCTTTTGAATATAAGCCGAGCATTTTTTGTCCAACTCTTTTCCTTTATGTATTTGCGCCTTTACGTTATAATTTCGTAAATAGCTCATTTTTGTTTATTTTTCTGGTACATAATTGTTCGTCTTATTCTACTTTGAGAAGCGAATCGTTCGTTTTACGTCACTTACGACTACGAATTGTACCTCTGTTTTGAGAGTGCGTATTCTTCGTCTTTCACCACTTAGGGCCGCGAATCGTTCGTCTTAGACCACTTAGGGCGGCGAACTGCACTTCGATTGATTCACGTTGGGCCATTGGGTTTCATGAACCTTGCCTTAGACGTTTCTTCGTCTTTTTCGCGAATTTTTCTAACTTATGGCAGTAGATGCTTAGCAACCCTTTAAGGAGGGTACCTTCGCGACCTTGGGCACTTTGGCCTTTGCCTTCGAGCTATTTAATTACAACGCTTGGGACCTTGGTCCTTGCGCATTGCGGATTTTTGAGCATGTGGGTGAGCTAGGTTTGGCGAGCTACCAGGAGCAGTGGGCGACCTGGAGCAGCTCGCCTGGTTGGAGAGCTGCACAGGTCCAAACACTTGGGAATTTTTCTGAATTTTTACAGCAACGTAATTTACATCGGTTGTCATCTATATTTCTGATGCAAACCTTCGACTAGTCTATTACAGGATTCTAGTCTATTGGTAGAACATTTTTAGATGTGCCGAGCTCCAGGTGTATGACGAAGCTTTGCCTTCTGCGTCTTCTAGATCATAGGTACCGTTTGGCCAGGCTGTAGTGACCCGGAATGGTCCTTCCCAGTTTGAACCGAATACACCTGGTGGGGCCATCAATTTCTTTTTTAACACCAAGTCTCCGACTTTGAATTTTCGGTCTCGGACCTGAGAGTTGTAATATTTTTCCGCTCTGCGCTTGTAGGTGGCGTTTTTCATTTCTGACGAAGCTCTGGTCTCTTCGATCAGATCTTTTTCTACTGCCAAGGCTTCATCATTCTTTTCTTCATCATAACCCACCACCTTCCAAGTTTTGTTCTGGACTTCTACCGGGACTACGGCTTCGGTCCCGAAGGCTAGGGCAAACGGGGTCTCCCCGGTGCTGGCCCTATAGGAAGTTCTATAGAACCATAGGACCTCTGGGAGTTCGTCTGCCCAGCTCCCCTTCTTTTCTTCGAGGCGGAGCTTCAAAATGTATTTCAGGATCTTGTTCACCGCCTCGACTTGGCCGTTCGACTGGGGGTGATACGGAGTTGAGTAGTGCTTCTTGATGTTCCATGAACTGCAGAAGTCCCTCAACTTCTGTCCGTCGAACTGCCTTCCATTATCAGTGATGACCGACTGCGGGAGTCCAAACCTGCAGATCAGGTTTTTCCAAATGAAGCCGATCATCCTTTCTTGGATTATGGTGGTGAGAGCTTCGGCCTCAGCCCACTTAGTGTAGTAGTCTACTGCTACGACAGCAAACTTTACACCGCCTCTGCCAGGTGGAAATGGGCCGATCAAGTCGATACCCCATTTCGCGAAAGGCCACGAGCTGAAAACCGACTTAAGCTGGTTGGCTGGGGAGTGGATGTTAGGTGCGAAAAGTTGGCACTTTCGGCACCTTCGAGCGAAGCTGATGGCATCTTTGCGAAGAGTGGGCCAGTAGTAGCCCTGTCTGATCGTCTTATATGCCAATGCTTGCCCCCCAGCGTGACTCCCACAAATCCCTTCGTGAATTTCTTCTAACACTTCGGACCCCTGCTTCCTAGTTAGGCATTTGAGTAGGGGTAGAGAGAATCCACGTTTATAGAGTTGACCGTCCAGCAGTGTATATCTGGCAGCTTGCTTTACTAACCGGCTAGCTTCCCAGGTGTCCACGGGGGTTGTTCCGTCTGTTAGGTATTTCTGGATTGGAGTGCACCAATCTTCACCATCTTCACTGTCCTCCTGCCCCCCGCTCGAGGTTTGATTTATCTTGTAATCGGACGTCGAGGGGTTTTTCAGTGTGGTGATCACAACCTTCGTGAATTCGGCTTCGCCGTTGCTAGTAGCTAGCCGGGCCAGAGCATCTACTTGTGTGTTCTCTAGCCGCGGTATCTGATTGATGTAAACTTGTGTAAACATCGAGATCAGATGCGCGGCTATTTTCTGGTAGGTCATCATCTGCTGGTCTTTTGCCTCATATTCCCCCCGGACTTGGGATATTATTAGCTGGGAATCTCCGAAAACTTGAAGATTGGTTGCCCCCACAGCTAATGATAGCCTAAGTCCTGCTGTCAACTCTTCATACTCCGCCTCATTGTTGGTTGCTCGAAAGTCGAACCGAATTGCGGAGGTGAAGACTTGTCTGTCTGGGCTGATCAGGACCACGCCGGCGTCTGCTGCCATGCTAGTTGATGATCCGTCCACGTAGAGATGCCACGGAGCTATACGCCCCCTCGTCGGATCTTGTGGGAAAGTTAGCTCGATGATGAAGTCGGCCAGTGCTTGTCTCTTGATCGCTGTTCGGGGTGCGTAGGTTATACCGTATTGGCTAATCTCCAGTGACCATTTCAGCAGGCGTCCAGCAGTGTCTGGGCGCTGTAGTATTTGACGCAGTGGGAACGTTGTTAGCACCTCTACCGGATGGTCAAAGAAGTATGGCCTCAATTTTCTAACACTCATCACCAGTGCATAAGCCAGCTTCTCTGTTGGGGTGTACCGCAACTCAGCTTCATGTAAGACTTGGCTCACGTAGTACACTGGTAGGTGTGTTTTCGCCTCTTCTCGGACCAGGACGGAGCTGATGGCCACCTCCGATGCGGCTAGGTACAGATACAGGCACGTCCCCGAGGTGCCTCACTCTGGGGTGACCTCTCAGTGGCAGGCTGGAATTGGCATCCGCCGTGGGGACCCAGTCGGTCAGTGGCAGGTCTCCTCAGCCTTTCGTGGGCTGATCTGCGTGGCTGCTGATCGGAGTCCCCATGGGACGCAGCTGGGGCCGCCGTACGCTCATTCTCTTCGTATCTTGGGCCCAGGCGGCCTTGGAGGACTTCCCTCATTTGTGATTGGTGGGTGCCAGATGCCCCGGTGTATGCCGACTCCCTTCCCGTGTAGGGAGCAGGACCCTCCTCCACCATTTTGGCCTTACCAGTCTTCTCCCTACGCTGGCGGGCTTGTGCCGAACTCGCCTCCTGTTCGGTGGGGAGTACGATGTAGTCCCCCCTGGTCTGGGTGCCCTGAGTGGGCCTGGTCTGCTCTCGGGCTTCGGCATCTGGAACTCGTCTGGGTACCAGGGCGAGTTCGTCCTGCTGTCGTTGCTGCAACCTCTGTAGGGTCACGATAGTGCATTGGAGCTCGTCAGGATTGCTGACCAGGTCCCTCAGAGCGGGGGCCAAGTCTTCCTGGGTCACCGCAACCCGCGGAGGTCGCGGGGCTGCGGTGCTCTTCTGGGGAGGTGGTTGCGATGTCTCCACCACCTGGCGTGAGGTCTCCACCTCGGCCTGGTTTTGATCACCCCCTTTAGACCTTCCCGTAGCTGAGGAGGCCTGTCCTTTGGCGGCTCGAGTGTTAGCCATTTTTGGGTTTCGGAGGGGGTAGCTTGCTGAAGGTCGTCGGAGTGGAGGGAGGTCGCCGGAGTGGTGGTCGCCGGGGTGGTGCAGGTCGCCGGTGTGGTGGTCGTCCAGCTTAGGTGGAGCTGTGCAAGTTTTTGTCTAGCCTAGCGTGTGATGAATTATCCAAAATTCGGTTTATCCGTGAGCACGCGCGCGTTTGAAAACTTGTTCCGGGCCGATTTCGTGAAATCCGAAAACTCGGGTTTTTGTCCGGAAATCTGGGTTCTTCGTTCAAGGGATGAAGGTGTATGTGTATCTTCAAGAGTTCTTGAGTTTTATCAAGAACACCTTCAAATCTTCAAATTTTCAAGCAAACTCTAATGTTTCGTTCTTGAGATTTTTATTTTTTCAGGTTCGAGGCCCTCCTTCTAGCGCCAAATTGTTGATAGAATTTACTGATTGTGTTTGTTTATGTGGCTTTACAACGAATTAATTCTACCAAACAATAATCTTATGATTTTGTGTTCTTGGGGAGGGAGAGAAGAGAGTTTAGAGAGAAAAATATTGTAGTAGGCACTGTATTGATTTTCAGAATTGTGTGAATAGTACAAGAGAGGTCTTATTTATAGGTGTGTGAGTGTGAGACGGCACCTTACGAGCCTATGTGGCTTCCGGTGTTGACGAGGGTTCCTTACCCTCGTCTCGATCTCTCACACTGTTTCCCTTATCACGCCTCGTCCTACTACTATGCCTTAGACTAGATGGGCCTCATTAAAAACCTCGCCGTAAACCACCCTTGTGGATAAACCAGACGGAGGGAAAAAGAGCGCGCCATCGGGGTCCTATTGACTAACAGGTGAGCTCATGGGCGAGCTCACAGGCGAGCTTCGGTGGGTCGGGCGAGCTCTAGGGCGAGCTTCCGAGCCTTGACCAGATTCCAGAGTATCGCGTAGTGATGTACCACAGTCGGGCGAGCTCGGATGGGCTCTGGAGACCTGGCAAACCTTGGGGATTATTTTTGAAACCGACGTATTAGTTCGACATATCAACAGTATTGATTCATAATCAAAAGTACTGATACATATTCTAAAGTACTGTCGCGATTTGCCGACGATGAATTAATAGTGGCCGGAAATTAATGTCATCAATTGCCTCATCGGAATTTTGTGATTTTCAGTATTGGATTGTTCAGCTACTGGAAATGGACCCTTCTAGTACACCGAGGCAATCCTTCAGGTCGGGTCGCTCCTCTCAACGTCGTCGATCATCTTGCTAGAATGTTTGATCGTCAACGAAAATTATTCAATTAAAAATAACTAATATTTACAAAGTTATACATAATTATACCAGTTGCACAACATGCAAATGGTGCATATATAAGACTTTAAGTAAAATTTCGGATCAAAATTTAGATTTTATCCAACATCAGATTCCAAATTTAATGCAATATTTAACCTAATTAAAAATACAAAGGATATATATTTTGTTGTAATTCAATTAACTTTTTTCTTTTAATTATCTTGATATAGATTTTTTTTTCCAAACATACTTAGGGGCGTTTGTTTCAAATTCTTCAATGATAATAGGAATGAAATTTTATTTTCCTCATTTACCCTTACATATGTTGAATGAGAGTTTGTGTTTACGGTGGTTACATCATTAATGTTTTGCTCCAATTTTGGAAAAAGTTGACAAAAAAGAAAGTTGTTGGGTGTGGTATGGAAGATTGATTGAGGAGGTTAATTATAAGATGGGATGAGGGTAATGATTACCTTAATGCGCACACTCAATTTTTTATTTTTATCTTTTACTCCTCCAGAAATTTATTTGTACCACATATATTTTACACAAGACATCATTAATGCTGTATTAACAAAAGGGACATCATTAATGAGATTAAAAAAAATGTCTGAGCCCGGGTTCGAACCGGGGACCTCTAGTGTGTGAGACTAGCGTGATAACCGACTACACCACCCAGACTATACGCCTCAATTCCACAACCTAATAATAACAATATAATAAATTTACTTAATTTTACATATTTAAAATACTCACAAATTAATATAATCTTAAAAATCAAACTTTCACAAATATAATAAAATAAATTGATACGATGACAACTAAATACCTGTCACATTTTCATAGGTTGTAATTAGTAATTTTTTTTCAACAGATTTGCATGTTTATGGATTGATCTAATTGGTGAGCACTAATACTTTATAAAGGAAGAAAAGCAAGGTTTAAATCTTTACTATGATTATTTTTTTATAAAAATTACTAAATTAATATTAAGTTAAGATGATAAATACTCAATATATAGTTATCAATACATTTTATAATTATGGTATATGAATGAGGATTATATATCTTTATCAATTTGAAACAAATATTCATGTAAACTTTAACAATGAACATACTGATCTTATTTTTAAAAAAAAAAAATTGACAAAATGAAAGATAAATAATAAATATATTATATGGCATATTTGACAAAAGACATAAAATCAATAATCAACTTTTAATATCATCTATGTAAATCAAGGAGCAAGATATGAAAAATCTAATTTATAATTATGATAAATATTTTTACACATACTTTTTAATAAGATTACTGCATCTATTTTTTGTATTTTAGGAAACTTCTAAATAATTAACCGCGCATTTAACTTTCATAAATTATAAATAGGTAAATTATAGGAAATCCTAAACACTGTCAACTAAAATTAGATTTAATAAATTGAGAAACTTTATGAGTAGTTTGACCATGCATTTAATCGGTCTTTTACGGTTTACAATAAGCTTAATTAGAAAGAAATATGAACATAAATATTGACAAAAATATTGATTATAAGCTTAATAATTATGTTATATAAATGAATAAAATATTAACAAATAGTGATAATCATGAAAAAGAAAGATTTAATATATTCTGGCAAAATAACCAACTATCATGACTTGTAATGAGGTCAAATTAAAGTAAATATCAACACAAAGATTAATAAATTTACTGACTATAGAAACTATATTTTTTTTTTAATACAATCAGTTAAATTAAATCATTTTGAAGCATAATATATAAATATTGATAATCTTTTTAGAATTAGCTATATAAATATATATATACTCCCTCCGTCCCAGAACAATTTGTAAGGGAGAAGGGACACACAAATTAAGAAGAAAGTAGAATAAAGTAAAAAAAAAAAAAAAGTGTTTTGAGGGTTAATTTGGTAAAATTTTATATAAAAAGTGAAAAAGTTAGTTGGATTGAGTGTAATGTGGACCCAAAAAAGTAATGACATTTTGTGTAAATATGTAAATATTGTGAGGGTGGAGTTTATAAAAGGGTTTCCTTTTTTGGGTCTACAAGTTCATTTGGGACGTCCCAAAAAGAAAAACTTGCAAGTTCCTATGGGACAGAGGGAGTATATATTATTGCAAAAAGAATTGATTGACATTACACAATTTATGCAACATTTTGATCGACTCTGTTCTAAAAATTTGGACTATGTCAGTTAGTAAAATTTACTACTCGTATATGTGTATTCAAAGATTGTGTACCAAAAATAAAAATAAAATAAATTTACTACCAGTGTTAGGATTGAAGAGCTTGATGTTGCTGATGATGTTAATGCACGTACCACTACCTTCACCTGAAGCTGCTGATTTTGTTTATCCTGGTGTTACTGAAGATGTGCCACCACCAGACCGGCCCTATACTTAGTTGATGAAAATCCTATTGCTTCTTATGATCATATACTATTCCTGAAGGACAAGAAGCTATTACTAGTGAAGTCATTGTAGATACTAAGATCAGACTAAAGATCGAGTTTTATGAAGATCAAAACTTGTTTGAAGCTAATGAACATTACAGGTGAAGAAATTTTATGAGATTTATTATTATTCAATACTCCTATATATAATAATGATGACGACTTCTTTTTATTCCTACTTACATTTCATGAATAATTAAATACATGTTTATTTTCTGTTGATTAGGGATGTTATGGGAAATTGCATTGAGAATGTTTTTCAAGAATTTGAACATATAGTTAGTTAAAAATTATGTAGTTTTGTGCATATTTGCCTAGTATGCTATTGACCTTGTAAGCATATAAAAATTGCACCATATTAAATAATGACATGTGTATATATTAAATAAATATCAACTTAAATTACTATTTTAATTTTGAAAATTTATTAAATTAATTCTCTAATTGAATAGTCAAATGATATTTATTGTACACGATATAAGTCGTCGTTAAATTACGAGTCTCCCGGCACTCGTATGTGACAATAAATGGCTAATTTGCTATATTTATTCGAAATCATAAATATTTCATATAAATAAAGAAGATGACGGGAATCAATCAAATTAGCATCAACCAACCAAATCGCACCACGTGTCACTATTAAAAGAGGAAGGTCTTCACATCTCTACCCTATAAATAGGTGTTATTCCTCCCTTCAAAAAGTGGTGCACACCCAAGATCGAAATATCAAAGACGAGCAAAGACGATCAAGCAGCAGCAATATCCTCTCTACGAGCAACCTGCGAGCTAAGAAGATCATTGATCCAGTTCTTCGTAGATTCAAAGTTGTTCTTCACCAAATTTTAAGCTGTGCTTCGCCAAATCAAGTCAGAAACAACGTTGGATTCAAGATAAATGGTCTCCATCCCTCCGATCTGATATTTTTCTTGAAGAACGCCTCGAAGATCTTCAACCGTTCTTCGTCATATTCAAGCGATCTTCGCTAAATTTGACCAGAAACACCGTTTGATCCAGAATCAAGGAGCGAATCTATCTGATCAAATGTTCCCTGTCCAAGAATAACTCGAAGACAATAAGTGTTCATCACCGTCTTCAAACTGTTCTTCGCCAAGCCCTTTTCACCCAAATCACAAGCCCAGCCGCGACCCAGAACCGCCATGCTCATCCGAAAATGCCCCAAATCGCATGAAGAAATTTCAAAACTGTCGGCCTTCAATCTGAAACCGCCACTGCAAATTCTACGCAGGATGGCACTTCATCGCCACCGATCTGGAATCTGGTATTGCCGCTACACACACAAAACAGCTATAAATCACGCCCTTCACTGGTCTCCTTCGATCTGAAATCAGCTCTACGCCCAATGCCGAAAAATGCACGAGGTTGTTGCTAGAGATCCTTACTTCTCACCGTCTGAGATGTTCCTCCTGAAGCCCGCTGCCGCCGGATCAAAACTCTTCTCAATCAGAGTTGCCGCACGAACAGGATGCCTCCGCTGCTGTTGTTGTTGCTTGCCGGAAGTTGACTCCCTCGCCGTTGACAGATTGATGCTCCATAAGACGCCATCTTCATTGATCTTGCCGTCCTCACCACTGCTTTCACCTCCGGAAAATTTTCCCTACTGTCTAGATGCACTTTGCGTGTAGCTTTCTTGTGAGTTATGAGAATCAAAAAAGAGAAATGACATTTCTCCATAAAATATCATTTATGGGTCGAAAGAAGTGTTTTCATAACCGAACCGGTGATCAAATCGGAATGAGCACCGGTTAGCGGTTCAACCGGTTCGACCGGCGGTTCAACTGTTAAAACGATATGTGTTTATTTATATTTAATATTTTTTATATTATAATATAAAATTAAAATATATATATTCATTTATAAGATTTTTATATTAAAATAAACACAGATAATAAATTCTTTAATTATTCATATTTAAGAGAAAAAACACAAATAATAGACATTTTAAAGTATACAAACTACACTCTTAAACCAAAAAAAAAAAAACTAAAAACTGCTATTCTAAAAAGAAAACAAATTTAAGAAAATCCACGTATATATTGATCATTGGGTTGATAGTGTAAGGCATAATTCCAAGCCCATTTATACTTATTTAAATTTAGAAGCCCATTAGTTCTTTTTGTACTAGGGCAAACAATGATTCAACTCCTCAGTGCTGCTATTCTTCAAGTTCTTCTCCGCCCACCATCTCAAGTTGACCGCCAGGCTCTTCTCTCTCGCAATCTCTTAATATTTTTCTGATTTTACTTATCATTTACTTAAATTTTCTTCTATTTCTTAATTAATGTGTTGATAAACACATATGGGCATGCCTTCATGGTCTGGTGAGCATCGGCGGTTGTCGCCGGTGTGCAAATAATTGAAGATGAAGAAAGAGAAGAGAAAAATGGAGGGGAACCGGTTCGAACGTTTTGACCGATTATTCTGGTTCGAACGGTTCTTTCCGATTCTGACCGGTTCATTCCGGTCGAACCTGAAAAACGGTTTATAAGGGGTATTCGGACCGGTGCCCTTACCGATTCCCGGTTGAACCGGTCGAACCGGTCCGGTCCGGTTCCAAAAACACTGGGACTCGAAAGAAAGGAAAGGAAAATCAAGTCTGCGAAATTAGGACTGTTTCATAAATTCTTAGGACAAAAATGGAAGAGAAAATTTTATGGAAAAATGTTTTTGCTTTCTCGGTCAACTGTGAAGATTTGGGTTCACCAACTAAATCAAATAGAATTGGGTTCAAGAGAAAAGAATTGGGCTCAAATAAAATAATTGGAAATGCCTAAAAAAAATATTTTGGGCCGGTCCATATATATTCAATCCTCCAAAAAAATTCAAGTTCAACTGAGGATTCATTTTTCGTGCTTAATACACTTCAAAGTCCAGAAATGACCATGAACAAAGTACGGGGGCATTTGTAAGCATATAAAAATTACACACAATTAAATAATGACACGTGTATAAATTAAATAAATATCAACTCAGATTACTATTTTAATTTTGAAAATTTATCAAATTAATTCTCTAATTAAATAGTCAAATAATATTTATTGTACACGATACAAGTCGTTATTAAATTACGAGTCTCACATCACTCGTATGTGGCAATAAATGACTAATTTGCACTATTTATTCGAAATCATAAATGTTTCGTATAAATAAGGAAGACAGCGAGAATCAATCAAATTAAATTTAGTCGATTCATAAATGTTGTCAATCAAATCGGCATCAGTCAACCAGATCGCGCCACATATCACTATTAAAAGAGGAAGGTATTCACCTCTCCACCCTATAAATATGGGTCATTCCTCCCTTTAAAAAGTGGTCCACACCCAAGATCGAAATATTGAAGACGAGCAAAGATGATCGAGCAGCAGCAATATTCTCTCTACGAGCAACCTACGAGTTAAGAAAATCATTGATCCAGTTCTTCGAAGATTCAAAATTATTCTTCATCAAATTTGAAGACGTTCTTCATAGTTCAAGTCGGTCTTCGTCAAATCTAGCCAAAAACAACGTTCATTCAAGATCAAGGGCCTCCATCCCTCTGATCCGATATTTTTCTTGAAGAACACCTCGAAGATCTTCAACCGTTCTTCGTCATATTCAAGTGATCTTCACCAAATTTGACCAAAAACACCATTTGATCCAGAATCAAGGAACGAATCCCTCTGATCAGACATTTCCAGTCCAAGAATAATTTGAAGACAATAAGTGCTCATCACCGTCTTCAAACCGTTCTTCGCCAAGCTCAACCATAAACGCGCTTAGATCCAGGAGCAAGGAGACAAATCCCTTCGATCAAGCGTTTCTAGCTTAAATCCAGACTTGAAGATTCAAAGATCATTCTTCATCAAATTCAAGGCGTTCTTTGTTCAAACCTTCCATAGACCTTCGTTCGATCCAAAACAAGACGACCCGTCCATGGATCAAACGTTTCAAGTCAAAACCCAGTCAAATTCAAAGTCAAGCTAGTCAAAGAGGAGAATCAGAGGACAAGTTAGAAAGAAAGAACTCGAAATTCAAAAGAAATCATTGTATATCATTTCTGTGTTAATAAAATTCATTTACACAAGAATTGTTATTACATACCTCTCATTTGATGTTTTTGTTGCACTATGTTCTTTAATTGGTTAGTGTATGTTTCAGTTGATATTCACTAACATATTCAGTTTACTGGTGAATTTGATGACTTCAGGTATCTTGTAGCAGAAAGGTCAAATTATGGGAGATTATTGATGTTGGTGTTACCATTAATGTTACTTTACTTGACACAAAATCAAGAATTTAATCTTTCTTTCAATTTTTAACTGTTACAACATTATTTGGGTAGATTTTTATGATAGCAAAATATAGGTATATGTTTCTATAAACTAACATCTCAGGATCAAATTGAAGAACTGAGAAAATTACAGTTTGAAAGGGAAGTCTACAGTTGTAAAGTTGATCAACTTACAGCTGGACAAAAACTTACAACTGTAAGGTTATTCCTACAGTTGGAAACTGAAGATTGGAGGAGTAAAGGCTACAGGAGTAAAGAAGACCCTACAGCCATTGAAGACCGTTGAAGGATTTTAGTACAAGTTCAACAAATTAAAAGATTATCAAGACCCTTATTACTCTGATTAGTGAAGCATCATTTGCACTAACTAAAGAGTGCCTAAGGTTGAATTTATTTTGAAGTTTGAAGGATTATTGAAGATAAATTAAAGCCAAAATAGACTTGAGGATAAGAACAAATAGTACAACCAATACTATTCTGTGTGAAGGAAGAGGACCACTTCACACATGTGCAGATTTATAGAGAGAAAGAGGAGTATTATATAAAATTTAAAATTTTGAATATCTAACGGATAAGACACACATTTTCCACTATAAATAGAGGAGAAATTCAGGGAAAACGATAACAACAACATGAGCGATTCAAGCATTTATACTAAGCAAGTCTACAGCCAACACTCTTTCGGAGAGTCTACTTGAAATATCTTTTCTTTGTGATTCATAGGATAGTTGGTTAGGATTTCTTAGAAAGAATCACATTTCTGTTGTTGTTCCCTCACAAAATTTTTTATTTTTTTAATATCTACTTTATGTAGATTACTCTTGGTGAGGTATTTAGGCTCTTAGTGTGTCTGTGTATTCTGAGCAAGGTTGTAGAAGTCAGAAATCGGTAATCGGACATTTTTTGGCCGCCTAGTTTTTTTATTTTAATTTTTTTTAAATATATAAAAATACAAAATTTGGGCCGCCTAGGCCCGCCTAAACCCGAAAATGCCTAGAATTACCGATTTTACAGAAATTGGGTCGGCAAGAGGCTGCCTAGGCCGATTTCTGCATCACTAATTCTTAGTGAATAGGATAAGTATTTTTCTTAGATTAGAGATCTTTGTGAAATCTAGTTTTGTTGGGAAAATACTTGTAAAGTGATCTTAATGATCGCTTCTTAGTGAATTTGGCACCTAAGTGGTATAACAGTGGATGTAGGAGGTCTCTTATTCATAGACTCTGAACCACTCTAAATATTGTAGTCTTTCTTACTTATTTATTTATTTATACACTGCATACTTTTATATTGTTACATTCATCTTTACTTTCATATTGCATAAAACTTGTCTTTATAGAATCTGGAATCTACAGTTGTAGACTCTCTAGTCACTCAGTTGTAAACTCCATCTTTCACATTATTTTTCATTATCATTTATACTATTTTCCGCTGCACATAAAGAGGTTTTCAATACACTTTTAAGTGTGAAAAATCCCTCTGATATTATCTACAAGTTGCTGGTTTTTATTTTTAAGTTTTTGAGAAACTTATAGCTGTAAATTCTGTGGTCTACAGCTGTAACATTTGTGGTCCAAAAATATTGTAGATTATTTTTAAACTTAAAAGAGGTACTTGAACGTTCCAGTATCTCAATTTGAAAATTTTAAAATTTGTTTTTGAAGGTCTATTCACCTCCCCTCCCCCCTCTAGACCTTCACCACTTAAAAGGACCAACATTAACTGTTTTTATTCTCATGTTGCACTTAATGTTACTCTAAATATTGTTGATTGTAGGTAGATGGTCAAGACCATTCTCCATAATTCTAGAAGGATCTACCAAGTAGAAGAATAAAGGGGAGAATCCTAGATTATGCTATTAAAAGTCACGGGAGAGAAGATAACTGCTATTCAGAGCGACAGTTATGCATGTTGCAACTAATGTTAGCACACTGGTAGTTACCAAAAAGGACAACATAGACAGTTACTTGATGATTTTCTAGATCATTCTTAAAAGACCTAAGAACAGAAGTTGCACGTCCACAACCATCTTTAAATAGAGGACAACACTTGGATGATTGAAGCAATCGAGTACTAGTTGTAGGGTGTTTAGTGCATCCTATCTAGTAAGGTCATTGTTTCTCGGTTTAGGTTACTCCACTGTCGGAAGACTTTGGGTAATGATAGATTTATATATAGTGTTAGTAGATAGGGTTTCTTTAATATTTTTAGATAGGTCACCTTTTGGCAGTGTATTATACTTAGCCACTTTAGATTTGGTTAGGCCAAATTGATTTTTTTTGTATTCATTATTTATAATAGTGATTTGTTTCGCTCTGACGGCATCATAGACTATATAATAGTCTATGAAAAGTTTACTCCCTTTGTAAAATAGAGTTTGAGTCTTTTGTTGTGTTTAACTGTTTACGTGTTACATTGAATGTGCCAATATTTTGAGTAACATCACTCTGGTTATTATTTTACTAATTCTATTTTATCTCCCGAAACAAAACCTTCATTTTATTCATGTCAGTATAGATCTAATTTTTTTTTCTTATTTTTTTTCTCCTCCTTATATATTTTTAAACACAGATGATCGTTTATACACAAATCATTCACTCATTTATTCTGGACCTTCAAATGAATACTATATCAAATTCAATTTCCTTTTTAAGAGTGAAAATAGAGTTGGGATGAACCAAAATAAAAAATGGGAAGATAGTCACTGGACGGATGGAGTATGTACAAGGACGGATTTACATAGAGGCAAGGCATGGCAAATGCTCTGTCTCAATATTTTTATTATTATATTTTTAAATATTATGTGTTTAATTATAAAAAATTAAATATATTAATTATCATATACATATTTTTATTTGTTGGACCTTTTAAATTAGGAAATTAGGAACCATGGGAGCTAGCTCACCTGGCCACCAGGCTCCTCACTTGAGTGAGTGACCTGGGTTCGATTCCCTTTGGGAACGAATTAGGAGGGAGATATAAGGGTGGACTTGGAGATATTCTTGGGTGTAAGGAGACTTGGTGAACTAACTTCTAACTACTAACAACTAACATTTACCGATCAAAAAAATTAGGAAATTAGGATTTAGTCAATAAATTTTCTAGATAATTTTTTATTTATAAATTATATTGTTAACGAAATTACACACAATTCAAAATCTAACAAGCTCAATAATCAATATATATTATTAAGGTTTGAATATAATTATATTAACTATCAATTGTTTTCTAATGGCATAATATAGTAAAAGGTCCTCTAAAGTATTAATTTTTGTTTCTAAAGACTTCTAAGTTATTTAATACAAAAATTTCTAAGTTATTTAAGAAATTATTTTTTATTTTAAAATCCTTGTCTCATAAGACTTCTGGCTATGAAAACTCATGTTGAGTCCATTTCATATTTTACCTTTAAAATATGATAAATTTCAATGTTATTATATTCATTACATATAAAATAAATTTTAATAAAATATTCGTCTATAATGACCTGTAAAATTATTTTAGCATTCTTATGGTATGTATAGAGAATACACAAAATTTTCAAATTTGTGCCTTACTGGATAAAAATTATGCGTCTGCCCCTGAGTATGTATACTATATTATTTCTTAATATAAGATTCGGAGTTATTTATCCAACTATTTTAAAGTATAAAAAAAAATATTCACATATTTATACGATTAAATGGTCAAGAAAATAACTATTTGAAATGCTATCGTTTTTTGCTGTACAATCAAATGGTCAGATTTTTCTTGATTTGGCTTCAAGGGGAATAACACCCCTTTTGCTGCAAGCAGGACGAACAAAACATTAAAGATATGTTATACCAATTGATATAAGAGAGACTTTTATCAAAAAAAAATTGTAAAAATAACACTCCTTATCTAGGATGAGGCCCTGATGATTAACAAATACTTTGTCTTAGCACTTGATCAAAGTTTGAAGGGAATATTAAGATGTACCAACAACTGTGCTGCGTGTTTATCGTTCGACTATAAAAGAATTGTTCTTGGTAGTACCATGTGAAAGAGAAGATTAAACTCACCATATCTATGTGAGTTTTGCGAGGTGCTTAAGTGACAAGAAAATACAATGCAATTTTGTATTGGTGATATTGAGATCGAGATATTATCAAATGATCTTAAAAAAAATTTCTAAACGGAATTTGAAAGTAGGAGATGGTGAGATCAGAGAAGACGTTGATTGACTAATTATTAAATAGAGAACTTTATGATACTTAATGGAGAAGATCATATTACGTCTATCGTCTACAATGTTTATCCTTTGATTGCTCACTCATATGGCCATACTTTCAAGATAGATCAAGGATGAAAATATGCCGATATATCCATTTTCGTAGTTACTAATATCGATATTGGGTAGAAACGAAATTTTCATAATATTTAAAATATCAAAAAATATTGATCTGTAATATTGATATCGCTTATTTTTTACAAAAATTAAACAAAATATCGTTAGATATCGAGAAAATATCGAAAGATATTGAAGAAATATCGAGAAAATATCGATGAATTTGGAAAAAAAACTCCAAAAAGTAGTGTATATATATAAATTTGTCACAATTGTAAAATTTATTTAAATTCTTTTGTTAAATTCATGTGTTAAATGTTTGCTCTTAAATTTTTTATAATTTTATATTTACCGATATCAATATTCGATGTCAGTATATCCATCGATATTTTCACAAATTTAAGACCTCGATATTTTCATCAATACTCAACCTCGAGATAGATCCATACTCGCACCGACCCATATAGTTGTGGCATGATTTTGTGTTGTCTTTGATTACTTAGTGACAAAAAGAATACTTTTTTTTTGAACGGTAAAAGAGAATTTATTGATATAGAATATTAGAGGTACAGGTATAAGAAATACCCTTAAGACAACTTACAAGGCTAAACATCACTCTCTCGGTTTTTTACACCACTCCAAAAAAAAAACTTACTGAAGCTCTCATCTTTTGCTTCAATCCACGCCCAAACACTTGATTTGATATTTGAGAAGATTCTATTCACATTTGGCTCCAAGCCGTTAAAGATAACCTCATTTCTTATTTTTCAAATAATCCAAACGAAAGTTGTCCATAAGGTTATTGATGCCTTGTTTTTTTCTTTTTAGACCAAGTAAATCCCCATGTTGAAGAAGATGGCATGGCGGGATATGATGAGGGACCATATGCAAGTTCACCCATAAATAACACTTCTTCCATATTTGTCTTGAAAACTCACACGAAAAGAAGAGATGTTGAACAATTTCTTCTTCTTTGCCACAAAGCCCGCTTTGGTCTACACCATTTGAAAGCGTTACTCCACGTACCTTTATGTTCGAACTTGTAGGTAGCTTCATTTTAAGAACTTTCCATACAATCGCTTGTGCTTTCCGTGGTGCATAACTCTTTCAAATCCTCGAACAAGCCTTATCTTCCGCACTCCTCGATTCATTCATCATCATCCTTCTCTTGTATGCCTCTGCAATTGTATACATGTCATTTGATGATGGAGTCCATCTACAATAATCTTCTACATTTTTGACAAGTTTGATCCTGTCCAGAGAAGACAAAAGAGTATTAATCATAGCAATATCTCTACCTCTCAAAATCCGACTCCATCTCAACTTCCATTTCCACTCATTTTCTTCCCACTTCCCCATCTCATTCTCCCACCCTTATTTACACTTAACCTATATAATCTAGGAAAATTTTCTTTCAAAGTCCTCTCCCCCACCCAACAATCATCCCAAAATCTAGTATTATCTCCCTTAATAGTTCCGACAGTGCTTTTGGGGTCAAATTCAATCAAAAAATAGCTTCATTAATTTTTTAAATTAACTGTTCAAGAATTACGAATCACTATTTAATGTTAAAGATTGGTGCCTTCTTTGAAATATTGATCTATAGTAACTAAGCTTGGAATATAATATATTCTTGACTTGAGGCTAAAATAATATCGGCTAGGAATGTTAGGAGTGTTGTTGTATACATTCTGATGATGGTAATGAATCCTCCGGTCCTCAGGTTATGTTGATATATATCTTTCTAGGCAAAGTATTATATAGACCAGTTTTATGATATAAATCACTTTGTGATACAAGATTTATATTTATGAATTTATTTTTTTTCTTATTAAAAAATGATTCATGATATGAACCAATTTTACATAATACCTACCCTTCATTCTAAATCAGTGTTTTCTCATGGCCAGATTTATATTGCTATCTCGAGAATAAGGAACAAATATAGATTAAAAGTTAGGTAAAATATTATATAAACTATTTTCATAATATAAACCACTTTGTGATACAAAGTTTACATTTATGAATTTATTTTTTTTACCTTGTTAAAAAATGGTTCTTGATATGAACCACTTTCACACAATACCTGCTCTAAAAGTTATGCATCTTAATAGATGGAGAAACAACAAATGTTGTTTACCAACAAGTGTTTCCAAATATGAATTGAGAAATAAAATTACTTGATGTATGTATTAGATGCAGTTGAAGAAAATACTACTCCACTTTTTATACATTGTACAAAAACTAAAAGTTATTTGTGATGTGCTAAAAAAATAATTTATAATATAGGGTCTTTCTATGGTCAGGAAGGCTTCGCCCTTCCTGACGTCAGTAAACCCCCTAAATAACGTTTGATTCATGATCCAACGTACAATATTATTTTGAAGAGGTTGCACTTTGCACTAGGGCGATTGCACTATGCATAAGGCGATCGCACTGTTAAAAAATTTAATTAATATTATTAAATTAAATTAAAATTACCAAATTATCATTTTAATTAAAATATTATTATATCTTAATATATTTTAATCAAATTAAAATTTATGTTTTAAAAATTAATTTTTACACCCATCAGAGTGACCCTAATTCCCAAATGAACATTCAATGTCATCTAATTTCAAGATTCACTTCCAATTGTACTCAATAGTTCGTCCATGATTAAGGCGGTCCGAGGTGAGCTTCCAGTGGCTGTAGGACAGAGCGCGTTTCCGACGGATGTGGGTGTTCGCCCAGGCCTTTCGAGTCCGGAGAGGCGTGTTCGCCCCGGCCAGTCGAATCCGGTGAGGCTGCAATTTCGCCCAGCGAGTCATCAATTCTCGGAAAGTGAAGGAAACCCAGTTTCCTGATTCACCACTTTTCGATTTTTATTTTATATTTTAATAAAACGAAGGTGCACATATGAATTCTTTGAATTACAAATTGGGGCGCTAGTTTCCAAAAGAGCAGAAGCACATATTCTCTTTGAATCCTCCTCTCAATTTTAGCAATCATTTGTCAAATTAATTTTATTTAATTCAAAAATCAAAACCTTAATATACAAATCTGATGACTTCCGTGAGGTTTTGGTAGTTTTCAAAAAAAAAAAAACAATAATTTCAAAATCTCAGTTAAAATAAATATTCACTTAAAATTTTCAAAATATTTTAAGTGATTGAAATTTGGGAATTAGGGTTCATCAAAATTAATTTTTTTATGAATGTTAGGAAAATAATTTTAATTTGATTTTAAAATATTTTTTTTGATATAAAATATGTTTAAAAATATTTTTATAATTTTTAAAATTAAGAATTAATTTTTTAACATTTTAAATTACAAAAGGCTACTTTAGTAATTTTCTATATTTTATTTATTATAAAAAAAAAAATTGCCTTGGGAGAAACTATATCGCCCAGGACGATGTAATATTATTTGTCGACATTTCATTGATTTACTAACGTCAGGAAGGGCGAAACCCCTTTCTGACCTTAGAAAAGCTCTACAATATATGTTTCATTAATTTACCTTTTTCGATAATACTATACTTTAAAAAAATCTGTAATTACATTATAAATTTTAAAATAAAATGATATAATAAAATTCCCACACATTACGCGTGTTATGTACTAGTGTCTACAATTAATGGGAAACACAGCACAACACAAGAAAAGTGCTTGTGCTAATTCTGGCAAAAAAAACGATGCATTGAAAAGGCTATTTGCATCGAATCAAAAGTCGTGTTAAATTTGCCAAAATCCGAGGTCATGACATTTTTTTAGGGTCATCAAAACCCTAATGAACTAGGGATGCCAAAATATCAAAGGCCATCATTATGACCAACCCTAGGCACAAACATTGATGATAAAGTTTTGGAGTCAATGATTAAATTTAGGGATTATAGTTTTATAAGCCCAATAAGTTGACACCAATTTAATTTTGATCCCAATCAATTGTTTATTTTGATTTTGGTCCTATTAATTTAAAAATATTTTGAAAATGGTCTTATTATCTGTAGTAGCAGGTGACACATCTTTGTTTGACTTTTTATTACAAGTGGCATTGATAATTGAATCTTAATGTCTGGGGTAAAATTTATTTAAATAATTTCTTATAATTATTTTTTAAAAATTCAATTTATAAAAAATTGTTAAAAAAATTCAGAATATATAAATAAAATAATCTCAGTATTATCTAAAAGTTAAACCGGCAACATGTGGTTTGTTAATAATAATATATAAATAAAATAATCTCAATATTAATTAAGAATTATTTAGAAATTTACTACTTATATTTAAAATTTTGAAATTTATAAAAAATACTAAACAAAGAGAATATATTACTCCTTCCGGGCAATAATTTTATTCTTCACGAAATGGGCGTGACTTTAAAAATATATATATAATAAAAAATGTAAAATTCATTCTTAAATAAAATAATTATTTTTGGAGATAATAATAAAATGATATTTTTTATAAAGTAAATGAGAATAGATTTATTTAAAAATATAAATAAGGATTGGGTATAATTGTAAAAATCAGATTTGTTTACATTTGAAAACTTAGGATTTAATTCATAAATAACTAAAACTCATGTGAGTACGTCTTTCTTTGATGACACATTAGTTAGTGCTTGGTTTAGAATTTTTTTAATCGGAAGAAGAATTTTTTTAATTGAAGATATATAGTAATTATAATATGGTTAAAGAGATTAAATATATATATATATATATATATATATATATAATATTTTCTAAATAAGATAATATATAATTATTATATTTTATTACTCTCTTTTCAACTTATAATCCTCCTCCTCAACTAAATAAATAATTTAATATATTAAGTTAATTCTTTGCTTATTTATTTATTTATTTATTTTTAGTATTATTTATTAAGTTAATTCTTTTATTATTTATTTGTTAACTTAATTTATATTATTTAATAAATAAATTCTTACATTATTTATTAAGTTAATTTATAAAAAATACTAAATAAATAAATTTAATAACTTAATTAAAAAAATTTAAACAAATAAATAATAAAAGAATTAACCTAATAAAAAACAAATAATTAAAAAATGTTAAACAAACAAACCAATAAATAATAAAATATATTAAGTTAATTCTTTTATTATTTATTTGTTTAACATTTTTTAAAAAAAAATTTAAATTAAATAAATATTTTCTATAGCTTATTTGTATTATGTTTTTTTTATTTGAAATTAATATTATAAATTTCAAAATTTTAAATATAAATAGTAAATTTCTAAAAATAATTCTTGATTAATATTGAGATTATTTTATTTATATATTATTATTAACAAAGCACAAGTTGGCGGCTTAACTTTTAAAACCTGATCTAATTTGAAAATATTTTGATTTTTTAACAATTCTTTATATTTTGAATTTCTTAAAAATAATTATATGAAATTATTTAAATAAATATTGTCCCACAGATATTAAGACTCAATCACTAATGTCACTTGTAATAAAAAGTCAAACAAATAACTATATAATCATTGACCGGTTGTGCAACCTGCTATCACAGGTAATAGGACAAATTTCAAAATATTTTTAAATTTATAGGATCAAAATCAAAATAAGCAATTGATTGGGACCAAAATCAAATTGGTGTCAACTTATTGGGCTTATAAAACTATAATCCCTTAAACTTATTTTGAATTCATTTTAAAATATTAAAGAATTTAATTAGGAGCATTAAAAATCTAATCAAATATATTAAATACTCCCTCCGTCCATGATACTTAGTCTACCTTAGTTGTGCACGATTATTAAGAAAAAGTTGATGTTGATGTGTAAATGTGATTGTATTAGTATAAAGAAGTATTAATTATTAATAAAATATTTGATGTGATGTGTAAAAGTAAGTATATGTGTATAAAAAATAAAAATACTGATTGAAAATTTTTCATTTTGGGTAGGTAGACTATTTATTGTGGACGGCTATTTAAGGCAACGTGGACTAATTTTCATGGACGGCTATTTACATATTAGTTCAAAAAAAATCACTATATTTACAAATTGGTTCATAAAAATTTGCACGGAAGTTTTTTTTTTTTACACATAAGCCAATTTGTAATTTGTGCAAATTTATTGAACCATTTTTTACTTTTTTCTATTTGAATCAATAATATTGTGTAATATTTATTATAAATTTTATTGACCCCAAATTTTAATACTCTTAATTACAAGTTTATCATGAACTATTTTCATATAAAACTTACTCAACATTAATAATGAAGAGTTGGGAATTTTACACATAATTATTAAAAGGAATTCCCTAATAAAAGATCATAACATATGTCACTTTTATATAGGGCAAAATCTTGTATAAAAAATAGTTCATGATAAACTTATCATGAATCAATTTTAAAGTATCAAACATTTAACCAGGTGTATCAAAAGCTGGGGTCAATTAAATTTATATATTGACCTCAACTGTATCACTTTTGATACATCTGATGCATATTTTGATACACTTGACCAAATATTTAATATTTTAAAACAATTTTATATAAATTTATCATGCACTATTCTCACACCTACTCTTTACATAGATGATTTTCCTATATAATATTTTGCACTAAAAAATTGTGTCAAAAAAGTCTTCACTACTCTCCCATTTTCCACTAATCAATGTCAAAGCTTGTTTCATGTTGGCACAAGTTTGAAAATTCAAATGGAGCAGTTTCACGTGGACCTAGACCTTTTTGCCTCAAGAGTCATTGTTTCTAACATAAGTGCAAGAATTACAATATAATCAATATATGTATATGGTGAATTTAATTGGAACAATTACTAAATTAAAAATCCTGCAAACGAAGAATTATTTTATAAATAATGTCAAGTATAATATGGGGGGAAAAAAAACTTGCCACCAATTCTCTTTCTCCCATATTTGGATGAATTTTGTAATGCAGCATTTAAGGAAGGCCCTCTTTGCCTTTCCCTTGCAACTTTCATCATGTCATTAAAGTCACACCACAAATATTGGATTGAATAATCACAAGATTAAGCATTTGAATTAGCTAGTTCAATGATGTCATAAAACTTCTTCTGTCAAAATTTAATCGTACAAATATAACAATCACAAGGACAGACATTAAAACCAGGGTTAGTGATTGATTACAAAGAGATTGATCGCAGTTGGCGAAAAGAGCTACACAACTCCTCTCCATTTTGTCACGATCGGGGCACAACACTTCTGATAACATCACAAATTTGCTTCAGAGATTCAAAATAGGACTAACTAAATAAATTCAAGTAACGGCTTAAGATAACGCAAACTCTTCATACTGTTGAAGAAACTGAGATAATTTTAAAATGGCACTCCTCTACCAAGCTAAAATAAGTGCATTTGCATACCTATATTTTGATTAAGCACCGAGAACATCTACTTGTATGGAGCGAATATAATCGATGAATTATGGCCACCAAAGCCGAATGAATTAGACAAAGCCACGTTAACTTTCAGTCTTTCCTTTCTGTGTCCCACCAGCAAATTTGTATCCTGTATCAAGTGTGTGATCATCAGCAAGTGATATGTAAGCTTTTATGAAACCAAGAATGGTACAATAACTGAACCATCTTCTACCAAAAGTTTCAGTTGCTACTGGACATAGACTAGATCAATCAATAGCTAGAAAAACTAATATTTTCCTTTCTAAAGGATATTGTAATACAAGCCCTGAAAGTTACTAAAACAATCATTTTAGGACCTGAACAATAGGAAACTATCAATGTGGGGCCTGAAAGATAGAAATTATCAATCTAGTTTATATCTTTATTCGTTAATGTACATAATTAATTTACCAATCCTACTTTATTTTCTTTTCTTTTTTCCACTCACATGAAATTAACAATTTAACCTCTTCTGCTTTTTGGAATATGAGTTATAAAAATACTGTTGGTTAACTAGAAAGTATAAAATGTCGAACATAATATTAAAATGTGTGAATCCTAGGTTGGTGGTTTCTATCTTTCAGGTCCCGGATTGATTGAATCGATAGAAAAATTCTTTTAAGCCCCTGATATCTTTCAAGCTCTGAATTGATAGAAATCCTTCTTTTAAATAAGTGAAATTTTGACAAAACTAACATGCTACACTACTGCTCTGTTTGCACATGAAATTAGTGGAGTCGGGAGCGAAATAGCATTACCACACTGTCATCTGGATTTTCAAGATTGATATTTGGATGAACCCAGCCCGTACGAATTGCCTACATGAAGAATACATCATTATTAAGAAAAACAATTAGCACATGGAGATGCACAATCCCCAAAAAACATAACCCACAGAGACTGAACTTTAGCAAATGAAACCACAGTACTTATTGAAATTTCAATTTGTTTTTTCCAAATTGATTAATTGAAAGAATGAATGCACTAAAGGAACACTTACAAATTAATGACATCATTACAAACTACTAAACAACTGGAGAACCAAGGAGCTTTCATTCAAAACAAACTGAAAGCATAAAATCAACTAGCCAACTAAGAAACCCTACAAATAAGCTTCTAATACATTGTTTTACATGAAGTTTCCCTCACGAAATATTTTTTTGCATTCGTACCACAATATAAGTATAGAAACCTGGAAGATGAGGAGGCTAACACAGCACCACACCTTCCTCTAATCTCTACCCCCCACCAAAAAAAAAAATCTTTCTTTTGATTGGCGAATAATAGAAGGGTGAAGTGCAAATGCTAAGTCGACATGTATATACAAAACACACCTGTATCGTTGCAACAGCCTCCACAGCACCAGCTGCGCCAAGTAGGTGTCCTATCATAGATTTTGTGGAGTTCACTCTCAACTGCACAGGAAATATCTAAGTCAGTCACAAATTGCACAGGAATCTTTCGAAATGAACTACAAGTTGTATGAAATGAAAGGGAACTAGTGTTGAGGAAACCTCGGGATTCTGCCCAAAACAATGAGTGAGTGCTTGATATTCCTTGATGTCGCCAGCTGGAGTAGATGTTGCATGTGCATTTATATAATTCACATCTTCCTTAGACACACCCGCTTGAGCCAGAGCCTTCTCAACACACAGAATTACACCAGTTCCTGCATGTAATTTATCAAGACAGTTGAGACTGTTCAAATGCCTATGGAGTATTCACCGTTTCTTAAATTTTTTATTTTGGAAACTTAGTGAAAAATAGTTCTATCCTAGTCCTATATGAAGGCTCCGTGACTGGCCTTGCTGATTGATAAATTAAGTCCTGAAAAGGAGTGAGTGGATAATGAAATGTTATACATGTGGATATTGCACTGAGATTCATTTCTTATTTCGTAATGCTCTATCTTTTGGCAATTGTAAAAGAGAGACTCCAGGGGACGAGCAGCTATATTTATAGGTTACTTCAAGTAAATTCTAATGCTAGCGAAAATAATATTGAAATGACATTTGTAAGATCAGAGCTTCGACTGAGCATATTACTTCAAACACTCGTACAAACATAGCATACTAGCAAATCTTCCAACATCTCAAGAAGGTAGGCTCAATACCTTTTTCTAACGAATTTCATAAGAGATGAATAATTGTATTATCCTCAATTTATACAGTAGACATATCCATAGATTCACTCTTGCAGTTACCAGTTACATTAATGGAAAAGGCCAAGTTAAATAAAATTTTGCTAAGCTATCATACTAGAATGAAACTAGAAGGTTAAATGTTAACATAGTAGTGGAGATGATGTTCGGGTGGATTAGGGTAAGCGTCAGGTGAGACCATTCTTGCACTTAAAGCAACTTAGGTGCATATGACAACAAATGAAATTCCATTCCTTTTCTCTTAATCAATAGGTATTACATAGGAAATGATGATTGAACCATTCATATACCGTGATCTTGACATCATAGCATGTTAATTCTAAGATATGAAACCAAGGGGTGTACCTTCTGGATGAGGTTCTGTCATGTGATAAGCATCACATGTGAAGCTTCCACCCAGAAATTCAGCATAGATTGTTGCACCTCTTTTCTGTGTATTTATGAATTGAAATCATTATATCAGAATAAAGCCACCAGTGAATCAGCATATACATCAAGAATATTAATTCTTAACCAATTTGGGGTTTCTCTTTACCTTAGCATGCTCAAGTTCTTCCAAGAGTAATACACCAGCTCCTTCTCCCATTACAAATCCATCACGACCCTGACAAAGACAAGTAATTAAGTCACACAGCAAAATTTAAATGAACATGCAACTTTCACCAGCTCCCCCTCTGCCCTAGCAGTAATAAATTGTCTATCCATAAACCAATCGAGGACATGCAAATCCAGAAGAGATAAAACAGTAATATAACTGAAACACGTACCCCCATATGATATATAAATGCCAAAAGTTACAAACTAAAGCTATTCATTAGAGCAAGGATCACACTGCAATCAAAAATTTCTATGAATTCATACTTTCAGCCTACGAAACCACCGTATAACAGAGGATTTTCCAGTAAACTTTGCTAACTAGACTGCTGCAATAAAGGGAAGAAATTGAGAGTTTCAGTCAGTAACTCTAGGTTCTAGCACATAAACATAACAATTGGGAATCCGGAGCAGGAAAAATCTCTGGCAATAAAAGATGAAATATATGAAATAAAATCCTTGTAACAAAATTCCACAAAATTCTATCAATTACGGTTGGACATTATAATTATAGAGCATTACACTGTCCCATGGACGCGACGCTTTAGTAGGATCAGTGTTCCTCTGTGACAGTGCTCGGCATGCCACAAAGCCTCCCAATCCTGCAGCACATTCTATGAGTTTAACTGAAGCACTTGAAAACTCAAAAATTATTAATATAAATAAACGAAAATAGACTAGCACCAATGGGGATGATTGCTGCATCTGAGCCTCCACAGAGCATCATGTCCTGCAAAATGGCAAACAAGTGTCAACATACACAAAAATGAACTTGAGGTAATGTCTATATTTGGACATCCAGTAGATTCATAAAGAACACGGAGCAAAATCAAAATAAACTATAGAGATCCAGTCTGAAGCTTGAAAGAAGAGGACAAGACTTACAGCTTCACCTCTGATGATGTGGTTAGCAGCATTCAATATACAGAAGTTGCTTGTGGCACATGCAGTAGATATCGAATAGTTAGGGCCCATCCACCCCTGCAATACAATGCTAATCAAATGTTAGGATGGTACAAATAGGCTATGCCTTAATCAAGTTGCTATGATCAAAAGGAATCTACGTAACCAGATCCATGGCAAGAATGGCTGAACCCATGTTTGTAGTTGCAAATGGTACGCAAAATGGATTCATCTTTCTATAAGAGATTCTCAAAGCTTCAATTGCATCATTAAAGACCTGCCCAAATAAAAGATATGTTGATAATATTTATCTCTAGATAAATGATGTGCAAGCAGAAATCTGGACCGGAGCAATTAGATATTGTTAACCCACCACTTAACTTCTAAAATTTATAACAAGGTCTAACCTTGAGAATCAACGTAATACACTCTTACCTTCATATAAAGAATCATAAGCTCAATTGGTTGAAAAATCTTATCTTTTAGGAAAAGTATTAGACAATGTTTAGGCACCCATATTTAGTTGTGGTGACAGAGAAGAATTGACCAGCAGAAATGATAATCAATCTCATTTCTAACTCTATGCATAACTCCAAAGAACTAGCTAGCTCAATACGTAGCATATACAGTCATCAATTCACTCCCTAACTTTTTTCTCTTCGCAATGAATTTTTTATACCTTCATGCCACCCAAAGCAGAACCAATGAGCACTCCACATCTTGCTTTGTCTAATTGATCCATGACATCTTCCGTAATTCCTGCATTGGCCAAAGCCTTCTTACCAGCTGTCAGCATGTAAAGCATAAACCTGTCCATTCTTTTGGAAAGCTTGGGAGCAACCCAACCATCTGTAGTGAATGTCTTGATCTCTCCAGCTATTCTCTGCGATTGAAACCCTTTAAGAGTCAAAATCACTTCAAAACAAAATCAGGACAAATACCCCTAATAAAATAAAAAGAGAACATACTGTTGGATACTCAGAACAATCAAAAGCCTCTATCTCACTAATGCCACTGACTCCTTCGAGCAGGTTATTGTACAAAACATCTGGATCATTACCCAGTGGTGTCTCCACACCCATACCTGTCACAACCACTCTCCTTTGCTTGGTCGGGGGTTTCTTCTTGAGTGTAACTTCCATGTCGGGATTTACAGCTACGGCCACTGCTCGTCCTTAAAAGTTTACATGGGAACCCAGAGAAAGCAGCAATCCACTTAATGGTCTTGTAAAAGCATTTCATTTTATTATGATGCAAAAGAGCAGATTAAAGAAAATTCAACCATGACAATGAGGTGATAAAAAAATGAACTACTTATCGAAAACAGGATCATTCCCAGGGAAAATAAAGCATACGTTTGAGGATTAAATAATGAAATTGGGCAGACAAAACCATTGGGACTTGCAAGCCCCACCCACCACCCCCCAACCCACGCACACAACCTCACCTCACTACCCATTCCATAGAGAAGCTAAATCTAAGTCTAAGACACCCTAATGCACATTCATATTCATCCAATTAAAAAAATTGGTGAAGGTCTTGGCTAGTTGATAATGCGGAGAAACCAAGAAAAGACATTCAGTAAAGAATCCTCAAGCAGTGACTCAAACGAAAGAGTATTGAGCATTAACTATATGAAAGCTATTTTTAATTATTGAATCTAAATTTCAGCATGTGCAAAAGCGAAATAAATCCACCAAGATAAACATGTATTCCACATCGAAAAAAAAAAATTGAAACAAATTAGATAGTAACATAGCCAGAATCATGACAAGGCATCAAAGACAACAGAGGGCTAAGCTCAATCACACAATGAGAGCAAAATAAATAAAAAATTACCAGAAGGGGCGGCCGAGAGATGGGATTTCCTGCGCCTGCGGTGTACAGGAGCATTCTTCGATCCAAATCCAAAAAAGTTTTCAGAGGCAGAGGTTTTATAGAAGTGATCGCAGGGCTCAAAGGCTAAGCAAGAGCTCATGAGATTGCGAATTCCGGACAAGTGAGGCGCACACATGGCAATAGCCCTTTTCCGGCGGCGCACCGCCCATTTGCTGAGGCGGGATGAATCGGGCGACTTCGTCGAGAGCATGGAAACGGAAGAGTCATTTTCACAAGCGACTGACACGCATGCGGCCATTAGCCACGAGCAGACCACAGATGTCGCCGCCATCACAGTCCAATTCTTGCTTCCCCACACGCAACTCAACGGCTAAACAAATGTATGTGTGTGGAAACCCAGAGTATATCTATAGTGATCTACGATTAATTTGGCATACGGAGAAAAATCAGAGCAACAGGAACAGTGTGTGCGGACTATAATGTTTAACAGTATGTGGGGGTAGGCTTCGGAGGGTGGTGAAAATAACGAGAGGGTTAGTCTATTGATTGAATCTGTGTGTGTGAGAGAGAGAAAGAAGAGAGAGAGAGAGCTGCGCTGATGTGAGCGAGAGATTAATGTCGTTTGCTTGACAGTTCCGCTAATTTATTGTAATTTGTAGACGCCAAACCAATCTCTTTTTCATGTATATAGCATTATAGCTAATAACGTGTCACTGGCAAAGTCTTCCACCACCCGTGGATTTGGTTTCTGAGGGGTATTGCTTGTTGGAAAATATGCATTGTAAATTTTATTTTATTCAAATGTATTAATATCTTTATACTCCCTCCGTCCCATAATTATTTTCACACTTTTTTTTTCCGTCCGTCTCACAATTATTTTCACACTCTATAAATGAAAACTATTACTTTAACTTTATCCTCACAATCCAACTAATCTTATTATTTTAATAATATAACTTTACATAACACTCTACTTTTCTTAAAAGTTGTGTCACCCCAAAGATGAAAACACCTCTGGGACGGAGGGAATACAATTTACTATATTATAATCATTTAATAATATTACTTCTTCCGTTCTCCAAATTTATTCTCATTTGTGTGAATATGATTTTTAAAATAAATAAAATAAGGATATTGTGGAACAATTATGGGTCCACTAGAAAATAAATTGATTATTTGTGAGTATGATAATAAAATAATATTTTATAAAAAAGGAATGAGAATAAATTTGAGGGACGGACGAAAGTGAAAAGTGTGAATAAATTTGGGGGATACAGGGAATATTAGATTTATAAATTATATTAGTGTAAAATATCATAGGCATTAATTTATAAGAGTAATAATGATATTATTGAACGAATATTATGATATTAGTTTTCTCCTATAAATAAATTTCATAAAAATTTGTACGAATTCAAGTTCGCGGGGAACTCGGATTTATCAATTATCGTTGTCATGTGTATGCACTATCATTATTATGCATATACACTATCACTGTTAAAAAATTAAGTATATTTTTATAACAATAATAGTATATATGAATAACAGTGATACGAGTTTATGTGAACTCGAGTTCACAAGTGACTGCACAATAAATTTTACTGGGCAGTGATTTATTAATTATTTTTAATAAAAGATATTCTTTCTATCCCGAATGTATCTCAATATTTTATTATTTTCTATAAGGAGAACAATATAAAATTGTGAAAACATCATGAGATGAGGGAGTATTAATTTTGAAGGATATTAGTTAATTTCATTAGTGTGTATTAGTTGAAGGATATTAGTTATTTAACTAAAGAGTATTAGTAGTTCTACTAAAGAAAATTATTTGCAAACCAGTTTCACATTGTGCATACTCTAATTGTTTTTATTATAAGAGATTAGTTTTAGAAGGTAGTTTCAATAAAAAGTATTAGTTTAACTTTACACTTGCATGTTCTCTTTTTCTTGATTTGTGTATCATTTCCAATTATGACGATAGTTTCGAGATGATTGGAGAATTAATTATTTCATTAAAAGGTATTAATTATTTTACTATAATGAATTAACGTAATGTGTAAATCGTGTTCACGGTGAAACTGGTTTACACAATATCAACTTGAAATTGTACAATGTAATAATATACAGTTCATATCATTTGTGTTTACCAGTTATCCAATATTGTTCACTAGAAACAAATAATATTATTTAGTAAAAATAATTAATATTGATATTTGATGAAAACATCTAACATCATTCAATAAAAATAACTATTATTACTATTTCCGTCCCTAAAAAGTTTATATTTTTTTTAAGTTTATCCTACGAAAGTTTGACTTAAATGAAAATATTCTTACAATCTTTGTTCTACATGTTATATGCTTACATTTTTTCTAAATCTTTCGAGGGATAGAGATAGTACATGAATTTGTCAAATAATTAAGTATTATTATATCCGTCCCAACTTAAACTTCATATTTTTCTTTCCAGGACATCACACAATAAACTTCACATCCCAAAAGAAAAATAAAACACTCTAGCAATATCTACTTTATTTCAAAATACCCTTCATTTTTTGGTCTAAAAAGTTAATAAAAGTAATTTGAAAAAATTACAAAATGATTCATAAAATTGACACTAATTACAAATTAGTTATGTACAAAAAAAAATATTATTATACAAAAATTATGAAATAATTTATAAACATTATTATTTTTTTTAAATCAATATGCAAATGTCTCAAGTAACTTTTCTTAAAAGTCATATCCAACAAAGTGTGAAGTTAATGGCAGACTAAGGTAATATATATTTTACAATTAAAATAAGTCACACTAATTAAATAAGTTTTTAATAAAGTAATAATATTATTTTAAATATTTAATCAAACTATACTCAATTAGCACCTGATCATTGGGGCACTTCACTTGAATGAGTGACCTAAATTCGATTTCCTTTAAAAACGAATTAGGGAGGAGATATAAGGTTGATTTGGAAATATTCTTGAAGTGTAAGGAGATTTGGTGAAATAACTTCTAACTACAACCAATATTTACATATAAAAAAAAATTAACTATACTCAATTCGACTCAAAATTTTTTTTTTTATTAATATTTTATAAGAAAGATAGTTTTTTTTTTTTAGGAGAAAGATAGTAGTATATTAAAAGTGTGAAAATAGACTAACTAGTATTGGATGGAGGTACTACAACTATATACACATTATATATATAAGGAATAATTAATAATTAATTAAGTGTTTGTGGGGCCAATATCTGAGATTTTAGTCCACACATCCTCTGAAGAACCTGTGAAAGCATTTAATCTCTATCAGGGGCTTCTGTGTAGATCCAAACAAATCTGTGGCTAGGCATCTATAACCAGAAAAAACAATGGTTTTTTTTTTTTATTTTACCATTATTTTATCTTTTATCTTTCTCTCTCCATATATTATATTTAATATCATGTACTTATGGAATATTCTCGGATTTTATGACTCATTCGAGGAAATTTAAGATTTAAAAAATTAGTAAAACGGATTAAATAGTAAGGTAGAAAAGGAAAAACACTTTTAATTCGATCATACCTTATGACTTGTGTGACATTATTTCACTATATTTTTTTTTATTTTGAGATTTTCAGTTATTCTTATTATTAAATTTAGAAATTAAATATAAAATCTTGAGCAGGTTTTACATGTATAACTATTTAATATTTTACAAAAACTTATATGAAACATTTCACGGTATAAAACATACTATATATAAAAAATTCGCGAATTCATGGCCGAGTTGGATCAAATTTGGGTAATTTTCTCAAATTTTCGCGCAACCACAATTTTCAAGTTTTTTCGCTCCCATGTATGTTACTTTTTAGGCAAATGTATGTTACTTTAAGGCAAAATGTGTGTTACAATCAATCCAAATGTTATTTTTTACATATATATCACTTGTTTTTGTAGAAATAAAATTTTTTCATACAATGTAAGAGCAAAATGTGTGTTATTATAAGAAAAAATAGTACATTTTCATAAGTATATATTTATTTATATATAAATAATTATTTTATTTTATAATAACACATATAAAATTGAAAAATGTGTGTTATTACATGAATCATTATATCTAGGTTTAAGGGATGATGATTAAATAAATAAAAAAATTGTTCTTAAGAAAATTACATTTTATCCTATAGTAACATATGTTTGCTCATATAGTAATACAAATTGGGAAGCAAATATGTGTTACTATTAGAGCAAATGTGTGTTACAATCTTATAAAATGTTGTTATTTTGCATATATTCATTTATTTTTATAGAATAAATAGTTTTTAACATAATATAAGAGAAAAAGTATGTGTGTTACTATAAGAAAACATATTTGTTTTTCATAAATATTTATTTATTCGTATAAAAATAATTATTCTTTATATAATAACATATATAAAATAGTAAAAAAGTGTGTTAATATATGAATCAATATACCTATATTTAAAGGAATGATGATTAAATTAAAAAACACATATTCATTCTATAAAAATACATTTTCTCTTACAGTAACATGTATTTTCCCATATTGTAACACACATTTGACCATATTGTAACACAAACTGGGGAGAAAATATGTGTTACTATTTGAGCGAATGTGTGTCAATCTTATGAAATGTTGTTCTTTTTATATATATTCATTTATTTTTATATAATAAATAATTTTTTCATATAATAAAAGAACAAAATGTGTGTTACTATATTGCTCATATAAATAATTTTTCATATAGTACATTTTGTCTTATAGTAACACGTATTTGCCCATATTGTAACACAAACTATGGAGAAAATGTGTGTTACTATTAGAGAAAATGTGTGTTACAATCTTATGAAATGTTGTTCTTTTTATATATATTTATTTATTTTTATATAATAAATAATATTTCATATAATACAAGAGCAAAATGTGTGTTACTATAAGAAAATATATTGTTTTCTCATAAATATTTATGAAAAAATAATATTATTTTTATAGTAACACACATTTTTTATTAGATTGTATGAAAAAATGTTATTTCTACAAAAACAAATGAATATATGTAATGAAAACAACATTTAATCTAATTGTAACACATATTTTGCCTAATAGTAACATGCATTTGCCCAAATTGTAGCATACCTAAAAGCGAAAAAATCTGGAATTATAGTTGCGAAAATTTTGAAAAAAAAGATCACATTCGATCTGACTCAGTTAAGGACCCGCGAATTTTTAATATGGTATGTTTAACACCGTGAAACATTTCACATGAGTGTGCCTCTTAATATTTTACACACTTAATTAAATATTTGATATTTTTATTCAAATATTTGATACTTTAAATGAATTATTTGAAATTTTAATATTTTAAAATTTATTTATTAGTATAATATTATATTTCTTATATTATATATGAATGATAAGAATTAGTATAATATTATATTTCTTATATTATATATGAATGATAAGAATAGTTAAAAATCTAATTATTATTGATATATATTAACAACTAAGTATATATATGTGCGAATTTCAAGGTACAAAATAAAAATTATGTATAAGAGAAAACTATATATATTTTTATTTTTTAAATAATATTTTTTATAAATATAATACTTAATTATAAGATAATCGATTTTCATATGACTTATTTATTTTTTGTATTGATTGATTAAATATTATAAAAATTAATTAAATAAGTTAAATAAAAAAATTATCTCCTAGAAATAATAATAATTTAGAATTGAAATATATTTTATAACATAATATTTCTGATTTATCAGGTAAATAGTTATTTTCTTCTTCTTATTATTAGTGTTATTAATATATTAATATTTTTATATTATATATTACATATGCAATTAGGTACATTTTTTTTTTTGTGGATTGTGAATTTCCTAAGAGACACCAGTTTTTAGCTTCATTTCGGGGTGTGAGATATCATCTACAAGATTTTGCAGGTCAAGGTAATGACCCTGAAAATGAGAAATAATTGTTCAATCTTAATCATGCGTCTTTAAGGAATGTGATCAAGAAAATATATGGTATTTTTAAATCAAGGTTCATAATTTTTAAGCCAGCACCACCATTTTTATTTAAGACACAAACTGAACTTGTATTAGCATGTGTAGCTTACATAACTTTCTTCGCAAAGAATGTCGTTATAATGAATTCTCAATTTAATCGGTGGACGAACCTTCATCTTCAACATTACCAGTTAATGAAGACCGTGACTTTGAACCTATCATTCAAACTTAAGAGCAAGAGCGACAAGACGGTAATGCTTGGAGGACTAGTATAACTATGAATATGTGGATGTGTTAGGAATTGGGATACAATCTGAGTTGTTTTGATTCAGATCCCAAAGCCCCTTGATGCAATAGTTCAGCATTGTATAGTCAGGATTAGTCAGGTAAGAATAGACTTGTTTTATTCACATGTATTCAGTTCAGGGGGAACACACTGAAGATTGATGGAGACGTCCTGAAGATCCCAAGTCAGGAAGGTGTTGGTCCTGAAGGTCAGAGTTCACACTAAAGATAACTCAAGATATCTGACGTGAAGCTGAAACCTGAAGAACCTGAAGAACGGTCATGAAGATGAAGTGAAGCCAATCCTGAAGACATTCTACTGATGGTGTTTATACTGAGCAATCTAAGCATGCTCATGACAGAACCCAGTCAGTGAAGGCGGACGAAACCTGAGTAATCAGGTTGAGTGTCTCTCATACTGACACTTCATAAATCCTGATAGAATAGGTTACCTACGCAATGGAGGTTTAACATTTATGCTAACATCTGAGGACAAGAAGAATGTCAGAATCTCCTAATAGAGACAACATTAAACCTGAGTTAAGTGCATAACACTCAGAGTCTTAATGGTACGATGAAGGATAAAGTCACATCAATTAACTAGCCGTTTGAAGAACAACCAGTAGGATGTCAACACGTATGTACGGAGACTGTGCCGCATTTAATGTTCCTCAGATATGCAGGCGGCGGATAGGAAAATTTCCCGTTTAAGTATGGTGAAAAGTGAATCAAGTATAACCCAACCTACACCTACCTAATATAGGAAGATTTGGAAAGGTATCCTCCAACGGATCTATTTTGAATCTCCATATAAATACAGAAGACCTTGCCCCCATTTAAGGTCACGGGAAATTTCCAAGCATTGAAATTATCCAAGATTCCAAGAGCTCAAAGCATACTCAAAGCAACACTCTGCGATTAAATTTCCCTAGTGTTGTATTAGGAATCCTTCTGTAATTGCTTAGAGTGATAATCATGATCCCTAGCTTTGTTTAGATTGCAAGGATTATCACAACCTTAGTTGGAGAACCAAAAAACCAAACTCCTCAGTCTGTGAGTTGGTTGTTGGGAAGGATTGGGACTTGTAAAACACACAGAGGTCGAATTTCTAAGGAGAGGAAGGAGGCTACTCGGGTAAATTGACACGTTAAAACACAAGTACCAATTCTCAGGAGTGAATTGCTTCCTGTTAACTCAGGTCGTTGACGTAGGAGTTGGTTATCTCCGAACGACGTTAAAAACCCCTCCATGTGCTGATTTAAATACTGTTGAGGATCATACTTGTCATCATTATAAACTGAGCATTTAGCATTGTTTTACAATCAGGAGAAACCAATTCTCCTGATCCTGAACTTACGCACCAGGCTTAACCATTATTTCTAAGCAATATAGTAAACAGTTTTCACGACATAAAACGAGTAGAACTTAAGGGCTCACACTTCCGCATGTAACTCTAGCTTACTGAGATAGCTATCCAACTGACTAGCTTCTAAAGCGGTCAGTAGGTGGGCCGGTTATCTCTACTGAGCTTCCGAGAGCACAACACTCAGAACTCAACTTACTTGGTTCCTGACTGATCTGTCCCTACTGCCCCTGAGACCATCAGTTTAGTGAGCAATTTTTGGATCGTCCCGACTGAGTTTCATAAGAGCATTTTTCTGAGAAATTTGGAAAATCTGACATCATTGTATTCCCCCTATACACTGATTATACTCATTTCAGGACCAATAAATGTTATATAGGAAGACATGATAACAATTTCTTTTTTGTCTTTGACTTTTCTATATTCGAAGTTATGAAAAAAATCTTGAATTCTTATCGTATGTCACAAATCCATAAAATTCTGTAAAGTCTACAAAATCCTACAGAATCCATTAAAATCCTAATTTTAAAAGTCTTGCAAAATCTTAAAAGTCATCAAATTCCTGCAAAGTCTAAAAAATCTGCAGGACTTTTTTCAACTAAAAAAGTCTTTTAAAATCCTAATCCAATACACCCTCCTAAGTTTGGCATATTCAGTATAAATTTATATTCTCACTTTCGTCGAAAAATTTTAAATTTTATTTTCTCAATATTACATCATATTATTTTTATACATACTTTTCTTAATTTTCATGTCCATGTAAGCAATTAAAATTAATTACTGAAATAAAAATAACATGTAGAAATTACATGTTAAAATCAAATTTAAATAAATAATTGTGTGCATCTAAGTGCATAAGATGCACCTTAATTTTAAGTTCAATTTTAATTTTAATTTGATTTTTCGAAAACACAATGTACACCACGCACTGTGTATTTTTTTGGTAATTGAGGCATTAGTGATTTATTTTTGGGGTAGTACTTAGACTTGTTCTTGGCGTATTAGTGAGTTATTCATGGGGTACAGGCCCGTCCCAAAATATAGAGGCATTGTGCTACTTTTTAAAATAAGGTCTCAAATGTAATGGTTGAAGCTAAATAATTAGAGAAGATTAAACAATTACCAACATGAAAAATAAAAAATAAAAAAATTGGCCGTCAAACACCATGAATTTGGTGACTTTTTTTAGGAAAAATTAATTAAGATTAAATTGAAGAGGAAAGTACAAGATTTTTTGCTCAAAAGTTTTTCTTAATGTTGATGTAGAGAATAGAGAGAATTAAGAATGGAGAAAATTAAGATACATTCAAAAAATGTAAAGCACATAGGTATTTATAGAAAAAATCTCATATCCTAACTGACTTTGTGCTTTGAAATACGTTTTATATGTAACCAATATTAATTAGGAAAGAGAACGTGTGTACATGTATCAAATATCTAACAATAATTTCTTTAAAATTTATCTATATTAACATAATTTTTTTAAAGATTATTGGGCCCCTAGAATTTTGGGGCCCTATGACATGTCACTGGATATACATGCTAAAGAATGGCCCTGATGGGGTATTACTAACTTATTCTTTGTGTATTACAGATTTATTCTTGAGGTATTAGTAAATTGGTGTATCAATGTGTTATTCTTGTGGAATTACTTATATTTTTTCTTAGGGTATTAGTGAGTTGTTTTTGGGTTAATACTTTGACTTGTTCTTGGGCTATTAGCGAGTTATTCTTAGGATATTGTTAACTTGATCTTCGGGTATTACTGACTTGTTCTAGGGTTATTACTTATATTTTTTCTTGGGGTATTATTTAGATTTATTATTTGGATATTAATGAGTTGTTCTTGGGATATTACTAACTTTTTTTCCGGGAATTATAAACTTATTTTTGGGGTATTTGGTGTTTGTTCTTGGGGTATTACTTAGACTTATTCTTGGGATATTATTGAGTTATTCTTGGAGTATTACTAACTAAGAATTGTTATTTGGATCAATATATATACCTAAGAATCACTGTTTATTATCATGATTCCACTACGCTAACCACATGCATTTGGTCATTTACACACACACACACTCAAGCGTGTGACTGCATCATCAGCAACGTATATATAACCTTACTGCTCCAACCCTACCTTTGCACCCATTGTTACTATCCATGATGGATGACCTCTACACATTCACTTCCTCAATTTCATCCAATCCTTCCCATCAAACTAGTGATCATATGTCTATATTGAGTTATACACACACACACATATATATATATATGTATATGAGTTAATCTAACAAACAACTATCATACTTTTGAAGTTTGTACTATTGTCATTGTTTAGAATTTGTGGATTAATTTTTTAGCAGGGTTCATCTCTAGTGGTGGAGAGCTGCAAACAAGATGACAACTTCAGGTAATATTCGAGCTTCGAAAAACGACGATGTGTGGCTGTTGTTTTCTCTTTGTGGCATTGGAAGAAGAAGTATCGGGGCGACGGATAGGACGATGGTGATTAGTACTGCGCATGGTTTGAAGTTTTCTCAGGCGAAGATTGAATTGAAATTAAAGTGAAATTGAATATTAATTTTAGGTGTATGAGGTGCACTCAAGACTCACTCTAAAATTTATTATTGAGACTTCACTCTAAAATTTATTATTGAGACTTTAGATATATTTGGTTCCTGAAATAATAAATTTAATTGGGTCTTAAAAGCCAGGGTGTAAATGGCGCTTGACGGTTGTCGGATGGTCGAGTGTGGCCAAGCGCCAAGGAGGCCTAGGCAGGGCCAAGATTTTTTATAAAAAAATTTCTAAACATATATTAATAAAAATATATATTATACAATAAATTATAAATTTAAAACATAATTACTGCCCAAATGCATTTTTCCCAAAACACAACAAGTCAATAAAATGCTAAAAACTATCACAAAATGACATTGTTCAACTTCTAAATAAAGTATTAAAATAACAAAATATATCGTACGGATAAATTAATAAGTAGTTCAACTAAAAGGAACGTCTAAAGACAATTGTTGTTCAACTCCACGTACACACTCTTCATCATCAGATTCAAACTCCACATCAACATTTATTTCATCATCATAAGATGAGAAATCATCCTCGTCAAGCTCTGTAAGTCGAGAAGTCATGCCCGAGGTTGAGCCAATGTCTCCCTCAACAACACCATCATCAACCAATCCACCTCCAACAATTCATTCTTGAGCATAACTTGCATCATCTTTTGCTAATAAAACTTACACTTCTCTCTCTTTTAACTTCTTGTGCTTGTTCATCAATTTTGTATTACAATTTACATACACAAGATTGTTTAATCGTTCAACTAGAATCTTGTTTTTTTTCTTCGTGTGTATCTAAAAAAGTTATATATTCCCCTATTTCCGCTTACTCCTCCTTTGTGGCTACCATTTCCGCCTATTCCTTATGGCTGCTAAGGCCGCCTAGGCGGGGCCTAATACCCTGACCATTTTTCTCTGCCGATTTGGACTAGGCGTCGGCCGCTGGGGGCCGCCAAGCGCCTAGGCGGGGTCATTTGCATCCTTGAAAAAACTAATAAATGATATTGGGTCTCTAAAGTTCAATTAATTATATTGGGCCTCTAAAGTCCAATGATTTTTTTAGATCTATAAAGTCCAAAATATCAAGCTCAAACTTTAAAAGCCCGATAATCAAATATTTTCAGATAGTTGGCATATTCCAGGAATATTTTCCAAATCATATCTTCCAGTTCATCAAATCTGGCCCATAATCCTAGAATTCCGCACCTATATATAGGAGTCTCATTCAAGTCATTCAAGTGATCAGAGCTTGGAGAGAAGCAACAAGATGAAAGATTCAAGACTTCGGGTATCTTTGAAGATTCAAAGACGTTCTTCGCAACTTCAAAGACATTCTTCAAGATTCTCCAAAATCTTCATCAACAACCGGTGTTTGATCCGGGATTACGGTGCAAAACTTCTTATCGCGTTCTTCATCAACAATCAGTGTTTAATATGAGATCACAGTGCAAAGCCTCCGATCGCGTTGTTGATCAATGACGACATTTAATTTAAGAAACAAGGTGTCAGGTCCCTCCAATCAACGTATACCCAAAAGTCCTCAGCAACAGTCAACATCTTTCACCTACAACACCCTACAAAGGCGTCAAAAAATGATTACTCCACAAAGTCATTCCAACAAATGCAACATTAACTTGAAATAAGACTCAATTCCCTCAAATTTAAATCCAACTTCAACATTAAATTCTGACCAACTCTGACAAATTAACAAAGTCCTTCTACAGACAATATTAATTCGAAATAAAACTCAATGCCCTCAATTAACAGTTAACTCCAAACATCAACTTTAGACCAGCTCCGAGAAACCCACTAATCAAGTCAAGACCAAGTCAAGACTCGAAGAGAAGAACCAGGGGATTCAATAGAAATTGAACCCAAACTAATTTCTTGATTCAATTCAATTTTCACACTATTAATAAAAAGCTATTAATTTTTTTTGAAAAAATTGTAGTTTACAATAAAAAAAAAAAGAAATTACAGTGGGTTGAAGGATATATAAATTAGAGTAAGTCTTGTGCGAGACTGTCACATCACATGACATGAGACTTGCATTTATTAATAAAAAGTTATTACTTCTAAAAAAGACTTAATTGCAAAAAAAAAAAAATATCACCATATTTTTGTAAATTTCAATTTAATCTAAACTTTTGAATTTTGGCAAAATAAATCACCTTTTTTTTTCAATTTAAACTTCGGGCAACTTGCCCTTTGTCCAATAGATGACGTGGACAAATAAATTCCCAATTATCATCCCAATAAACATCCACATTATTAAATATATAAAAATATAAATAAAATTATTAATATTATAACATAAAAATAAATAAATAATACATATAATTTTAAAAAATATTAATCATATTTTTAGAATTTAAAAGTTTGAATATATTTCTAAAATAAATTAAAATTAAATATATATTATCTAAAATACGCACATATTTTATTATATTTAAATAAATAAGTAGATTAAATATACATATATATTAACAATATAAATAAAAATATTTTCTACAAAAATAAGTGAAATATTTAAAAAATTAAAATAAATATCCAAAGTACAATAAAAATATTTAAATTTATCTGCAATAACTTTAAATCTAAAAGTTATACAATTAAAAACAATATACACATATATAATCTTAAAATTTTAAATTATACACCCTCGGTCACAGAATAATTTTCACTTTTTTGAATTTTTTCTTACAAATTCAAAAAAGTGTTAAATCCATCCCTAAATATTCTTCACATTTTTACAAAAAATTGTTTGCCCAAAATGAGTATGCAACACCCAAGTGTACATGGTTATTATTGTGTTTGGCAAGGACCAAGTTAAAATATCAAATCAAGGGAAATAATGTTTGATAAGCAAGAATTTGATGTTTAGCAAGGTGATTATCTAAAATATGTAAAGACAAAGGCTTGGGGTGCTAACACTATTTGCAAGAAATTAAAATTACTAACTATTACATTTTTAAGTGAGCAAGTGTTGGTAGTGTGCGTTGGAGTACTTCAATTATGTGTTCATTTAACAACTTGCAATTCTTAGCATGCATAAGTATCACTAGAGGTACTGATCAAGCCATAAGACTCTATCAAATGCTCAAGTCCTCACTTAAAACACCTAATACTCTAATTGAGTAGTTCTAAGCTTCTAGCAATTCTCATTGACAAAGAATCATAACACAAACACTTGGTGTGCACAATTATCAATTAAGAATATCATTGAATTAACTCAATTCTCATATGTTGCTAACTCAATTAGGCTCAAAATATTCAAATGCTTACACCAAGAGTTCAATCAATCATCAATATAGAGAATCAATACATTAAGCTAACTCATATATGCATAGGAATAACAAGCAATTAAACTACACCATAATCTCCATAGCTCCAATGCAAAAGGGAATTAGCCCATGGCTAATTGAGAAGTACAATAAAAAATTAAGCTAATATCAATCATGACTAAGATTAAAATAGAAAAATTACAAGAAAGCTTACCAATGTTGGATGAATTTGAATTACAAGCAAAATACCTTCAAGTACCAAAATCTAATCCGGAGCTCGAAATGTAAAATCCTACCGTACAAACGTAGCTAATCTCGTGAAGAATCTAATGCAACAAACAGGTCGGAAATCTAACGATCGGATCAAAATTAATTGAAGAATTAAGATGAAGAATTAAATTGTAACCCACTTGGTAACTTCCTCTAACCTCTCCCTAATCTAAGAATTTGTAAAATGAATAAAAGCTCACTCCAAATTTGATTCAAGTGGTATTTATAGTGTAAAAAATGTTAAGACTCATTTGCCCCTCATTAAATGGATGGAAAGATGAAATTGCCATAAAAAATGCACATTCGGATTTGCGATCAAGCAAGCGCTTGAACAAAGCTCAACTAGTGCTTGATCAGGCTTGATCGAGCGCACCCCACTTGGTCAGGTCAGACAATTTCTTGCTCGAACAAGGGGCACTTGCGCTCGAACAAAGACCAGCCTGCGCTCGATCTAAGTTCAACCTCCGACGCCCTATTTTGGCTTTTTCCATTTTGAGTTGTTTGCTCGTTCAAGCTTTCTAGGTCTTCCTCTTGATCATTTAAGCTTCCTTAAATACTTGGATCACATCATTTCGTCTTCCTCATTGTAATCTCCTCGGTTTTTGCCCTTTTTCACCTATAAAACCATCTTTCTTTCATACAAAGGTGAATAACATAATATATAGCACATTAGGGTCAATAATGCACTCAATTCACCTAATTACATGCTCAAATACACATAATATGATGCAATTATTACCCTAATCAAAATTCTTCTCACAAATAAACAAAAAAGTGTGAGGACTATTTTGGGACAGAGGAAGTAATAATTATATAATTTTGAATCATGAATTTTGTGTGAGATTTATAATTTTAAGAAATATATATAATTTTTTATATTTTAAAAGTCTAAAAATTATCTATATGAATATATATTTATATAAATTTAGAATTGATTTAAATAAATTATTTAATTTTTTAGTTTAATTTAATATATTTTTATATATTTAGAAAGAATATGTCTAATTTTGGATTTATTTTCATATTTTGTATTTTATATTTATTAATAATTTTTTATTCTAAAAGTTTATTTTTTATGATTAAAATATAATAAAATATTTTGATTTAAAAATTATAATGAATATGTATTTAGATGTTTTATAGTATTTATTTAATTAATTGTTTATTTAAAAAAATTATTATTTATTAGTATTTAATGATGTGAATGCTTACTAGGATAATAATCATGTATTTATTTGTATACATCAATTTTTGGATAAGAGATAAACTGCCCGAAGTTTGAATTGCAAAAGGTAAAAATGGTAGTAATTTATTTTGTTAATATCCAAAAGTATAGATTAAATTATAAATATTCAAAAGGTGGTGATTTTATAGGCAATTAAACTTTTAAAAAATATAAAGTTTTAATATTTTTGTTAAAAGTAATTATTACTTTTAAAAATAATAATTTTTATAAATAAATAATAAATCTTATGTTAGTAAGAGGGTCTCACCTAATTTTTTTTCTATAAATTATGATTCATATTCTTAATATATTACTTTAGCGCACCCTTGCTTCTATATGTACAGATACACTTTTTCCGAGGATATTTTATCTTATAATTATATCTTAAAGACATTAACATAAAAATATATATAAAATAAAATATTATGGTCTACCTACGTCACATATAAGCTCACTTGTATTGATACTTATTTATCCTGTCAAAAAAATATTTATTCTGTGTGCACCAGTTACACGATACAATTCAAGTTCATTTTTTAAAAGTTAAACAAAATACTACTAAAAAGTTACACAACTTATTACTAAAAAATTAAACTACGAAAGATACATTTTTCAATAATAAGTTGTGCAACTTTTCAGTAGTATTTTGTTTAACTTTTAAAAAATGAACTTGAGTTGCACCGTGTAACTGGTGCATACAAGACTAATCCGCGATTTAAATATACATAAATACTTTTATACACTCTCTTTCACCAACTTAATTTTTATACTTTGAATGCATGAGTTTTAAAAAAAAATATTTACCAATTTTTTATTAATAAATAAAAAATATTTAAAGATAAAACAGATATTGTAAAAATATTTATTTTATTTTTGAGGTATTAAAATTATTGTAGACGTCTCAAAAAAAAAAAAAATGTAAAAGCTAAGATATGATGGAAGAAGTTGTGTATTTTTTTAGGTTGATGCCTCTTTATAATGGAAAATGTACCAAATATAAAATTGTGTATTCTGGGACAATAATTATTAAATATGTACTTACTGTAGCCATTTGTCCTTGACTATTTGGTCTATATAGTATATACTATTGTATTAATTATCCAAAGAATATGCCAGCAGCTTTCTAAATTACGTAATAACCCTGGTTTTGTTTTACTAATTTTTATTTAGAAACTTTATTACAGCATTAATTAAGTAGATTGCTTAATAGCTGGTACAATTATTTTTATTATTAAACTCAAATTAAGCTTAAAGTAGAAATGTTAGTGTTAGTTTGTGGAGCATATATATTTATTTTTGTATTAAGTAGGTTTATTATTACCTAAAAAATAAGGTACACTTATTTTTATTCTAATTTAAACTCAAATTACGATTAGAGTAGAAACATTATGTTAATTTAGTTAAGTCCAGATTTGAAAGAATAGAAATCCCTAATCTTGTAAGTATGAAGTGTATTGTATAACACAAATATATTTTTAAAGGATTAGTCTTGTATGCACCAGTTACATGGTGCAACTCAAGTTCATTTTTTAAAAGTTAATACAAAATATTACTGAAAAGTTACACATGTTATTACTGAAAAGTTTATCTTTTATTGTGTAACTTTTCAGTAATAATTTGTGCAACTTTTCAATAATAAATTGTGTAACATTTTAAAAATGAACTTGAGTTGCACCTTGTAATTGGTGCACAGAAGACTTACTCATTTTTAAATTGTATCAGTTGTTTTAACTGCCTAGTTGAGTACAACTTCAAAAGAATCAGAATCCTTGGAAGTATTAAATCCTTTATGTATCAAGTGTATCATGGAGGGTTAATTCTATAAAAATACACCACATTTTACTCAACTTTCAATCTAATCTCGAGCTTCACGATTATTATTAAAAAGTCCGACCTTTTAAGAAATTTCAATTCGATACATATATTTTTATTTTCAGTCGACGACCGATAACGTGTCTCATCGGAGCGCGTGAAAGTTTACCACACTGACGTACACACATTTAATTATATTTTATTTTTTTAATTTGCACACCATATATCATATTCATATATATATATATAAAATAACAATACTTCTTATTTATTAATATTTACTGGCTGTAAAAGGAAAAAATGTTCTTATATGTTTGTCACGTTCAATATTAGATTCACAAAACACTTGAAAAAACACCCAAATACCCAGAAAAAATTGCCCAAAATCATACCAAATTTTGAAAAACCTCATACTGGAGGTTTGAATTTCTAGAATTTATGCATGCATGCCAGCATGACAAACTTTTACTCACTCCGACGAGATATATCATCAATTGCCGGTCGGAGATGAAAAGTATATATCAGATTGAAATTTTTTAAAAGGTTGTGCTTTTTAATTATAATCGTAAATTCCGAGATTAAAAGTTGAGCAAAATGTGGTATATTTTTATAGAATTAACCCGGAACTCAAATATACTTTCAACAGTATTTGTTATTTTAATGAATAGTGTAACAACAAATTTCGTGAAAAACACGAAAATGATTTACAATATTAATTTCTTTTGAATTTAAGGGTCTTTTCTCTCTCAAATTTGGTCCTCTGATTCTCCTCTTTGCTATTGACTTTGACTTCTCTTGACTTTGACTTTGATTTTGAAACGCTTTACCTAAAGACGAGCGACCTTGCCTTAGATCGAACGAAGTCTTTTGAAGATTTTGGTGAAGAACGTCCTTGAATTTGGCAAAGAACTGTCTTCAAATCTTCGAGTCTTGATTTGGGCTTGAACACTGGATTGGAGGGGTCTTGGACCTTGATCTTTAATCGGAGTGTGTTTGCGGATGGTTTAGATGAAGAATGCTTGAAGGTGGCGATGAACGCTTGAGGTCTTCAAGTTGATCTTCAAGTGGAAACGTCGGATCAGAGGGGTGAAGCTTCCTTATTTCTGATTGAAGAACATTGTGGATGAGTTTGGTGAAGAACAGTTGAAGATGGCGAAGAACGGCTTTGAAGAAGGCTTTTGAATCTTCAATCTTCAAATCTTCTTTGAGGAGAAACACTTGATCGGAGGGATTTAGCCCCTTGCTTCTGGATCCGAGGACATTTCTGCTTGCTTTTGAAGAAGAACGCTTCGTTCGAATCTTCGAATCCGGTTGCTGAGATTTTGGATTCGTCTTAGCTCCAAGCTTGCTCGTGCCTTGAATGCTTCTGACTCGCTCTTCAATGTGTCTTCGAATGTGTGGAATGAATGAATGAAGGTCCCTATTTATAGGGTGAGGGGATAAAGATTTTCCTTCATTGACTTGACACGTGGCAGATGCTGATTGGTTGATGTTGATTTTCTTGCATATTCAGTCAACCATCCAAATTTGTCCGGATTTGATTTAATTTTTCCTTTATCAATGAGATAATTATATGATCTCGATAAATTAGGAAATTTTCAACTGTATTTGTCAGTATGTACGAGTACCAGGAAACTCGTGTAATTTGACGGGTTTAACCGTGTATACTAAATACCAATTTTAACTATTTAATTGAAGAATTAATTTAATTAAATTCTCAAAATTAAATTAGCAAAATTTATTTGATATTTAATTATTTGCACACATGACGCCATTTAATTGGAGCAAATTTAATTTGCTTACAAATGTCCCCTCGTACTTTGTTTACTGTCGCTTTTGTGACTTGAAGTGAATGAAGCACGAAATTTAATTCTTCATCTGCTTTACATATGATTTTTTTCTTTTGCTTGTTCACGCCTTGCACGCTTCAAACTTGACAAGACAATCTTGAGTTATGACTGAACTTAGAAAGATTTCTAAGCTGCCTACATACCTCTTTAAAGAGGATCATGTCAAAACGTAGTTCAAAGGAAATTTGATTTGGGGAGTTCATAAACAGTTTATACTCATGTGGGCTTGGGGTGACATACAATTTAAACTCATGAGTCAAGGAGTTTTGATTTGAAGATAGTTTATACTCGTATCATGGAGTCTTCAATTTGTAAACAGTTTAGTCTCGTGTCAAGGTGATATGATTTAAAGATATTTTATACTCGTATCATGGAGTAGTCCAAACAGTTTAGGCTCGTGTCGAGGAGCATTGACTTGGGCATTTCATAGACAGTTTATACTCGTATCGAGGAGTAGTCCAAATAGTTTATGCTCGTGTCGAGGAGCATTGACTTGGGTATTTGATAGACAGTTTATACTCATATCGGGGAGTAGTCCAAACAGTTTAGACTCGTGTCGAGGAGCATTGACTTGGGCATTTGATAGACAGTTTATACTCATATCGGGAGTACTCCAAACAGTTTATGCTCGTGTCAAGGAGCATTGACTTGGGCATTTGATAGACAATTTATACTCGTATCGGGGAGTAGTCCAAACAGTTTAGGCTCGTGTCGAGGAGCATTGACTTGGGCATTTGATAAACAGTTTATACTCGTATCGTGGAGTCTTCAACTTGATTTGTATTTGATAGATAGTTTACACTCGTATCAGGAGTCTTCCAAACAGTTTATGCTCTTGCCGATGAGCATTAACTTGGGCATTTTCAGGTGGTCTCTTAAAGCTCTATCTTTCCTTGTTGAGCCAAGTGCATGTTCTTTTCCTTGAAGATGAAACAATCTTCAATTGGATGGCCTACTAACCGATAGTACTTGCAGTACTTTGGATCATCAGTTCATCCAGCTTTTTCTGGCCGTTTCATCCAAGGTAACTCGATGAGCTCTGCATCGATCAAGTCATCAAATATCCCGAAGACATCAGAGTCTACAAATGGATATTCCTTCTGTCGCATCTCTTTTAGAGTCAAGCCACTTTGCCCCCTGTCACGAGGTAGATCTGTTATGTACTCCTTATTTGAAGGCTTGCCATAAGGCTTATTGTGATGCTTTTGAAGTGGTGGGCCTTCGACTTCTCTTGTAGCCATGCTTAGCTCCATATCGTGAGCTCTTGATGCAAAATCTTCAAAGGTCTTCGGTTGGATTCCTTGAAGAATGTAACGGAGGCTCCACTGCATTCCCTGGATGCACATCTCGATTGAAGAGGTCTCAGACAATTTGTCCTTGCACTTAAGGTTGAGATTCCTCCATCGGTTGATATAGTCGATGACGGGCTTATCCTTCCATTGGCGTGTATTTGTTAGCTCGATCATGCTAACAGTCCTCCTCGTGCTGTAGAAGCGGTTGAGGAACTCGTGCTCCATTTGGTTCCAATTGTCAATGGAGTTAGCTTCCAAGTCAATGTACCAGTCGAAAGCATTGCCTTTGAGGGAGCGGATGAACTGCTTCACCAGATATTCGCCATATGTCCCGACATTGTTGCATGTCTCAAAAAAGTGAGCAACGTGCTGCTTCGGATTACCTTTGCCATCGAATTGTTGGAACTTTGGAGGTTGGAGCCGACTGGCATCCTCAAGTTGTTGATCTTTTCAGTGTAAGGTTTGACATAGTTGTGGCTTGACTTGGAGTTGTCTTCGAACTTCCCCTTCACAGTCTCCAAGATGAGTTCTTTTAGCTGATCAACTTGTATCCCGCCATCAACTGATACCGACAGCTCCCTAGCAGTTGGTTCAGTCTCATCTGCTTGGTATTTGTTTGAAGTCTCCACTTCGTCACGGTCTTCAAATTGTTTTCCGCGAGCATGGCTTGATTCGACGCCGTCCACTTTGCTAATCAGCTTAGCAATCGTAGAGTCTTGTTCTTTGACATGATTGGCAAGGCTTTCAACAGCTCTGAGCAGGCTTGACAGTCTCTCTTCAATGGCTGAAGTGTCCGCAATCATCACCGGAGCTGCTCCAGAAGTTGATGAGGAGTCTGACTGGGAGCATGGAGTTGAGCTTGCTGAATCAACTTCATCTTCTTTTGCAGCACGAGGCGATCTGTTCCCAACTGAAGAGTTGGTTTGTGAAGCAGCTTCTTCAAACTGCAACTTCTTGGATATGTTTCTTGTGACCACGTTGGCTTCAGCTGTCTTTGATGGAACATCTCTGACAAAGATCTTGCGTGCTGATGACATATTGAAGATGTTTGATGTATACTTGAAGCTTTGAAGTCTTGAAGAGGAGAGATGAGAGGTAGAGTGACGTCCCACTGGGCGTGCCAAATTTGTAACAACAAATTTCATGAAAAACACGAAAATGATTTACAATATTAATTTCTTTTGAATTTAAGGGTCCTTTCTCTCTCAAATTTGGTCCTCTAATTCTCCTCTTTGCTGTTGACTTTAACTTCTCTTGACTTTAACTTTGACTTTGATTTCAAAACGCTTTACCCAAAGACGAGCGACTTTGTCTTGCATCGAACGAAGTCTTTTAAAGATTTTGGAGAAGAACGTCCTTGAATTGGCAAAGAACTGTCTTCAAATCTTCGAGTCTTGATTTGAGCTTGGACTCTGGATTGGAGGGGTCTTGGACCTTGATCTCTAATCGGAGTGTGTTTAGGGATGGTTTTGATGAAGAATGCTTGAAGGCGACAATGAACGCTTGAGGTCTTCAAGTGGAAACGTCGGATCAGAGGGGTGAAACTTTCTTATTTCTGATCGAAGAACATTGTGGATGAGTTTGGTGAAGAACCGTTGAAGATGGCAAAGAACGCCTTCGAAGACGACATTTGAATCTTCAATCTTCGAATCTATTTATAGGGTGAAGGGATGAAGATTTTCCTTCATTGACTTGACACATGGCGGATGCTGATTGGTTGATGCTGATTTTCTTGCATATTCAGTCAACCATCCAAATTTGTCCTGATTTGATTTGATTTTTTCCTTTATCAACGAGATATTATATGATCTCGATAAATTAAGAAACTTTTAACTGTATTTGTCAGTATGTACGAGTACCGGAAAACTCGTGTAATTTGACGGGTTTATACCGTGTATACTAAATACCAATTTTAACTATTTAATTGGAAAATTAATTTAATTAAATTCTCAAAATTAAAATAAGTAAAATTTATTTGATATTTAATTATTTGCACACGTGTCGTCATTTAATTGGAGCAAATTTAATTTGCTTACAAATAGTATAAACCATTTGTTTCAAAATAATGTACTATTTTAAAGTTTAAATTTTGTTTCAAATCAAATGTCATTTAAGTTAACTTTTTGACATAATTTTCATATTTTACCCGAATCTTAATTTAAAATATAAAAGATTTTTTTTGGAATTATCAGATTTTAAGAGATTTTTAAAAATTATTAATATATTAATCTTTCAGAAATATATATATATATATATATATATATGTATGTGGATATATATGTCAAGATTATATTTCTTGATTTGATACAAAATTTCTTAAGTGGCACTTATTTTGATGAAAAAACCTTGTGTGAATGAGTAAAAATAATATGGTGATAAAATTATAATAAAATGTAATAATATTTTTAAGAAAAGTGATAGCCAACTTTACAAAAAATTATCATTTTTTTAATAAATTTCCGTGATAATTTAATAATAAAATGTGATAATATTTTTAAGAAAAGTGATAATCACTTTTAATATTTTTTTTGTTAAAATTTCATAACTTTTTAAAAGTAATAATTTTTTAATTAATAAAAGTTACATTTTATATTGATGTCATGTTATAAAACGTCATACAAAACTTTAGGGGAACGGGTTCAAACCCGAACCCCCCAAAAATTCATCGTGTACGGGCTTGGTAAAACCCCGATCCAATGGGTCCCAAGTGGATTTAGATTTTAGACCCATTTGACAAAAAATTCACTGGGTTTAGGATGAGTCCTGGTATTAGGTGGAACGGAACCCGAACCCGCCCCGTATTTATATAGTATAATATATATATATATTAATGAAATATATATTGTTAAATTAATACATTATATTATATATATTTAATTAAATACATATAAAAATTAGACTATTTATTAACATATTCATTAAAATATTAGATTGGATATGCTCATGAAGTCATGAACAAAAGCTATACAAACTGGGATTCATTAAAAAAAATTCAATTTTTTTTTTCAATATACGTATGATTTTAAATATTTAGATATAATATATTAAAATTTGTAATGTACTATTTTGCGCACGTATTGTTGGTAAATTATTCAAATGCATATTGATGTTATATTTTATATTTTAAGATATTTTTATAATGCATTTAATGTGTAATAAAAAAGAGAGGATATGTCAGTCGAGATGGGTAAATTCCGACGGTTTCGCGGGGAAGGGACGAATCTCGAGTCCAAAAATTCCTGATGAGACGAATTTTGGGTAAGTTAATTATTTTGAATTTTAATTTTATCTTACTTAGTCTTTCATTTGTAGGAGTGATGTCATCACATGCACACATTTTTATTTGAGTTTGACTTTTTGTTATTATGAATTAATTTCATTATTTTTATATTTTAAAATTTAAATTTAAATTTATTATTTTTGACTTTTTTCACATTTAAACCTTCAAATTTAATTGAATTAAAATCTTAATTTTCTGGCAGATTTCTCGCAAATTGAAACCTAATTTTTCGTTTCAAATAGACATTGATGGACAACGTGAAATACAATCTAGTTAAGTTGGTGTCATGATTTAATTTTGGATAATGCCAATATCTTCTCCCATGATTTAAATTCTAATTCGGTTTCTTTTACTAAGTCTATATTTTGAAAAATCTCCCAAAAAATTCTAAAAATCACACTCCTAAAGTTAATTTTGCCAATCTTCCTAATTTTTCGAAAATGCCTAACAGCCTTAATTTGTTACCAAATTACCAAATTGAAACCTTCAAATTGTCACCCATTACCAAATTGAAACCTTCAAATTCTTCCCTGACATTCTCTCGTAACCTTACTAATTAAATTTCTTTTATTTTTTTATTTTGAAAATAAAATTATAACTTAGTCTTTTTTTTTAAATGAATTTTTTTTATTTTGAAATTGAAACCATATATCAACATTGACTTAGTCTTTTTTATTTTTGGGTAAATTAATTATTTCAAAATTTTAATTTTATCTTACTTAGCCTTTTTTTTAAAATTTAAAATAAATACACTGTTTAGCACATTTTTAAAAATAATTAAATTTTGAATATCACTTTTATTAATATTATATTATATATTTTGTTTTCAAAGTTTTTTTTTTCATTTTTATTAATTCCCCTTTTTCAGATTTTATTATATATTAATTTTGCATATTTTATATACATTCATTTTTCTATTCTGCATATAAATAATTATTCTGTATATATATTCAAAATATAAATTCTGAATATCATTATTATAATTCTACATACCACATAAAAAATGCATACAATTACAAAATTTCTGCATATATTATAAAAAAATGCCCAAATTACATTGGATTAACCCAAAAATTACATAAATATCTGGAATACTAAAAAAATTAAATTAAACACAACAATTTTTTTTTTTTTGTAATTTGTTGGTCCCTAAAGAAGACTTTGAGTCTTCTTGTTTCGAAAATCAGCTGAGTGCGCAGTGATCTTTAATGTGCGGAAACGTTTTTAGATAAATCCTTTTAATTAGTGCAGCAAGTAGGAGCAATAAAATAAAACAGATAAAAACACAAGATTTATAGTGGTTCGGACCAACTTGTCCTACATCCACTCTCCTCAATCCAACTTGGAGTTGAGGGGCTCTCTTACTCACTTACTAGCTCCCTTACAACCTTCGAGAGAAATCTCTCTTACAACTTGTTAATGCAAAGACTGCAACTAACTAACCGGCTTCTACAAAGCCTCACAAAAGAATAATAATTTATATGAATATGTTTGTGTATAGAGGAAAATAATGTAGCATATCTGCTAGTGTAATCGCGCGTAAGATCGTTGTTATTTTTCTCTTTTGTACTCATATTTATAGGTATAAAAAAATTATAACTAATTAAGTAAAATTGATAATATTATTTGAAAATATATTTGAATTGTATTATATAATCTATGTGTACAAGAGAAGCGCAAACATTCGCCAAACTATAATCCTAATTATTGGTGTACGATTACCCAATAATAAATTAAGTTGGTTGTAATATCATATTTCTTATTATTTTATGTGATGTGTGTGATAGAGATTGAAATCCTTTTGTCAAACCAACGAACAACCATCTTTAAAGGACACAATGGATTTGCTTACCCATCACATAATGTGTTTTGACTTGCCGTCTACAATAATATTATATTATTAGTTTATCAGTAAACACATATAATAATACCTTTAAATATGTAAAATAATATTATTTTTATGTAATAAATAAATTTTAAGAGAGAGACTCTTTATATAGTACTTTATTTGCTGAGTTTTGTTTTCACTTATTATATTTAAAATCTCTTTACATTAGTTTTTTTTCACCTCTCACACTTAATTCTATATAAATACACCATCTTTAACTCAACTTTTAATTTAATCCTGAACTTCATGATTATTATAAAAAAATCCTAACTTTTTAAAAGAGTTTCAATTCGATACATTTTTTTTTTCCGGCCAGCAACTGATGACGTATCTCGCCGGAGCGCGTGAAATGTTGTTACGCTGGCGTACACGTGTGAAATTACTTTTTTTATATTTTATTTTTTTCCACATCATATCAAAACCTAAGATTTTGGGCAATTTTGTTAAGGGTTTTGAGTGTCGTTTCAAGTCACTCTTGAATATGGTGAAAAACTTTTTTTTTCATGGTGTTTCTCATTCAAAAAATGTTTTTTTAATATAAAATTTTGTTATTTTTTTATGGTAAAATTACAAAATGGTTCACAAAATTGACAAAAATTACAAATTGGTTCTGTGCAGAAAAAAAATATACTTCTGTGCAGGAAAAAAATACACTTTTGTGCAGATATTGTGAACCAATTTATAAATATAGTCACTTTTTTTAACCAATATGTAAGTCACCCTTTTTTATATATATAATATATGATGTGGATAAAAAAATAAAATATAAAAAAGTAATTTCACACGTGTACGCCAGCGTGACAACATTTCACGCGCTCCGGCAATATACGTCATCAGTTGGCAGGAAAAAAATGTGTATCGAATTGAAACTCTTTAAAAGGTTGAGATTTATTATAATAATCGTGAAACTCAGGATTAAATTGAAAGTTGAGTAAAATGTGATGTATTTATATAGAATTAACTCTAGCTTATATATGATTATCACAATCAATACATAGAGATGTTATACAGGTTGGCTCCAACTCATTAGGGTTAGCTCTAGAAGGCTGTGGATTTATACGGTTCCGGATCTTAGTAATTCGTTCTTAACGAGACACTAATAGTTGAGGCCTAACCATAATTCTAGTGGTTCGCGGATTAAACAGACTACTAATGGGTTCAGAATAAAAAAAAAATTGAAAATAAATTTTAATATGAAAAAGTCATATTTATAATATGATATTATTCAAACATTGTTTATAAATTCCTGAAACATCAAAACAAAGTTCACAAAGTTGAATATTAACAACTAATTCAGAATTTAATAAATATCTCCAATTTATTTCTAATTCCAAATTCTAATATCCTGTAATGTAATGTTCCTATTTCGTAAGTTAAGACTAATTAATACTAAGTTAATAATTAATAATATAGTAAATTTATAATTAATAATTTTGTTCCAGTGTTCCCATTTCGTAAGTCATTATTAGATTACTAAGTACATATTATTCTTTTTTAATTTTGAATATAACTAAGCTAATAATTAATAAATAAAAAAGTTTTAAAAATATGCGGGCTAACGAGCCAGCATTCGAAACCAGTGAGCTAACCCGTTTAGATTTTATGTACGAGTAAATTTTATATAAAAATATTTAATAATAAGCTCAACTGTTTTAAAATATCAAATAATTCGTCAGGTGTATTAAAATTTCGGGTCAAAAAAGTTAACAGCAATAAGAATATAATATCACATATCCCAATTTTTTATACTCTTTATAATTTTTTTTTATATTTTTATCAAATATTTGATATTTTAAAACAATTTTATAATACATTTATTATAAATAATATTTATACGAAACTTTGTCTTGATAGACACATTTATTTTTGGGTTAATTCTAACACCAACTTTTACTCAATTTTCAATTTAATCCTGAGTTTCACGATTATTATAAAAAATCCTAACCTTTTAAAGAGTTTCAATTTGATACACATATTTTTTTCCGGCCAATAACTGATGACGTGTTTTGCCGGAGCGCGTGAAATATTGTCACGCTAGCGTACACGTGTGAAATTATTTTTTATATTTTATTTTTTTCACATCATATATTATATATATAAAAAATAACAAAATTTTATATTAAAAAATTACATTTAAAAAAACAATTTCCATGGTATTTCTCATTCAAAAAATACTTTTTAATACAAAATTTTGTTATTTTTTTTTATATATAATATATGATGTTAAAAAAATATATAAAAAAGTAACTTCACACGTGTACGCCAGCATGACAACATTTCACGTGCTCCGGCAAGACACGTCATCAGTTGCTGGCTGGTGAAAAAATATGCATCGAATTGAAATTATTTAAAAGGTTGGAATTTTTTATAATAATCATAAAACTTATGATTAAATTGAAAATTGAGTAAAAGATGATATATTTATATAGAATTAACTCTTTATTTTCTAAATAGATTATTCACGACTGAGGGACAACTCAACTAATATTGTAAAACCTAATGTCGGAAAACCCAAAAATCAAGACTCAAACTTGATGCATATTAATTAGAGTAGTTCTGCTGTGGAACCGGGTGCATGCTATGCGCCCTTTAATTTTGACTATTTCCAATCAAATTTTTCTTCCGCCACAACTTCCGCCAAATCATCCGCAACAATCTTTGACTAAGCATAATTGGTAGCGAGTAGCAGATTTTTAATATGTGTAGAGTTTTCGGGCATAAGATTAGAAGGAAAATACATGGTATTGTGAAGTTTGTGTCGTGTGGGAGGTCCAGGTAATGCCATTAACATATTAGGTAATAATTTATAAATGAATATTTAATAAATAAATAATTAATAAACGAGTAATACTCAAAGAATAATTTATAATATTCAAATAATAATTTATAAGGTCCAAAGAACAATTTATAAATGAATAATAAATAATTAATAAATGAGTAATACTCAAAGAACAATTTATAATACCCAAAGAACATTATATAATACCCAAAGAACATCTTATAATACCCAAAGAACAATTTGTAAGACTCAAAGAGTAATATATAATACCCAAAAAATAATTTATAATATCCAAAAAACAATTAAATGATTTTGTTCTTCGGGTATTGTAAATTGTTCTTGGGGTTTTATTAATTGTTCTTGAGGTATGATTTTGAATAATTATTTTATAATATTTGAATAACAATGGAGTAATACCCCAGAAACAAATTTAAGTAATATTCCAAGGACAAGTGTAAATAATACCCCAAAAAACATCTTATAATACCCAAAGAATATCTTATAATACCCAAAGCATAATTTATAGTACACAATGAATAATTTATAAATAAATAATTGACGAATGAATAAACACAAAGAATAATTTAAAATACCTAAAGAACAATTTATAATATTCAAAGAACAATATATAATACCCTAATAATAATTTTAATATCCAAAGAACAATTTATAAATGAATATTTAATAAATAAATAATTAATAAACAAGTAATATTCAAAGAACAATTTATAATACCCAAATAATAATTTATAATATCCAAAGAACAATTTGTAAATGAATATTTAATAAATAAATAATTAATAAACAAGTAATATTCAAAGAACAATTTATAATACCCAAAGAACATCTTATAATACCCAAAGAACAATATATAATACTCAAAGAATAATTTATAATACCCAAAGAACAATTTAAAATGAATATTTAATAAATAGACAATACCCATATAATAATTTATAATACCCAAAGAACAATTTATAATACTCAAAGAACAATATATAATACCCCAAGAACAAATTACAATACTCCAAGAACAACTCACAATACCTCGAAAATAAGTCTAACTAAATATCTTGTCCATATGTTCTTTATCATATTTCAGTATATTCCAATGCTTGTTCTTATATTTTCTCTGTCCTCACAAATTGTCAAGGCTACTAGTGTTGTTACAGAAACAACATGGGCTGGAGCTGCTTATATTTTGATGCTATACATGTTAGCAAGCCATGTGAGTAATTTTTGCAGAATTAATTTTTGTTTTTCCCTTTTAAGTTAATAATTATTTATGTATTAATTATATTTGCATATTTTGAGTGCTTCTTTGCTAATTCAGTGGACTGCTACCTAGCTTTCTATCCATGGATGATCGAAGAGGTGCTGCAAAATGTCTGTATATTTTCTCCTCTGCTAATACCTCAAGAACAAATTTGGGATACCCGAAGAACAACATAATTATACCCCAAGAACAATTTCCTAATACCCCAAGAACAATTTTTTGCAATACCCCAAGAACAACTTGCCATACAAAAAACACACAGTGCGGCGTGTAGTGTGCGTTTCTGGAAAAATCAAATTTAATTTAAAATTGAACTAAAATCAAGGTGCATACTATGGAACCGGTTCCATGCTAGAATTTGTGTATTGATTAAGCTAGCTAGCAAGTTGTTCATTTATATTGACACTGTACTTTCCTAGTTGAGGAGTATGACTTCGTTGAAGTCAAATGGCCATAATTAAGCATTTATTTTAGGCATTTAATGAACTATTTTTTTCTTATTTCTAATTTCACACTTATCTTATTTAAATATTTCAATTTTATTTTGATACACTTAAAAAAAATATTTTACGCATATAAAAATTAATAAAATATACTTTTCTTACTTTATTATTGGGAAATGAACAACTAGGTACATAAGAACTAGTATCTTTGCTAAAAAAAAAAGTAAAAAATCTTATTTACTTGTAGCCCACTGCACCTATAATTACCTAGACTCACCTAGACCAGACCTCAATACTCATCCCCCCAACTCATTACCTATCCCTAACTTATTATTATATATTCACGGGTCATGCACACATCGTACATAATAAAAGCTTTTCTCCCATAGTAATACACTCAAAATCTCTTCTCCTCAATTGATACAATTGTTGTCATAATTGTATTGATACTCAATTACTATCATATTAAATGATCCACTGCCATTTATACATATATATACACACAATTATTCAGAAAAGAAAAAGAAGGGGGGGGGGAGAGAAATAAAGAGAGCAAATGGAGTCGGACGTACGCCGTCCCACCACCGAAGCTTGAGAGACGGAGAAAGGGCGTCGTGCTTCAAACGTCGGCCAGAGGCGTCGCCCATGCTTTGCCTTCTGCGATGCCCGCTGCCAACCATCCTCTGCGTTCCACTTGACCCAAAACCTATATCATCTACCCTACCTCCATCCACCTAAGCTTTCTTCTCCAATTTTTGCCATAAAGGCGAGATTGAGAGAGGAATGACCATCCTAGCCATCTGCTATATAACCCATCATATACCTTCCCTTTTAGACCATCCTGAGGTTGTTGACCTCTTAGCTGAGGGACTCGTCTAGGGACGGTCTTGAGAAGGCCCAATTGAGAATCTTCTCAACCTGATTGAAGGGATGGACGAATCGAACTATGGTGAGTGGGAGGATACTTTGAGGCGCTCTCTTGGAGTTAAGGGACCCTCGGAGTTGACCACTTTGGAGGGCTTGATCAAAGTGGCCAAGGCACTGCTGCTGGAACAAGGGATCATCCTCGACTGCCATGAGGCGACTGATATCTCTAATGTGCCCCCTTCCACTGACTTTGACCTCCAAGGAGGTTCAGAGGTAACCCCTGACTTGCTCGAAAAAATAAAGTCTTACTTTGATGAGCAGGTGCAGCTAGTCAGGGACACTCTGAACAACGGCCGAGCCATGGCCCCCCTCTGATCGGGAAGTGTATGATTGCTACTGTCAAATATTAGAGGGAGCAACTTGTTGAGAAACTGTCTAACAACTTGGGGTCTGTCAAATCTGAGTTCTTCTGCACTCCGAAGACATTTGAGAAGGTTGTTGAAGAAAACTTAAACAAGGCGCTGAAGGCCTTTGAAAACCACATGGTGGTGGTGAACAAACTGAAGGACAACTTGGTTGACGAGACCAAGAGGAATATTCTGGTCTAGGATGAGCTGCTGACCCAGATGGCCAAGTTGCCTTCCACTCTTCCCTCTGGTGCTGATGTTGTTGATATTAAAAAAAGGAAGAGACGAACTCAGCTGAGATCGCTAAACATGCAGGCGAGATAGCTCAGCTGAAATCGCAAGTTGATTCCTTTCTGAAGCTGGTGGAGTCCAACCAGGTTGACACCAAGAATGAGCTTGGTGTGGTGTCAGCCAGGATGTCGAGCATTGAAGAGTATATCAGAGACAGTGATGATGCCAGAAAGCGTCTGATGGAGAGCAGGTCCCTGAAACTAGCTCAAACGCTTCAGAAGGAAGAGGAGCTTGGAGGCAAGAAGAAAAAGATGCACATTGACTTGGACCTTAGGCTCACAAAAGAGGCTCAAATGCAAGGGGTCCATGAGACTACAAAAGGAGGGACAGGCGGCACAAGAAGGAAATAGCAGAGGAGCTAAACAGAAGGTACATCAGGCGAATAAAGAAAGAAGGAAAAATGTGACTCACTCAAAGAAGCTAAGGACTGAGCACATTGACACGAATGAGCCTCTGTTAGATGGTCCAGTCGAAGTCCGCCTATCACTTCTTTCAGAAAAGCTCCAGACTGAATGGAGACAAGTCAAGATCCATGTGTTCATCCAGTTCTACATCATTCGTGATTTCATCAGAGACGAATGGATAAGGAACCAGGAGTTCAGAAGCTGGTGCAGCAGGGCATTTCCCATCTTCTACAAGTGCATTGAGAAGGAAATGCTTGAGGTTCATGCCTAGCCAAAGCTGTCTGAGATCAAATTCTTTGAGACTCCACTGGACGCCAATGGAAAACTAGATTGGAGAACTATCAACAAGATGTGGAGGGATCTGATCGTCCCATTTTTTTAGCATTTGCCAGACAAGTCTCCTCTAGTCTTGAAAAGGATCGAGAAGAAGTTTCTTGAGTGGATTCAAGTACTAGCTGAGGAAAGGAAGAGCCTACTCTAATAAGAGTTGTAATAGTCCAGCTGAGTCAGCTTCAGATAGGTACTTGTAATTTGTAATCCTTTTCATCTTCATCTGAATAAAAAGTTTACATATTCAGACACCTTCTAGTTGTCAGCTGCATTTACATTTCTGTCTAAGGATCTTATATAAAGATCTTCTTCTTAATCCTATTACTTGAATAAAATAGTTTAAGTGTTGATCTCAGTTGAGTAGGGTTTTAATATCATCCAAAGGGGGAAATTGTTAGGATCTGATGTTAGTGTTTTGATTATATGAAAAATTAACTCTGTCTGTAATAGGACCAGCTGAACCTGTTAGTCAGCTGATGGGTAGCCTAGGATTAGATAGGTATTATGTAAGGGGGAACCTTGCAGCCTAGAAAATCCAAGAATGCTTGTGGAGAAAAAGGTCAGCTAAGCTCGTTGAAGACTTAACCAATTCTTGAAGATAGAAGACCAAGGCAGCTGATGAAATTGAAGATGAAGCTAAACTCAAGAAAGAGAAAGAATCCAGCTGAAGTCGAAGACCAGCTGAAGAGCTGTGTACAGTCAAGATGAGGACCGAATCATCTGAAGAACATTCAGATCAGTTGAGGACCACAATATCAGCCGGGTACTACAATACCAACTGAGGTCCGTAATATCAGATGAGGTCTGCCCATACCAGTTGAGGACTACCCAGACCAGCTGAGGTCATCTTAACTACTACTTAGCAGATTTGTCCGAGTTGAAGCAAATCAAGTCAAGGGGACAGAATCAAACAACGACTAAATGATTTTCAGAAATGAAGGCAATCAATCAAGGAGACAAACTTGATTGATTATCAGGACGAGATTTGAAGACTTCCAAAAATCAAGAATAGGATCAATTAATAACTGTGATAGATTGAGCCCAGATTTATAGGCGATTTGAATGCTAGTCAATCACAACGACTAGTAACTCAATCCCTATAAGGAGTAGAAGTGAAGAAATTCACAACAATTCTGCACAATTTTTGGCTTGCAGAAATGCTACTGAATTTTCATTATACTAAAAAATACTCTCAAACACATAAATCATTTGTAAGGCTTTATAGAAGCAAGTGAGTTAGCTGCAATACTGCACTAACATTTGTAGAGAGTTTGTACTCTCAAGATTGTTAGCAAGAGAGAAAGAAGGATAGTAGACAAACCCACAATTTAAGTTGAATTATGGAGAGTGGAGTAGGATTTAATCCGAACTACTATAAATCCTCGTGTCCTTTGCATTTATTTATTGCTTTACTTACTTGTGCACTAATAACCTAAAAAGGATTTTCAGAAAAAACATGTCTGTACAAAATATTCACAAGCACACTCAATAAGTTTTTGTTGATTATAAAATCAGAAAACCATCAAGGAAGTCTGCTGTTTTTGTACAAAGGCTAACAATCGAGAAAAAGTTCTAAGTGACTCACAAGTCTATTCAATCCCCCTTCTAGACTTGTTTAGAGTCCTTTACCCTAAAAACTAGTTTTAGGGACCAACATAAGCTCGACTTTTTCATGTAAAATAGTGTAAATGGATATTTTCTGCCCTTCATTGTCTCTTGATTTCTAGTTATTGCCTTTTAAATTCTTGATAAGTGGTGAATTTTCCATCTTACGTATATAATAACAACAGACTGCACTTGTGATGGGGACCTTTTTCCTCGTGATTGGGGGTATTCACCCTTGGAATATTTGTCCTTGAATTGGGGAATTCTTGGCCTTAATTTATAAGTGGGTGCCTATTGTTGTTATGCTATCTTTGAGTAAGAGCATTTAACCGACTACAATTATCATGATGATTTCTTACAAAAAGAGCATTTGATCGACTTAGCTTATATCAGCTACGCGCCTCGACTTAGACAATAACACTTAAATCAAACATCTTTAAAAAGTTATTTGCTTGTGGAAAATTTGAGATTTGGGCTTATTAGTCCTTTACTCTTACTGATAAAATCACGTACCATTTTTTTTAAGGTTGTCGAATTGCAATCATTCTTTTTTGAATTATCGCCGTAATTGACTTGACTTTTGCTGATTTTAAATTGCCATTTGTGGTCATCATCATAAGTGTGAGCATTTTTCTTCTTGATGATTTTTCCTGCAAAGGTTTGCCCCCAGTGTAATATAGGGGTATCAAATTTTTGTGCTCGTATAATTATTCAGCGAGCTACTTGCTTGGGTTTTGATTTGCCTACTTGAGTTAGACAATCAACTGGTTGTTTCAATCATCATCATTTATACACTTTCCCCCCATTCAATGTTTGACTTAATTTATAATCAAGAGTTGAATGATTTTCAATAAAATAGAAGACCCCGCAAATACACTAGTTGTTTTAACTTTCACAAGACAACACTTAGATTTGTTCATAGTTGAAGAGCAAGATGCTCTTATGCAGATGAAATTAATCGTGAAGAACATAACCAGAGTGATGAATCAGACAGGGTACAATGATGGTGATCCTTTATCTACTAATGATCGAACATACATTGCCGATAATTTATTCAGCCATCACCCTGATAAAGATGGGAAGATGGGAGCTTGAATAGCTCATATCATGGTTAATGGGCATAAAGAGTTCCTAAACAGCAGATGCTTCAATGCTATTTCTGTTGATGGCGTGGAGACATATTTCTCCTATCGTAAATGTCTTGAGAACTTCATCCGGAGCAGGTATTTTGACATAGCTGAAACTTTTCTTCCCAAATACTTCAGAAAGTCTCAACCTTGTTCTAGTTGGAATAGGGATCAAGGTCCTCCTCAAAATGACCCTGGTACCATTGGCTTAGATGATGCTAAAAATGTCATGTTTTGTTGTTTCCTCATCTTGCGGGTCGAATTTCATTGATTTCACCTTGTCTTAGTGTCTAATATTTTGAGTCTTGAGTTTGAGGATTTAGCATTATCTGGTGTGCTCGGTCGCCTAATGTGAGTGGAAATTTTCTGCATTGGGTAGCACGAATGTCTCTATTGATACCATATAATCATTATATTTTTGAAATTTGTATTTTGGGGTCAGATTCTCCCTTATACAAATTTGTCATTAGATACTGGTTTTTCTCTGAACATGTACTACAAAATCATAGGAGACAAATGTGATGTTGCCAATTGTAAGTTTATGTCGCCTTCTAAGCAAGCTGATAATTTTGCCTGCAAAACTTCAATTACTTTCTTCATCGATTGTAATTCATCTTCAGAGGTTCTACTCTCTGGAGGTTGTTCATGATTCAATCGTCTTAAGCAAGAGGATTCATGTAGTTTCCCTCTTTGAATAGACAATCTAAATGTTCTTTGCAGATTATCGGTTCTGCGAGGCCCAGTCTTTCTATGGCAAATCGCAGTAATCTATCATGGACCAACTGTCGTTCAGTGGTGTCATTCCAAGGTGAGCTGTGAGTAGATCCTTCTATATTGGCAAGTGGCTTTCGTTGCGGTCCCAACTGGTTGGTGACCTTTTGTTTCCCTTTGTCTTCTCGCTGACTTATCTGTTCTTTTTCATCCACCTATGAAATATAGGTTGGAGTTTTTGATGCGACTCATTTGGAATTATGCTCTTGCGACATTGCTTGTTGTTGAGGAATTTTGTGGGATCCGATCCTTTGCACTTTTCATTACTTTCGACAGATGAGTAACCCACTAAACTTTCAGAGTTGCAACTTTTCTTATTAATGTGCTACTCGAGCTAACGAGCAATACAATTTAAATAGGCTACTTCAAGCTAGTGAGCATCGAACAATTTTGAGGTACGTACAACTCTGAGCATTGATGAATAACAAACCCTAATCGCAAGCAAGTTTTGTGGACTAGGATTCCTTATATGTGAACAACCTTGTGATTGATGGATCACTAACTTGAAAATAGGTCAACAACTTTTTCAACGAGCAACTCGAAAGTTGGCAACTTGAAAATAGGCTAATAATTTTTTTAATTTTAGAGGTTGTAAACTTCTTTAATCAATAAGACTAATATGTTTCTAGATTTAATTCTCGAGTTGCCCCCAATCTATGTTTACAAGGCTACAATTTTTTTTTAAAATTTTGGAGTCAAGAACAAGTTTAATTAGGAAGGCCTTTCACAACAATCAACTATGTAAGAGAATTAATAAGTGTACTCATGGCAGATAAGCAACTCTTTGACTTTTCAAAGTTGCAACCTACTGTTGGTAAGCAACTTGCAATTAGTATGCAATTTATGGAGGTGAGCACCTGCTCCGGGAATCTTTGTGTAATAGCACTCAAATTAGCAGGTGTTGGGACAATCTGATGATTTTGATTAGATCCCAAAACCCCTTGATAAATTTGCCTAAGTATAGTAGGTCAGGATGATAGTTTCAGGATAGTCAGATTAGAATAGAGTTTTCTATTTACAGGTATTCAGTTTAGGGGGATCGTACAAAAGACTGAAGGTTGATGGTGACGTCACAAAGATCTAAAGTCAGAAGTATACCCTAACCCTGAAGATCCAAGCTCGTCCTGAAGACGATCGACCTGAAGCTAGGGATGTCAAAATGACCCGCCCCACAGTTGATCCAATCCGCCCCGCTCTGTTTGGATCGGCCCCGATCTGCCCCATTTTGAGAATGGAGCATATCAGCCCCGCCCCGCCCCGCTTGCGGAGCAGATCAGACATGGATCTACATATTTTTTGCCCTGATCCGCCCCGCCCCACTGCATATAATATTAATTATATATAATATTATATATATATATAATATATAATTATATATATAATATAGAATTATACATATATATATTTTAAAATAATCAAATTTGGGAAAATATTAATTTTTAAAATAATCAAAGATTAAATTGTGAATTTTTAATACTTTGCATTTAGTTTTTTTTTTAATATATTGATTTTGTAAAATTATGAGAATTTAATAGATGGAGCGGGGCAGGCATGGATCTCAAGATGCTGCCCCGCAGTGGAGCATGGAGCAGGGCGGATCAGCGGGGCACAAGCGCGGAGTAGGCATGGATATTGAGGTATCCGCCCCGATCCGCTCCATTTGCCATCCTTACCTGAAACTGAACCTGAGAAATCTAGAAAGCATCCTGAAGCTGCGTAGAAGCCATCCTGAAATCATCTACTAATGATGTTCCTACTGAGCACTCTAAGCATGCTCAGGACATGACTCATTCAGTAAAGGGCAAGTGTAACCTTGATCAGGCTGAGTGTCACTTGTGACACTCATAAGTCCTGACTTGGGCTTAGTATCATTTAAATTGGTACTTGTAAGTCCTGACATGGAAAGGTTACACATGCAAATGGAGAGTTAGCATTTATGCAAACTTCTGAGGCAAAGAGAATGTCAGTGGACTCTGAAAGAGACAAACATTTACTCTGAGCAAAAGAATGAGGAAATCAGAGTCATAAACGTACGAGGTTTCACAATGTCAATGCCGACGAACTAGCCATTGGACAAATGACCAGTGAGGAGGTGACACGTATGTACGGAGTCTGCACAGCATTTAATGCACCTCAGAGTCGCAGGCGGCGGATCAGATAGTTTCCATACTTAGTATGGAAAGGTCAATCAAAGTACAACCAAAGTCTGCACCTACCTAATATAGGTAGATTTGAAAAGATCTCCTCCAACGGATCTTTTCAAATCTCTCTATAAATACAGATTACCTTGCACCCATTCAAGATTACGGGAAATTTTCAAGCACGAAATATCCAAGATTCCAAGCGTTCAAAGCAAACTTGAAGCAACACTCTGAAGTTTTAAATTCCCTAGTGTTGTAGTAGGAATCTCCATCTGTATATTGCTTAGAGTGTTAATCCTATCCTTAGAATTGATTTGTTAGACAGATTAACACACCTTAGTTGGAAACCAGAATACCAAACCCCTCAGGTTGTGAGAAGGTTGTTTAGAAGAACTGGGACTTGTAAAACACCTAGGGGCTAAGTTCTTAAGTTAGGAAGGAGGCTACCCGTGCACCATGTTAAAAACAAGTTCCTTTCCTCAGTGGAGAGGATAGCTTCCTGTTCAATCAGGTCGTGGATATAGGAGTTGGTTATCTCCGAACCACGTTAAAAACGCCCCTTGTCTGCTGATTTACATTATTGTTCAGGATCATATTGTCATCATCATAAACTAAACATATTTTGCATCAGTTTTAAAACATCAGGAGGAACCAATTCTCCTGAAGCTTAATCCTGTGCACCAGCCTTAACAACAATTTCCTAAGCAATACTGATAAAAGTTTTTAGGAACTAAAAATGAGTAGAAAATCTTAAGGGCTCACTTTCCGCACGTACTTTAGCTTACTGAGATAGCTATCCAACTAACTAGCTTTCTGAGCGGTCAGTAGGTGGGTTATCTCTACTGAGCTTCTGAGAGCTCAGTACTCAGACTTAGCCTATTTGGTTCCTGACTGATCAGTCTCTGCTGCCCCTGTGGACTATCAGTTTAGTGAACACATCAAGATCTTCCTGACTAAGCCTGATAGAGCATTTTCCTGAGAATTTTCGGGAAAATTTGACATCAGTGTATTCCTCCCATACACTGATTTACTCGTTTCGGGACCAACAACATACAACAATGATAACCGGATAACTGTCTTGGTGATCAATTGTGTCAGCGGACAACTTCTTGGGTTAATGAACAACTTTTCTTGTGAGTACCGTACCCTTTGACGTGAACAATAACTAATCAGCGAACAAGAGAAGTATGATCCCCTTAACGGTGATCAGCAGAGACACGATCAACTGGATGACGCAAACAACTTGGGTGTAAGTCAGTCTTGATCCGACGAGCAACTATGAGTCACAAACAAGTGAACAATTGTTATCTATTTGAATCGATCAAATAGCAGAAATGATAAATGAACAGTTGTGTATTCCAACTTGGCAGCCTGTTTGAATTGACCCACTTATATGCAAACTGCTATCTTGAATTGGTCAATCCTATGAGTATCCTTCATACAAATTAGCGATTAGCTATGCTGTGAACAACTTTAGTCGATGCGACCAATTCACTAATGTATGAATAGGGGTGCAAACAGGTTTTAATTGCGAGCAACCTTGGATATGCGTGAACAACCTTTACAAATTCAAGAAATTTCTCGTGTAAATTCATATATTTTCCGCGAATAGCTCATGTATCTTCATCAATTTTGTGCAACCAGCCTTCAAATCTTCATGGTGTTACGTGAGTAGTCCATTCATCTTCAATAGAAAGGGCGCAAACAACCCATTTACATTCAAAGGTAAGGGCGCGAATAGTTTATACACCTTCAAGGACAATGGCGAACAACTCTTAAATCTTCATATCAATCTGATGAATATCTTGCATATCTTCAAGTCTTTGAACAAAGAACAGGAACCGAAGGTTCGAGCCCTCCTTCTAGCGCTAAAATATTGATGAATAAATATGGTAGATGGTTTTAGTGGCTGTAAGTTGCATAATTCATCAACAATAACATGAATTGAACATTGTTTAATAAGCTTGTAGGTAGCTTGTAATAAATTGGAAAGAGTTTGACTAGGAAAATGAAATTCTCTCCCATTTATTGCTGCAAATAAGTGCATATATGTTAGGATGTTGTTAGTGTTTTGATGATATAAAAATAACTCGGCTTGTAATAGGACCAGCTGAATCTATTAATCAGCTGATTAGTATGATAAGATTAGATAGGTCTCAGTAAGAGGAACCTTGCTGCCCTGAAAATGTGAAGACTCTCAAGAAGAAGAAGATCAACTAAGCATTCTCTTGAAGACCTAGTCAATTCCTAAAGACAGAAGTTGAGGACAACTGACATTTGGAAGATCAGCTGAGTCTAACCTGGATGAAGATGAATCCAAATGAAGTATGAAGATCAACTAAACAACCAGCTGTAGCAGACAAGAATGAGGTATCAAGGTCAGCTGAATACTGTCAAGATCAGCTGAGGATGTCAAGACCACTGATTCAAGGATCCATTAAAGTTAAGTCAAACAAGCAATGGGAAATTGAACGCAATCCAGCAATGGCTAGAAGATTCCAAATTTAAAGATGAATCAATCAAGACACAAGTCAAAGATTGAAGATCGGCCTAATGGAGGAAAGAAGATAATCTGGAATCAAGAACAATCAACCTATCTGATTGATTGATTCTTCAATAATAGGCATTTCAAATTCTAGTCAACTTTAAAACAGACAGTATTTGAGACCTATAAATAAGAGTACAAAGGTGAAGACATATATACATTACACACGATTAATGATGCTAAACTCATTTTGTATTCACATTAAAATTCAAACAATTATCACTTGTAAGACTTTATAGAAGTCGATTGCTAGTTGCTTGTTTGCACTAATTCTATACCTCATAAGGATGATCTCTACCTGTGGATCCAGAAAGTTGATACTAACCAATCAGGACCCAAAGAAAGGGTACCTAAAGCCTGAGTTTTAATTTTAGGCAGACTCTAGCCCGATAGAGAGAGGAGAAGCCAAGGGCCATGTCTGGTACATTGATAACGGAAGTTCAAAGCATATGACTTTTGAAAAGCATCTTCTCCAGGATTTTGTGACGCTTGATGGGCCTAGAGTCGTGTTCGGTGACAACAATTTTGGAGTCACCAGAGGAGTTGGCACCCTGCTGATCAAAGGAACAAGAGTTGAAGAAATCTACTATGTAGAAGGGCTTATGCACAATCTTCTGTCAATATCCCAATTCTGTGACAAGGGGTATTCAGTAAGATTTTCTAAGAACTCTTGCCTTGTTATTAATGATTTAAATGAGCAGGTGTTACTAACTGGCTTCAGAAGAGGTAATATGTATCTTGCAGATTTTGCAAGCTGTCCAGCTGACTCATGTTTGGTTACTAAAAGCTCCTCAGAGGTCAGCTGGCTCTGGCACAAGAGATTAGGTCATCTGAACTTCAAGACTCTCAACAAAGTTGCAAGGAAGGGTCTAGTCAGAGGACTACCAAATGAGGTGTTTGCATCTGAGCAGAAGTGTGATGCCTGTCAGAAAGGAAAGCAGACCAAAGCCTCATTCAAGGATGTGCAGAGTACTTCAACAACAAAAGCACTCCAGCTGCTTCATATGGATTTGTTTGGACCTGTCTCACCTCTTAGCTTCAGTGGAAGGAAATACACACTGGTGATTGTTGATGATTATACAAGATTCACTTGGGTAGTGTTCTTGTTCAAGAAGAATGAGACCATGGTCAAGATGCTGGAGTTGTTCAAGAGAGTTCAGAAGGAGCTGGACCTCAGCATAGTCAGAATCAGAAGTGATAAAGGTACTGAGTTTCTTAACTCTATTGTTTCTGACTATTGCAGGGAAAATGGTATTCAGCATGAGACATCAGCTGCCAGAACACCTCAGCAGAATAGGTTATCTGAGAGGAGCAATAGAACCCTCATGGAGGCAGCAAGGACCATGTTAGCTGAATATCAGACTCCTCAAAGATTTTGGGCAGAAGCCATCAACACTGCTTGCTTCATCCAAAGTAGCTGTTTACCAGTCAAGAGACATGGCAAGACTCCTTATGAGATGTACAAAGGTAAATCTCCTAACCTTACCTCTGTCCATATTTTTGGGTGTAGGTGTTTCATCCATGACAATGGAAAGACTAAATTAAAAACTTTTGATGCTAAGGTTGCTGAAGGAATATTCTTAGGATATTCTGGAAACAACAAAGCACATAGAGTCTTTAATAAAGTCTCTCTCTGTGTGGAGGAGACACCCCATGTTGTATTTGATGAATCTGTTCATGAGTACAGCAAAGAAAAGCTAGCAGATGAGGTGGATCAGCTGAATCTGTCAGACAAGCCAGATCTCATTAAGGTAGTGGTACCTAGGATAGAATCAGACTCAGATTCAGATGATGAGCCCAAGTCAGCTGATAAGCCCTCATCAGCACCCGATGATGGGCCAATGACTCCTGACACTAACCAAGGGGGAATATCAGATAGCCCAAGAAGAGCAGACCATGGCACCTCAGAGGGGTAAGAAGAAGTTGTCTGATTTCCCAGCTGAGCAGATTTTAGGAGATCCAAGTGTAGGTGTTCAGACCAGAAGAAAGCTAAACTTGGGTGCTCAGTTCAGCTGTTATGTGTCTCTGATAGAACCCAAGAATATCCTTGAAGCTCTTGAAGATCCAAACTGGATTGTAGCTATGTAAGAGGAACTCAACCAGTTTGCAAGACAAGAAGTTTGGACTCTAGTGGAGAGGCCCACACATCAGAAGGTCATAGGCACTAAATGGGTCTTCAAGAACAAGAATGATGAAAATGATGTTGTGGTAAGAAACAAGGCAAGGCTAGTAGCCCAGGGGTATTCACAATCAGAGGGGATTGACTATGATGAGACATTTGCTCCTATGGCAAGACTAGAAGCCATCAGATTATTTCTTGCCTATGCTGTTTTCAAAGGGTTCAAAGTATATCAGATAGATGTCAAGTCAGCTTTTCTGAATGGAATCCTGGCAGAAGAGGTTTATGTGGAACAGCTACCAGGATTTGAGATTGGGAACAAGGTTTATAGGTTGCAGAAGGCTTTATATGGACTAAAGCAGGCACCTAGAGCTTGGTATGATACTCTATCACAGTTCTTGCTGGATAGTGGATTCAGCAAAGGAAAGATAGATAAGTCCTTGTTTAGGAAAGAAGATGGAGATGATATCCTCTTGGTGCAGATCTATGTGGATGATATCATCTTTGGCTCCCCCAATAAGCAGATGTGTGATCAGTTCAGCAAACTGATGACAAGCAAGTTTGAGATGTCCATGATGGGGGAGATGACTTATTTCCTTGGACTTCAGGTGAAGCAGATGTCCAATGGAACCTTCATAAGCCAAGCTAAGTATGCCAAGAATCTGATAGAAAAGTTTGGAGTCAGTAGCAGCAGAGAAGCTAAGATTCCAATGATGGCAAACTTTAGCATGGATCCAGATGAGGCTGGTGAGAAAGTAGATCAGACACATTACAGAGGACTTATTGGTTCTCTGCTGTATCTCACTGTCAGCAGACCTGATATAAGTTTTGCAGTAGGAGTGTGTGCAAGGTTTCAGGCAAATCCTAAGAAATCTCATCTGGAAGCAGCAAAAAAGATTGTAAAGTATTTGAAGGGTACTTACAGTCTAGGCCTCTGGTACCCAGCTGATGACAACCTTCAGCTGAGTGGGTATTCAGATTCTGACTATGGAGGGTGCAAGATTGATAGGAAGTCAACTTCAGGCACATGTCAGTTTTTGGGAAGTAAGCTGATATCTTGGTTCTCCAAGAAGCAGACTTCAGTAGCTACTTCCACAATAGAGGCAGAGTACATGGCTGCTGTTAGCTGCTGTTCTTAGCTGCTCTGGATCAGACAACAGCTGAGGGACTACCATGTGATCACAGAAGAGATACCCATCTTCTGTGATAGCACAAGTGCAATAGCCATTACTCAGAATCCAGTTCTCCATACCAGATGTAAGCATGTGGACATAAGATATCATTTCCTTAGAGACCATGCTGAGAAGGGAGACATCAGGATGGAGAAGATCCATACAGAGAAGCAGAGAGCAGATGTGCTTACTAAGTCTTTAGCAGAGGTAAGATTCAGAGAATTGGTAGCTGAGTTAGGAATGGTAGATGGAGTGGCAATTCTTTAGAAAGGGAAGAAAAGGTTTCTATGTAGTTAGCTGGTAACCAGCTGAGGGGGAATCTGCTGAAGTACTCAGCTGATCTCTACATCAGCTGATCTGGTATTCCTACTCTCTTCTTTGTGTCTTTTCTCTATCTTGTTATATCTAACTTGATTCATGAATAAGACATAAGAGTCAGACAAGACCACTTCAACTCAGCTGGCTTAGAGGACACAGATGAGCAGAAAAGATTTTCAAGAGGATTTTTCTTATCAGCTGACCCCGCCACGTCAGCAATTCGATAAGTATTTTTTTATGTTTTTCAACTTCAGTTTTGAAAGATCTTTTCTAAAATTAATAAATCCCTAATTTCTAAAATTATTTTAGAAAATTGGCAATCAAATCGTTTCAATTTTGAGAATTTTGGGATTTATTACTTTTTCAAAACCCGGTGTCAGTGGTAATTAATTTCTCACCACCCCTTTTTATCTCACAAATACTTTAATCATTACCTTTTTCACCAAAAGACGGACTTTTTCGGTGGCCAACTCTTTTCGAAACCTGACACCTACGCATCACCTCTAAATTATTTCAAAGGTCCCGAAATCTGGACTATTGATCTATGTGATGAAATATTCCCATCCACGATTCACCCACGATCGTGTGGTCGGTTTTTTATTTGGAAAAACTGCTCATCTCCCTCGATTCGTATAAATACCCTTTAAACCCCTCTTGAAAAACCTTTCCTCTCCAAATTTTCTATATCTCTATATTCTCTGCAAAATTGCTTTGTGCTTCTAATATCTTGTACTAGATTACTATGGATTCTAAGTCCTTGAAGAAGATGCTCAAGAAGAAGATGTATGCCAAGATGTGTGTTGATTACAACACAACAAGGGTTCCAGAGATTCGAGAGATACTAAACCTCTTTCAACACCATAACCTCTGAACCTTCATATCCATGACACCGCCTGATCACAAGACCTTGAACTGCTATGCTTTTCAGTTTCTACTCAAAGCCCGATTTAGCCCTAACACCATTGGTTCTTTGGTTGATGGAAAAATGGTCGTTTTGTCCAAGGATGTTGCTGCTCAGATTTTTGGTTTATCAACCTCTGGTGTCCAACCCCACACATATAAAGAAGCTGATTATCTGACTACCTTCAAAATTATGGCAAGAAAGAGTCATATGAACACCACCACAAATCTGAATAAGCATATGCTGAGGAGGAGGTTTAGGTTTCTGATGGATATCGTGACCAAAGTTATTCTGGCAGAACAGGGAAGTTTGGATGCTGTGACCAAACTTCGCCTAAGCGTGGCTCGCACGATACTGGATGGAGTTCAAGCAGACTGGGTGAGTCTGCTGTGGTTTCGCTTGGAGCAAGAGTCTAAGCGATGTGCTGTTGATATTGTGAATGGTCAGCAGATTTACAGGCTGACATCCAAATGTTCTATGGCCACCAAGATTTTTATAATCTTGAATCACCTGTTGCCAGAACATGAGTGGAATAAAGAATGGGTTGTTGATTACAACCATACCAAGTTCCTTAGGGGAAGTAATTTGGATGTAATTGGGCCAGCTGATCCAGCAGTTGTTGCCCCTGGTCCTTCTGCTGGTCCTGGTAAGAAGCAGAAGAGGAAGGCTTCAAAGCCTGCTGGAGGGAGTAAGAAGAAGAAGTCCAAGAGGGACGTTACTCCAGTTCAGAGGAAACTTTCCTTTGACTCAGATGATGAAGATGACAATGCTCCCTTGAGCAGCCTGAAGAAGAAGTCTTCAGCTGAAAAGGCTACTCTGCTGGTTGATGAGCCCTCTGATGCAGAAGAGGAACAAGCAGAGGACGAATCAGCTGAGGAAACTAGTTCAGAGGAGCAATCTAATTCTAGGTCTGATGGAGGAGAAGAGGAGTCAGATAAGGAGGAATCAGCAGAGCCATCAGTTGCTGAGACAGAGGTTATTCATTCCTCTGAAGAGGTACCATCAGAAGACACACCTATAGCTGCATCACCTATCAGGTCAGCCCAACCTACTCCTTTATCCGATCCCCCACAAACATACTCACACTCTCCATCACACCTTGATTCTCCAAAATCCCAAACCTCTACTCATTCCACACCCCCAGCTGACCCCTCACCATCATAATTCCAAGCTGGCAATAAACTAGAGGAGATAGCTGCCTCTGGTAAGCCTTCAGCTGACCCCCAACCCTCTCATCCTGAACCTATTGACCTTGAAACCCCCAACTCCCCCACCGAAATGGCCCAACAAGCACGCCTATCTCACCTTCGTTCAAAAGGGCCTCTTGAACGAGGGATGATCATCACTGCCCTAGCCCACATCACCCTATACATCCCAGAACTAAACTCTTTCCCAGCCTACCAAGACGTACTAGTCGATGGCCTTGCTTGGGCTCAGGTGAGAGAGGGCCCCGTGACATTCTTCTTGGAACTGGTGAAGGAAATGGGTGAAGCTGCCTTCACCGAGTGGGAAGAAATCCTGATGGATACCTTGGAGGTTAAGGCACCATCCCAGCTGACTATGCCTGAAGGACTTTGGCAGGTAGCTAGAGCTCTGCTGCTTAAGGATGGGGTTGCACTGGATTGCCCGGAAATAGCGGTGTCAGAGTTCATTCCTCCAGCAGCAAACTTCGAGATCAACCCAGCTGATCAGGTGAGTCCTGATATCCTTGATAGATTAAAAGATTATTTTGATGATCATATCAGGGAAGTCAAAGCCACTCTGCTGGCAGCCAAGTCTGCTGCCCCCTCGTTGATTGAACAGCATGTCCACTAAGTGTTGCTGGACCATCGGAACAAGCTACGAGATGCTCTTGAGGACAGCTTGTATGTCACCAGGAAGGACCTTTTCCACACTCGCCAACAGTTCAAAGATACTGCCAAGGCATTCCTCGATGATGCTTCTGCCTCTCTCTCTGCTGAATCTGATAGGATCAGGCTGATGACTGAAAATCTAGAAAGACAAGTTGCTGAGTGCAAAGATAGTCAGGAGGACCTTAAAGCTATTGTTGATAAGCTTCCCACCTCTCTACCCTCTTCATCTGCTATTGATGATATAAAAAAGGGGGAAGAGAAGAACTCAGCTGATATCGCTGCTCTGCAAACTGAGACTGCCTCTTTGAAAGCCGAGATGGAATCCTTGAAGGTACTGCTAATGGAAAACAGTGGTGTTCTGTCTGCCAGGATTCAGAATGTAGAAGAGTATGTTAATACTCGAAATCAGGCACAGCAAAGGGCTCAGGTGATGAGAGATCAGAGGATGACTGAGGCTTTGTAGAGACAAGAGGTGGTAGCTGAGGAAAGAGAGAAGAAGAAGCGTATCATGAACACTAAGCTCGATGAGCAGCTTGCGAAAGAATTGCAACTAGCAGAGAAGGAGACCCCAGAAGAGAAAAACAAGAGACATGAGCGGGAGATGAATGATGAGCTGGAGAGACGTTATCAGAGGAAGTTGAAGAAACAAGGGAAGATGAGTTCTCATGGTAGCAAGTTAAAGGCTGGAAAGTATGTTCGTAACCCAAATGAACCCCTGGTTGACGGACCTATTGACTGGTTTTGTAAGGACCTGCCAGCTGAGCTTGTGGATCTCTAGAGGATGATAAAAGCAAGGCTCATGATTCATTTCTATGTTCTCAGAGGAGAAGATACCAGAGGAGAAAGGGAGAAGAACGTAGAATTCAGGGATTGGCTAAAGGAGACCTTTCCAATCTTCTATAAGGCAATCACTGAAGTTATGCTGAAGGTAGACGTTCAGCCGGAACTGCCTGAGATAGAGTACTTTCTCACTCCATCTGATGATAGTGGGAAGATTGACTGGATAGAAATCAGGAAGATATGGTTGTAGATGGTGACCTGTTTCTTTCCAAATCTTCCAGATACCTCTGTTGCTGCTCTGAAGAACATTGAGAAGAGGTTCCTCGACTGGATGCAAGTGCCTATTGACAGCAGAAGACCACTTGTGTAATAGTCCAGCTGAGTCAGCTGAGGTTAGAGTACTTATCTTCTGTAACTCTTCTCTTATTTAATGAAGTTTTTACTATTCCAGACAACTTCTTGTTGTCAGCTGCATTTACTTTTCTGTCTAATGGATCTTAACTAAAGATCTTCTTTTCTGTCCTGTTGATCTTGATTTAATATGCTTATCTCTTGAGATCAGCTGAGTTGGTTTTGATATCATCAAAAAGGGGGAACGTGTTAGGATATTCCTGTTAGATGTTTTGATGATATGATAAACCAATCAGCTTGTAATAGGACCAGCTGAACTTGTTAGTCAGCTGATGAGTAGTTAGGATTAGATAGGTTCTAGTAAAGGGGAATCAACATTGCTGCCTAGAAGATCCGAAGCTATCTTGGAGAAGAAGACTTAGCCGTTTCTAGAAGACAGAAGATTTGAGCATCTGACAATGGAGTACTAAGAGGAGAATATCAGAAGAGACAGATCGGCTGAGCACGTCGCAGACAAGACAAGGACCAAGGATCAAGAGTTTCCAAACGAGGTCCAGAAAGATCAGCTGAGGTGCACACCAGCAGACCTGCACATCAGCTGAGGTCCAAGTACCAGCAGACCGTACACCAGCTGAGGAGACAGATCAGCTTAAGTCTTGTGCTATGCCCAGATTCTACGGAATCATTTTCAAGGGTTGACTTGCGACAAAAGAAGGAAGATTCCCAGAATAGAAGATCAATCAATCAAGGGGACAAACTTGATTGATTGTGAATCGCAAAGATATACGGGAATCAAGAAGGAGACTCAATCAATCTCAATGATTGATTGCATACGAGATTATAGGATCTCAGATTTCTAGTCTATCTCAACGGCTAGTTATTTGACCCTATAAATTAGAGTAACAGTAATGATTTCAGTATCGGATTTTACACGCACTTTAAGCTTGCCAAAACTCTGTCAAAATCATTACTCGCACTCAACACCTTTCATTAATACATATCTTTTGTAAGCTTTGTAGAAGCTGTTAGAAGTCGATAGTTGTTTAAGCTTTGACTGATTGTAAGAGAGTAGTACTCTCAAAGTTTGTGAGTGAGTGAGTGAAGTTAGTGGAGAGCCCCATGTTGATGTTGAAAGAATGTTATGTAATGTGTTGCCATCATTTTAGACAACATCAGAATTCGCCCTTTCTACTAACTTTCCTAATGATTTTTCCATGTTATATTATTTGTCTAGGTATGGAAGTTGAAGACGTGAAGGTCCCAGAAGGTTCTAGAACGTCAGGCAGTTCCATTGCTTGAGTAGAGAGATATCCACTAACTTGGAAGTTATCATTATGGGCGGTTATTTTGAAGCCCACTACTTGGCTTCATTATGGAGTGGAGAGCTCATTATCTACGTCTATAAATAGAGCACCACTTCATCATTTCAAAGTATGACCGAAAAGTATAATTCAGAGTTGAACGGATCATGTGTCATTCACTAGATTCTAGGTTATACACGGTTCATCAGAATGTTGGGAACATTAGTCTCGACATTGTTCACAACATTCATTGTTTGATCTAACAATCCGTTCGGCTGAACGTAGACGTGTTAGGTTTTGTTTAGGTCTATTCTTATAGGTCTTGTTTAGATCCTTGTGTGATCTTGTGTATGTCTTGTGCGGACTTGAATTTTGGTTTCTTGTGTAAACCTTGTATTTGTGTCACTACAAGTTATAGTGAAGTTTCTCTGCTAGTGAGGCAGCATAGTCTATACATTTTGTATAGCCTATGAAAATTTTGATATCCCTTTGCAAAAGTGTGCGTTTAAGTCTTC
>JAPKLY010000048.1:128043-164994 GCA_026898435.1 Prunella vulgaris
ACAACACTTCTCTAAAATATTTTCAATCACACGCACCAACACTGTCACCCCACAATTCCAGTTGGATTGTGGAGAGTGGAGTAGGACCTTTTGTCCGAACCACTATAAATCCTTTGTGTCTCGCGTCTTTATTTACTGTTCTTTACTTGTGCACATCACCTAAAACTGATTTTCCTTAAAACGTTTCCACACAAATTTACACAGCGCACAACTTTCAAATTCAGACTATCTCAAGTAGTCTGGTGTTTTTGAAATAAGCCAAAAATTAGAAAAAGGTTTTGAATCCCTTCAAGTCTATTCAACCCCCTTCTAGACTTGTCTAAGGGTATTCTTACTCTAAAAACTGCCTTTGGGACCAACATAATCTATGTTTGTAAATTGTTAGAAGAGGAGAACACCCGGCTGAAGACTGAAGTTCAATATTTAAGGCTTGAAAAGAAGAGTAATAATCTGTCAGCTGATCCTTCTCCTTCACAAGCTAAAGAGTCAGCTAACTTGATAGCTAAATGTGAGGAGCAGGAAACACTGACAAAAAGATTACTTTCTGAAAACCTTGTCTTGAATAATGAACATAAGCTGCTGACAGCTATGTTCGATGAACTCTTCAACCAGAATAAATAAATAGTAGAAAATACACATCAACTGAAACTGAAAGTGGACCAGCTGAATAAGGCACATATTGATGTATCTGATATAGCCGAGTCTTCACAATATTTGCATGATAAAAGGGGTCTTGGTTATCCCAAACCTAATCCACAAAATAAAAATAACAACGAGACTGTTAGGGATGCTCGAAAAGGGAAAGAGCTAGCTGAGTCTGCACCAGACCAGCTGTGCAGACGAGTACTAAAACTCAGAAGCCCAAAGATAAAAAAAAAAGGCACCGAATTAATAGCTATGCTAAGAAAAGGAAGTCTCAACAGAATCAGATGAGGTGAGATTAGTTTGGGTCATCTCAGCCCGAGCGAACCTATCCTCAGCCCTGGGTTACATTTAAGGTAACCAAACCTGATAAACCAGCTAAGACTGTGAGATATGAATCATTCAATGGTTCAAGAAGGTCTTATCCCTATGAGCAGCCCACATACAAGCCAGTTGTTATCAAATATCGTCTGAGGAGAAATCCTATAAGGGAGATGATCTTTGTGGATAAATTTGGAAGGAAGTTAAGGTCCCCCAATCCCCATAAGAATGAAATATACTTGTGGATTCCAAAATTTGAAACTAACCAAACAGGACCCGATGTAAGGGTGTCTAAAACTTGAACTTGATTTCAGGCAACCACAACCCCAATTGAGAGAGGAGAATCAAAGAATGTTGTCCATTACATAGACAGTGGATGTTCAAAGCACATGAATTTTGAGAAGCATCTTCTCCTGGACTTCATACCACTAGATGGGCCACGATTGGTGTTTGGTGATAACAACTTTGGTATCACCGGAGGAATTGGCACTCTGCTGATTGGTAGCACAAGAGTGAAAAATGTCTACTATGTTGAAGGACTCATGCACAATCTACTCTCAGTATCCGAGTTCTGTGTCTAGGGATACTCAGTAAGATTCTCTAGAAACTTTTGTTCTATAATAAATGAATTAAATGAGCAGGTGCTACTAACTGGTCTCAGAAGAAGAAATATGTATCTTGCAGATTTTGCAAGTTGCCTAGCCAACTCATGCTTAGTTACCAAAAACACATCAAAAGCCAACTGTTTATGATACAAAAGGCTTGGTAATCTAAAACTTCAAGACTCTGAACAAGGTTGTAAGAAAGGTCTGGTCTGAGGACTACCAAATGAAGTGTTTGCTAAGGATTAAAAGTGTGATGCCTGCTAGAAGGGAAAGCAAATAAGAGCCTTATTCAAAGATTTTCAGAGTACTTCGACAACAAAAGTGCTCCAACTGCTTCACATGGATTTGTTTGGACCTATATCACCCATAAGTTTCAGTGGGAAGAAGTACACACTGGTGATTGTTGATGACTAATACAAGATACACTTGGGTAGTGCTCTTGTTCAAGAAGAGTGAGACTATGGTCAAGATGCTAGAGTTGTTCAAGAAAATTCAGAGTGAGCAAAGACTCAGCATTGTGAGATAAGAAGTGATAGAGGTACTGAGTTTCTTAATGCTCATGTTGCTTACTGTTGCAGAGAGCAAGGAATTCAGCATGACACATCAGCTGCCAGAACACCTCAGCAAAATAGGTTAGCTGAGAGGAGAAACAGAGCTCTCAAAGAGGCAACCAGGACAATGTTGGCTGAATTCAACACTCCTCAAAGGTTTTGGGCAGAAGCCATCAGTACTGATTGCTTCATTCAAAATAGATGTGTATCAGTAAAGAAGCATGGTAAGACCCCCAATGAGCTTTATAAAGGTAAGTCTCTTAATCTTGGCATTGTTCATATCTTTGGGTGTAGGTGTTTCACCCATGACAATGGAAAAACTAAGTTAAAGACCTTTGATGTAAAGGTTGCTGAGGGAATTTTTTTAGGATATTCCAGTAGAAGCAAAGCTTTTAGAGTCTTTAACAAGGTTTCTCTCTATGTGGAGGAAACACTCCATGTTGTATTTGATGAGTCTACCCATGATCACAACAAAGAGAATGAGAAGCTTGCAGAAGAGATGGATCAGATGAGTCTAAAAGATAAGCGAGAAATTATTAAGGTTATAGTACCTCCGTTTAGTTTAGAATCAGATTTAGAAGATAATGAACCCAAGCCAACCGATAAGTTTTATGCACCTGAACAAGAAGGTGAGAAGTCTCCAGACACAAACCAAGGGGGAACAATGACATAACCCAAGAAGAGTAGACCATGGCTCCTCAAAGGGGTAAGAAGAAGATGTCTTACTTCCCAGCTGAACATATCATATGAGATCCAAGTGTTGGTGTTTAGACTAGAAGGAAACTAAACTTGGCCTCCCAATTCAGCTGTTTTGTGTTACTGATTGAACCCAAGAACATCCTATAAGCCCTTCAAGACCCAAACTGGATCAATGCTATGGAAGAAAAGTTGAACCAGTTTACAAGATAAGAAGTTTGGACTCTAGTGGATAGACCCAAACATCAAAATGTTATAGGTACAAAATGGGTCTTCAAGAACAAGAAGGATGAGAATGATGTTGTGGTCAGAAACAATGCAAGACTAGTTGCCCAAGGGTACTCACAGTCAAAAGGGATTGACTATGGTGAGACCCTAACCCCTGTGGCCAGACTAGAAGCCATTAGATTGTTCTTAGCCTATGCAGTTTATAAAGGATTCAATGTCTATCAAATGGATGTCAAATCAGCCTTTCTGAATAGAATCCTTGCTGAAGAGTTATATGTGGAACAACCACCAGGATTTGAGATGTGTAACAAGGTCTATAGGCTACAGAAGGCACTATATAGGTTAAAGCAAGCTCCTAGAGCCTGATATAACACTTTATCACAATTCCTATTGAATAGTGGATTCAACAAAGGAAAGATAAACAAAACCTTGTTTATGAAATTAGAAGGAGATGATATCTTGCTGGTTTAGATATATGTGGATGATATCATCTTCAGATCATCTAATCAGACGATGTGTGACAACTTCAGTAAACTTATGACAAGTCAGTTTGAGATGTCAATGACGGGGGAGATGACATATTTCCTTGGACTTCAAGGGAAGTAGTTGCCCCTAGAAACCTTTATTTGCCAGTCTAAATATGCTAAGAATCTTATAGACAAATTTGGAATTAGTAGCAGGCGAGAAGCAAAGATACCAAGGATGACAAATTTCAGTATGGATATAGATGAGGCTGTTGAGAAAATAGATCAGACTTTGTATAGGGACTTATAGCTTCTTTTCTTTATCTTACTGCCAGCCAGCCTGATATAAGTTTTGTAGTAGGAGTGTGTGCAAGATTCTAGGCTAATCCTAAGAAATCTAATCTGGAAGCAACTAAGAAAATTGTAATATTTGAAGGGTACTTCCAATCTAGGCCTCTGGTACTTAGCTGATGATAATTATCAGCTTAGTGGATGGTCAGACTCTGATTATGGAGGGTGCAAGATTGATAGGAAATCAACCTCAGGCACATGTCAGTTTCTGGGAAGTAAGTTGATTTCATGGTTCTCAATGAAGTAGACCTCTGTAGCTACATCCAAAATAGAGGCAAAGTATATGACAGCTGGTAGTTGTTGCTCCTAGCTGAGTTGTTCAAGTGGCTAACGTAATATTATGTTTAATGATGCTCACAAAAGAGCACAAATCATTAACTAACTATTTATTTCTAAGTGAAAATGATCAATTCGCAAATAAAGCCTTGGGGACCCTAGAAAACACTACGCGGAAATAATATAAAAATACCACACACACCAGGAGGTCGTGTCATTCTCAAGTAAAGCCTTGGGACCATTAACGAGGTCCATTCCAACCCATTCCAAGTAATTCCTGTGCATTAGTCGCATTAAATAGTCAATTGGGGGTAAACCCTAGAACACACTATGCGGAGATAATGTGAAAATACCACACACACACCAGGAGGTCGTGTTATTCTCAAATAAAGCCTTGAGACCACTAACGAGGTCCATTCCAACCCATTCCAAATAATTCTCGTGCATTATTTGCATTAAATAGTCAATTAGGGTGCAAACCCTAAACGCACTACGTGAAGATAATAAGAAAACAACACACACACACACCAAGAGGTCATGCCATTTTCAAATAAAGCTTTGAGACTACTAACGAGGTCCATTCCAACCCATTTCAAGTAATTCCCGTGCATTATTTGCATTAAATAGTCAAATGGGGTACAAACCCTAGAATGCACAACGTGGAGATAATGTGAAAATACCGCATGCACCAGGAGGTCGTTCCATTCTCAAATAAAGCTTTGAGACCATTAACGAGGTCAATTCCAACCTATTCCAAGTAATTCTTTTGCATTATTTGCATTAAATAGTTAATTGGGGTGCATACCCTAGAACACACTATGTGGAGATAGTGTGAAAACACCACACACACCAAGTGATCGTGCCATTCTCAAATAAAGCCTTGGGACCACTAACGAGGTCCATTACAAGTAATTCCCGTGCATTATTCACATTAAATAGTCAATTGAGGGGTAGGCCCTAGAACACACTATGCGGAGATAATGTGAAAATACCACACACACACCAGGAGGTCGTGTTATTCTCAACTAAAGCCTTGAGACCACTAACGAGGTCCATTCCAACCCATTCCATGTAATTCCCGTGCATTATTTGCATTAAATAGCTAATTGGGGTGCAAACCCTATAACGCACTACGCGAAGATAATGTGGAAACAACACACACACACACACACCAAGAGGTCATGCCATTTTTAAATAAAGCTTTGAGACTTCTAACGAGGTCCATTCCAACATATTTCAAGTAATTCCCGTGCATTATTTTCATTAAATAGTCAAATGGGGTACAAACCCTAGAACGCACTACGTGGAGATAATGTGAAAATACCACATGCACTAGGAGGTTGTTCCATTCTCAAATAAAGCCTTGAGACCACTAACAAGGTCCATTCCATCCCATTCCAAGTAATTCCTGTGCATTATTTGCATTAAATAGTTAATTGGGGTGCAGACCTAGAACGCACTACGTGGAGATAGTGTGAAAACACCACACACACCAAGTGATCGTGCCATTCTCAAATAAAGCCGTGAATCCACTAACGGGGTCCATTCCAACTCATTCCAAGCAATTCTCGTGAATTATTTGCATTAAATAATCAATTGTGGTGCAGACCCTAGAACACACTACGCGGAGATAATGTGAAAATACCACACACTAGGAGGTTGTGTCATTCTCAAATAAAGCCTTGGGACCACTAAAAAGGTTCATTCAAACCCATTCCAAATAATTCTCATGCATTATTTGCATTAAATAGTTAAATGGGGTGCAGACCGTAGAACACACTATGCAGAGATAATGTGAAAACACTACACGCACCATGAGGCCATTTCATTCTCAAATCAAGCCTTGGAGTCAATAACGAGGTCCATTCCAACCCATTCCAAGTTATTAGCATGCATTATTCGCATTAAATTATCAATTGTGGGGTGCGGGCCTTAGAACGCACTAAGCGGACATAATGTGAAAACACTCAATACATCAGGAGGTTATGCCATTCTCAAATCAAGCCTTGAGATCACTAATGAGGTACATTCCAACATATTCCAAATAATTCTCGTGCATTATTAGTATGAAATTGTCAATTGTGGAGTGTGTGCCTTAGGATGAACTTTGTGGATATAATGTGAAATTACCACATACACCAGGAAACCATGTGATTCTTAAATCCCTCGAGATCACTAATGATGTCCATTCCAACCTATTTCAAGTAATTCCCGTGCATTATCTGCATTAATTTGTCAATTGTTGGGTGAGGGAGGTAGAACATTACACGAGATAATGTGAAATCACCACACACCAGGAGGTCATGTCATTCTCAAAATCACGGTGTACTGAAATTTTAATTTAGCAACGGTATACCAAATTATTTTATATTTTCTATATACAAAAAAATTTGATATTTTTGGAATACCGTGATATACCAAAATATTTTTGGCATATCGAAATATTTTTTGATATACCGAAATACTTTCAATATGTTATTTTTGGGTATACCGCGATATATCAAAATATTTCGATATATCGTGGTATACTAAAATTTCTAAATTTAAATACCGTTATCGTACTGAAATTTTCGGTATGATATCATATCTTATCGAAAAGTTTGATAAAATTTAAAAAAACTCGGTATGGTAAATGCGGTATACCGACATTTTTTTTGTATTTCCTCCAGCCCTACTTGGGACCACTAATGAGGTCCATTTTAACTCATTCCAAGAATTTTCTGTGTATTATTCGCATTAAGTTATCAATTTATTTAAACTAAGTTTCAAATTGTTAATTAAAATTATATTAAATATTAAAATATAATTGAAAAGATATATTTAATGATTAACAAGTAGAATTCGTGAGATGACTTTGAGTATCCATTAATTGAATTCGTCACGTGGAGAATCAAATATGCTTATTAAGAATCACACCATATTTAAGAGGTAGACGCGAATCAAATATTTAATAATAATTTTAGAAGAATTCGTGCATTCGAGGTTTAAAGTCTTAGCCTAATATTATCTCAACAAGAAAATTATAGAGTTTATATATTTAATTTATTTATTGACATTTAGATTAATTATTTTTTTATCTCCAAATCTGAGTTTAATTAAAGTAAATGACCAAGTCTCACAAAGTCACTTGGACTCTAGTATTTTTGTTAATGAAATTGTTGTAAATCAAGTTTACATGTGGCTTCTTAGCTCAATTTCACTAACAGCGTCTTAGACTTAAATTACTGGAATCACTAAGTATGAATTCTGGGAAGATTTTTGCAGAGTATTGTTAAGGCAGCGAAATATCTTACATTTATTCTGAATTTTAGGCCTATTTATAGGCAAATACATAAGCAGATGGTGGAAACACACTTGCCACGCGTTACAAGAGGTTAACACGTGTCCCTTACGTGTTTAAATGGATAATTACAAGAAAAAAGCTTGCTAAAATAGGAAAAATATGATTCTGACGACCATCTTTTGAAGTGGCGAGCAGCTGGTTATAAATCCTTCTTGGAGGTGACCAACTGGTTATAAATCACCATAAGTGGCGACCAGCTAGTTTGATAAGAGTCGACCAACTGGTTATACGTACTCATGGGAGGCTATCAGCTGGTTGGGGAATGAGCTGCTCACCTCTTCTTAAACTTGTGGTGTTGCTTTCCTATTATGTATCCTTCATGTTGTTTGTTTTCCCCTTTAATGATATCCTCTTTATTTGACCATATACTTGCTTCCTTCTCATATTTTCTTCATGTTTGATCAACTCTTTTGGGACACGTGAACCATAATTTTGTTAATTACTTCCTTAGACATGTGGAGCAACTTATTTCATCAACAGTTGCCCCCTAAGATGATCTTTGTTTAAATCATCGGATGAATAACGAGAATCGGGCTATTTAAATCTTTATGAGACTTCTTCATTGTTAGGAAGTAATTTGAGCTTGATTCAACCTGCAATAATTTGGATTATGGATATATTGAAAGATCCTATTGACCTCATTAAAAACCTAGCCGTAAACCACCCTTGTGGATAAATCGGTCGTAGGAAGAAAGAGATACCATGGTGCTCTTTATATACCAGTATTCTAAATAACTTAAAATATCAAAACAAAATTGATATAAGATTAAGCAGCTGAAGAGGCGATCAACTGTTTAAATTACTAAGTTGCTCGCCTCTTTTGCGAACATCTGGGGTTGGAAGCGAATCGTTTTTGCCTAAAAATGCGTGCTATTTTTCCAACTTTTAAAATTTTGCAGATTGGCCCTGGGAAATTGCAAATAGGCGCTCGTCTCCTCCTTATAAATACTTGAGGAGGTTCATTCTTCATTTCTTCTTTCGTTTTCCTCTGAGTGATTTCCGACTTCAACATTTTCTAATATATCTTTGTTTTGAATTTCTGTTCGCCGATTTTGTTCATCAAACCAAGGTAGTCTATTATTTCTCTTTTTTTTTTTTGCGAGTTCCTGATTGAAGAACTGTTTCATCAAAATTGTAATTTTTGGTTTACGTCACTTGTTTGGGAATGTTGAATTTGAATTCGTTGGGGTTCTTCAATGGATAGGCTTCCGTTTAATTTAGATTCTTTTTCTTTTTTGGTTGCCTCTGAGCTTTCTCCCCAGAAAAAATGGCCTCTTTATCGTCTTTCGGCAATCTGCAGCCATGAAACCCAGAGAAACGGCTGATGGTGGAGTCCTCCCTCCTTGATCTTTGGAATTATTTAGATATCATAGGGAATAGGGGTGTTGTAATTAGCGCAGAGTCCTGGGAACTTGAGATTGTTCGTGAGCAAAGACGAGTGAGGAAATTGGAATCTGGTGCAGCTGCTCACTCCTTGGATGCAGGTTAAGGGTCTGCTCGCCTCTCCTCTGAAGGAGCTGCTCACCGCTCTGGAGAGGGAGCTGCTCACCACCAAAATGAAGGAGCTGTTCGTCACTCTTATCGAGCACAAGGAGCTACTCGCCCAATCGGATCCCCACAAGGAGCTGCTCGCTTCACCCCTCAAGGAGCTGCTTGCTCACATTCTCGCAGAGCTACTCGATGCTAATTACAACGAGCTATTTGCCCGGCTGGTCACCTCTCATGCGAGAATATAAGAGCTGCTCACCCCACCCCATTTGCTAGAGATATACGAGTTACTCGCCGCGGTCGAGCTGCTCGCTCCTCACCAGCTAAAAGGAGAGTTCTCCTTATTGATGAAGAAGAAGAACCCGGTGATGAAGAAACTGGTCTGATGTTATCTCTGTTTGTCGGGATGTTTTTGGGATGAGCTCTGAGTCTTCAGAAGCTGAAGTTGAAGACACTAGTACTGTTCGGGAAGTTCAAACTGCTCATGATCAGACAGCTGATGTTCCCGAAGCAAGGGTTCCTCCTGAGGGCGACACTGATTCTGATCTTGGAGAGGGTTTCGAGCTTGGTCAGGATGACATTTGGGAGGATTTAGAGCAGCTTTACCAACCTGCTGCCTAGTTGCTAGAATAGACTATCCCCTTGGGGGTTGCTCGTGAAGAAGATTAACCAGCTTACATGGAGCGGTATTGGGATCAGTTCATTAGACCTCTCATTACTCCGGTTCCGTATGTGGACATCTAATATGAGGCTTCTCGTCATCACAGCCTTTTGATGGAAGAAGATTTGCTCCTCATTCGGAACTAGTATAGGATTCCTCTCGATATCCACATGTATGTTCCGGGAGATAGAGAAAGAGCTGATCGGTCCCCACCTGGTTGCACCGCCATCAACTTGGACGTTCTTAAGGCGGGGTTCCCTCTCACTTTACATCCGGTAGTTGGGCAATTTCTGATGGACACCAACCTAGAGATTACACATATTACATCGAATGTGTGGAGAAATTTGTTGAGTTATGACGGTGTTGGGATTAGAAGGATATCCCAATCGGCTGACGGCCCCCAAAATCTACTACTCCATAATGATCTCGGAATGTAAAGAGGAGGGAAATGACTATTACTACGTAAAGGTCGGATCGGGGATGAAGATCATAGAGGGCATCCCGAATAAAGTAAATGATGGAAAGAGTAGTTCTTTTTCATCGGTTACGTAAATCAAGTTTACATGTGGCTTCTTAGCTCAATTTCACTAACAGTGTCTCGGACTTAAATTACTGGAATCACAAAGTATGAATTCTGGGAAGATTTTGGCAGTGTATTGTTAAGGCAGCGAAATATCTTTCATTTATTATGAATTTTAGGCCTATTTATAGGCAAATACATAAGCAGGTGGTGGCAACGCACTTGCCACGCATTTTAAGAGGCTAACACGTGTCCCTCAGGTGCTTAAGTGGATAATTACAAGAAAAAAGCTTGCTAAAATAGGAAAAATATAATTCTGACGACCATCTTTTGAAGTGCGCAAATTCTAGTATGCACACGTGTGCATACTATGCACCTTGATTTTACTTTAATTTTGAATTTAATTTGATATTTCCAAAAACACATAGTACACGCCGCACTGTGTGTTTTTGGGTATAACAAGTTGTTCTTGGGGTGTTACAAAGATTTGTTCTTGGGGTATTAAAGAGTTGTTCTTGGGGTATAACTAAAATGTTCTTCGGGTATTAATAATTACTCTTGGGGTATTGATAATGAGAAACCTTATAATGAGAAACCATATATATATATGGAAGTACTTCATGTTAGGGTTTAGAACGAAATAACGAAACTTGCTAGGTCACCTTAATTAATTATACTACCCCAAATGAATTTTGATTTATAAGGTTTCACCTGCAGAAATATTTTCTAGAATACGAATAATAAATGTAGAGCCCTTGATGAAGCAGCAATTAACAAGAAGAAAACACCAATAGAAATTGCAATTGCCACACATATATAATTAGGTCATGACTTATTTATAGGGTTTGTTACATATTTGAAATCCATATAAAACAAACACCAATGTTTACTATATGTGATCATTAATTAATTTAATTAGTGAAATGTCCTACAATCATGCACAAAGCCAATTAAATTTTATTCTCCTCTCATGTGTGGTCTGAGCTAGATAATTCCTCAATTCTGATACATGCATGATCATACTTATTAGAGATGAAATTAATAAATCCACAAATTAATCCAGATCCCTAGCTCCAACACCAAAAGTACATACAATAAATATTGTACAACACACACACACACATATATATGATCATTAATTGAATTCAGGTGTAGGTCATATATATATATATATATATATATATATATATAATTTTATGAATATCAACAGTACATGAAAACTCCCTCATCATCGAAAACCCATGGAGCTTGATGATCATTGGAAGTTGAAGGGGCAAAAATAGAAGAATTCATGATGGTGTAGTTCTTGGGGTGTTGCAAAGATTTGTTCTTGGGGTATTAAAAAGTTATTCTTGGGGTATAACTAAAATGTTCTTCGGGTATTAATAATTACTCTTGGGGTATTGATAATGAGAAACCTTATAACAGCTACTAACTTAAACAAATTACTGAGGCCAGAGATGTTGTCCTTATAACAACTACCTACCAACTGGACAGGTAGGTAGTTTTCTGTTACCAAGAGATTCTTTTCCTTATATATATGCATTCAAGTTTGTTGGCAGATTATTGCAGTTAAGAAGCTAAATAATATGGGCTCACAAGGTGATAAGGAGTTCCTGGTGGAGGTTGTGCGGCTTCTTGTTTACGAATTCATGCCTTTGGGCACTTTGGAATCTCACCTCCATGGTAACTTACTACTCAAATTCAGCATAAACTTCACAATGTGATTGACCTCATTTGTTAAAGAACTTCTTTCCAAAAAAAATGCATTCTTTCTAAATGGAATTACACAAGTATTTTAATTTTAATTTTTAACTGTGTTATGAAATTAATACAAAAAAAAAAAGGATGCCAATAAAGTTCACGAAAGGCAGGAATAACAAGTTGTTTTTGGGTATGGAAAAGAATTGTTCTTGGGGTATTAAGGAGTTGTTCTTGAGATATAACTAAGTTGTTCTTCAGGTATTCCAATTTGTTCTTGGGGTATTAAAAAGTTGTTCTTGGGGTATAACTAAGTTGTTCTTCGGGTATTTCAAACTTGTTCTTGGGGTATTAGTAAATTGAGGTATTAATGAGTTGTTGTTGGGACATTATCTAGACTTGTTTTAGCCTCCTCTGTTAGAGATGAAAATGGTTTGATTACCCTTTTCGTACCATACTTCTCAATTTGTAAACAAGTTCGAACAATAAGGACTTAGGTAGCAGTAGCACTTGGTTCAAATATCAGATTGCCTTATAGAAACTTGTATAAGTAACTTGGTTATCTAGGCTCCTTCAATAATGTCCCTATCAATCTGGCTTCTTGTAAGCTACTCTTAAAGACTATGCTTCACCTTTCTGTGAACATAACAAGTTGTAGTGTTGGCGCACCTATGAGCAAACGAATTTGTTTATGAATTCTTGAGATCATCAAATTTCCAGGAAGTCATGGCCATCAGGTTTATAAATGAATAATTAGTAAATGGGTGATACCCAAAGAACAAGTTATAATACCCGAAGAACAATTCAGGAATACCTGAAGAACAATTCAGGAATACCCGAAGAACAATTGAGCAATACCCCATTCAATATTCAACAATACCCAAAAACAATTCACCATATACCCCAAGAATAAATTTGTAATACTCGAAGAACAAGTTAATTATATATAAAGAATAATTTATAATACTCAAAAATAATTTATAAATAAATAAATAAGAAATAAGAAATACTAGGGATGAGGCTTTATGCTCTTCTTGATTTTGAATCTGTTAATGTCTTGAATTTGAAATTTTAATAAGATGTTCATATTACGACTTGTTCTCAATTCTGATACTATTTTAGAATTTAAATTATGCATTATAAGGCTATTGATTTTTCTAATATATTTTCTCCTTATCTATATTCACTCATTTATTGGTAGTTAGTTATTGATTATTATTGGTAGTTTAGTGGTAGGTTGGGCGTTGGCGGCAAAGCGATCAAAATCGAGATTGGCAGCGTTAAAATTGTATTGGAAATAGTCAAAATTGAGAGGTGCATGCCATGCACCCCGATGCACGGCAGAACAACTCTTTGAAGTGACGAACAGCTGGTTATAAATCCTTCTTGGAGGCGACCAGCTAGTTTGATAAGAGGCGACCAGCTGGTTATACGTACTCATGGGAGGCGACCAGCTAGTTGGGGCGAGCAACTCATTCGCCTCTTCTTAAACTTGTGGTGTTGCTTGCATATTATGTATCCTTCATGTTGTTTGTTTTCCCCCTTTAATGATATCCTCTTGATTTGACCATATACTTGCTTCCTTCCTGTATTTTCTTCATGTTTTATCAACTCTTTTGGGACACATGAGCCAAAATTTTGTTAATTACTTCCTTAAACATGTGGATCAACTTATTTCATCAACAACTTCTCAATATTTTTTTCTCTCCCATCAAATTACCCTTATAGGTTGAAAGATAAATTAATTATTTTAGTAGTTTTAAAATTAGACTAAAGTATCTAATAAATAAAAGATTTTTTTCCTAGTAGTAAGCTTATTTAGAGTACATAGGAATTTATTGTGATAAAAATTAATTAGAAATAAAGAATCCAGATTAAAATGAGAGTTTAAGACTCATAACTATCAAAGGGTAAAATTGTAATTTCATTGAATACCCATCGTCCAATTTTGATGCTAAGCTATATGTCTTTGAATTTCGAATAGTTGACTCTTGTTTGGATCGAGTCGGATGAAAATCGAAGATTTTATGAGCATTGGAAAATAATGGCAAATTTGTAATTTAATAAAAATGATTGTTGACCAGTCAAACTTACCAAGATTTTAAAATTGCATTATAAGTCCTTAATATTCATCTAATTCTCATTTGCAACCGCTAAACTTCTAAGCTTTTGAACAAATAGTCCCTACCGGAGTTTCACACCTCCGATTGGAAAATCGAAAATACCGTTGGAATCCTCATGACATCAACATTCTTTTTCACCCAAGACCTGACCCAAACAATCACCGAATGAACCGACGATAATTTGCAGCCATGTCTTGCAACTTTTTTTTTTTTTACTAATATCCAGTTTGGAGGCTTCATCCTTACCGTTATCAACTCAAATGAAGCATATAACTATACTAATCTCAATTCTTACAAGTATTTCTAGAATTTTCATGTATAACAGAGTTTCACATTTCAACATTAAATGAGTTTTCATCGTTGATTTTTCAAATCCATAATTTCAATAATTTTGTATACCAATTTTATAAATTCAAAGTACCACAATCATTTATTCGTAACAGACTTTACAATAGTATAAGATTCGTCGTCTATTATTCGTCGGAATGAGGCCAATGGTTCGGAAAAGAAAAAAAATTCGAGTTTTTCGAACCTTTAACAACAAATTTCTGATGCTACGGGCGTCAGATTAACAAAATACTTTCAGTTCTCTAACCTATGAGTCACTACGATTATTTCGATATATCATATGAATAATTTGGATAAGAAACTATAACTAATCCTTTTTTATTTCTTGTAAAAATGAAATGAATAAGAACGGGCAGCTGCCCAAAACATAAAAAGAAAGGAATAAGATTTAATTTTAAGGGCATTATTGTCTTTCCAAAAGTGAAATGGCTAAAAATCATCTATTTTGGTCAATGTGGTTAAAAAAGAAAATAGTCACCTAGCCATTGTCTATTTTTGTATATTCTCTCTCATATATATATATATATATATATATATATATAAGGAAATAGATAAATAGGCTATTGTAACTGTAAATCTCGTTAGACATCTTATCCCAATAATAATATCCAACAAGTAATATTCACAACAAAAATATTTTTACAACTGTTATCAAAATTAAATGGGTTAATTCTATAAAAATATACCACCTTTTACTCAACTTTCAATTTAATTCTGAGCTTTACGATTTTAATTAAAAAGCACAATTTAAAAAAAAAATTCAATCTGATACATACTTTTCACCTTCGACCGCAAATTGATGATGTATCTCGCCGAAGTGAGTAAAAGTTTGTCATGCTGGTGTGCATGTATAAAATTTAGAAATTCAAACCTCCAGTATTGAGATTTTTCAGAATTTAGTATGATTTTGAGCAATTTTCTAGGGTATTTGGGTGTTTTTTCAAGTAATTTGTGAACATTTTTCCCTTTTACAACTAGAAAATATTTTTAAATAAAAAGTATTGTTATTATATATATATATGAGACACATTATCAATTGTCGAGTGAAAATAAAAAAACATGTATTGAATTAAAATTTCTTAAAAGGACGGGCTTTTTAATAATAATCGTGAAGCTCATGATTAGATTGAAAGTTGAGTAAAAGGTGGTGCATTTTTATAGAATTAACCCAAATTAAATTTGAAGTTGAATATAAATTGTAATTGGTGCACTTCCAAAAATATTTGAGTAATTAAATAAAGACAGACCAAATATTAGGCCGATCCAAGCCCATACACAGACGGGCTTGCAAATAAATTATGTAAAAAAGCCCAATCTTAATGAAATTTTCAGAATCGGAACACAACACTCCTCTTCTTAAACCCTAAAACCCCAATTTGGTTCTTCGGAATTTGATGTAAATTGAAGGATGGAGCAAAATAGTATTACTGGCAGTAGAAGAACAAAAGCGGAAAGTAAGAATTCAGCGGAGGTGTTTGCTTCGTGCAAATTCTCTAGTCTGGGCCTCCATTCCACGCTATGCGACCAGCTCAAAGGTAATTCATGTTTCTACGATTTTGCCTGTGATTATTAGCTAAAGGATATGCTAATGGATCATCATTATTTTTTGTTTGGGTTTTCAACGTTTAACAGAGAGGCTGGGGTTCGAGGCTCCGACGCTGGTGCAGGCGGAGGCAATTCCCGTTATACTCTCCGGCCGACACGTGTAGTTTGTTGAACCTACCTCTGTTTGTCTTTTGAATTTGTAGTGAGATTTTCTGAAGTTATTGTTCAGTAGGTGATTAATATTTGATATTTGAATTGCAAAATTAGGCTTGTGAATGCAGCGACTGGTACCGGGAAAACAGTGGTGTATCTGGCTCCAATCATTCATATGTTGCAGAATTATGATGAACGAATTCAGCGCTCGGATGGTACTTTTGGTATGAATTTCAAATTTCAATTTCACCTGTTTCTCTAATTTGAACTCTAAATTAAGTGCATATGCTTATTCTGCCGTTTCTAGCATATGAGTCCAAAATGAAACTTTTACGAATCTGTATTGTTCATACATTAACCACTTTCCAATATTTTTGAATACTAAGTTGAAAACTCATACCCTTCAGTGATAGCTAATATTCTTTAGTGATAAAAACTAATACCCTTCGTATCCATCGACTCAAAGCCTTTAGTGAAAATGACTTGTTCCCCGCAAAACTAATACCCTTTAGTGCAACAACTAATACCCTTCAAAGTGGTTCATGAACGAATCATTTTCCCTCTATAGTTTGCCTACTTTTACAAATTTAATTCAGTTTGACTTTTTGTAGTGAAAAAAGGTATGTAATTTGTCATATATCAGACTCCGCGCTTACCTGTGGGCATGTGGTGTGTTGTATGTTTGAGTTATAACCTCAAGGGACTTTGGCAAACAGTTTTTTCCTCAATTTTAATGCTCCAGTTTTTAAATAATTCATCTTTACAGAGGTTATATTTTCTTGATTCTCTATGGAGAAGATGCAGTCATTTACTCAATAACATTTGTAGTTCTCATATCAAATTAAAAAAATATTCTTTTTCAGTAACATCTTCAATATCAGCGTTGGTTCTTGTACCAACGCGAGAATTATGCATGCAGGTATACGAAATTTTGCAGAAATTGCTCCATCGATTCCATTGGATTGTTCCTGGCTATATCATGGGTGGGGAAAACAGGTCAAAGGAGAAAGCTAGGTTAAGGAAAGGTAGGAGGTTTCGCTTTATGTCATTTTGTTTAATGAGTTTTAGAACTTGTTTCTTGGATCTTGAATATGCTTCACTCTGGGATCTCAATAGGATGTTCTGTAGTTGAACTGTGCATCTAATTCCCCTGAATGAAATTGTCTGAAGGATGCTAATATTCATTCAACATTGTATCTTACGAGGCTTAATATTGTTTGCTCTTATTTTTTGCCTCTGACCTCATTATGGAAGCAGTGACATTTCTTATATATTCTACTTACTAAGGGTGATGACCCCAGCAACCTAAAGTTCTTCCACAAATGTTGCTATGGAGCCTATCATGATTTATATTAAAATATAGCTCTATAATTGAGATTCATTCATTGTATGAAATAAGTTTATACCGTATACTTTCAAGCATTTGAAAATAGCTATCCTGAATCTTCCTTGTATCTTCAGATTTTCCATTTCTAGCTTTCTCACTTTGTGTTCAGGTGTATCTATTCTTGTTGCAACTCCTGGACGTCTTTTGGACCACTTGAAGAATACTTCATCATTTCTGCATGAAAATCTTCGCTGGATAATATTTGATGAAGCTGACAGGTTTCTATACAACCATGTGTACATACAGTTCATTTAAGAGCAACTTCTTGATTACCTAATAAGATTGTTTACTTGGTAGGATTCTGGAACTAGGGTATGGAAAAGAGATTGAAGACATACTTAGTTGTTTGGGAACAAGAAACCTTAAATCTGAAATTCAGATGCAGAATCTGCTGCTATCAGCTACCTTGAATGAAAAAGTTAATCATCTTGCTAATATTAGTTTAGAGAATCCAGTGATGATTGGTATTGATGATAAGAAGTTGGTGCACAATAGAAACCACAATGATGTTTCACCTGAATCTGTTGTGGCTGATACAGTACAAGATCCCAGAAAATTGTTGAGTTCTACAAGTGAGGAATATAAACTTCCTATGCAGTTAGTTCAGAGGTACATTAAAGGTATGATAAAATACTTGGATTTGTTGATAAAAAACCAAATCACTTGCTACCCTAGATTCTGAGTATTCATCTCTTGGCAGTACCATGTGGCTCTCGACTTGTGGTGCTCCTTTCCATTTTGAAGCATCTCTTTGAGACAGGAGCTTCACAAAAGGTAATTCCTTTGCGCGTCATCGAAGATACAAGATTTCTCCTTATATGTATTTCATATCTAGCCACAACTGTCTGTATTTTCTGTTTTACAGGTTGTGGTATTTTTTTCGACATGTGATGCAGTAGATTTCCATTATTCTCTGCTTAGTCAATTTCAGTTTCCCACTTTGTTGCAATCTGATAAAGAAGTGAAGCAGATATTTTTGAGAAGCAAAACTTTGCGGTTACATGGAAGCATGAATCACAACGATCGTAAAACAGCCTTCCAGGCATTTAAAACAGATAAATCAGCTCTTCTGTTATCAACAGATGTTTCTGCTAGAGGTCTGGATTTCCCAAAAGTGCGATGCATAATACAGTATGATTCTCCAGGCGAGGCAACTGAATATGTTCACAGGTATATATTTTCCACCTTTTGTTGTAATCTCTGATTTGATTGGGTTTTCAGTTACGCTTTGTTATGTTGAAATTCTCTCTGCATTTGTCCCACTGTATTTGTTTGCTCCATTCTTACTTAGGCTTCAATGAACAAAGGTTAATGCGTCTAGGGCGTTATTACTTCCAGATTGGGGTTTATGATTCATTTTTGTATGGCCTTATGAGTATTGTTACCTGCTCTACCCAGCACAAAAAACTGCACTCCAGTATAATATGCTAAAAGAATATATATATGCACATATATTAGTGATACTTTAACTAAGTGGTTTGGTTACTTGGTTATATGATACTTTATTCATAACAGATAGGTAGGCTGCAATAGCACTATCACTTAATTGGGTTTTTTTTTAATAATATAATTCCCTGAGCTAATTTTGCACTTATAGCTTAAAATAAAATGATTGTGTTATCAAAGTAAATTTCATATCTACAATTATATGTTTATCTATGCTACAATTTCTTTATATCCAAAAAAATCACATTAGTCCAACATGTTTGATTTCTTAAACTAGTGGAGGTATCTCAAATGATATATCCTTTAAAAAAATTCTCAAATGATTTATAATTTATTTAGTGATATCTTCCATTGTATTTTCCTCTTTGTGACCTGTTAATATAAGTGTTCTAATTATTGGATCATCTACGTGTAATTTGAACACCATGTAAGAAATTTCTCCACCACTCATTGACTCAACATGCCGATCTTATGCTATTCTGCTACTGAAATGCAGGGTTGGAAGAACTGCCCGATTAGGTGAGAAGGGAGAGTGTTTACTTTTCTTGCAACCAGCTGAAATAGATTATTTGAAAGACCTGGAGAAGCATGGGGTCACACTAACAGAGTATCCCCTACTTAAATTGCTGAGTAGCTTTCCTTTGTACCACCTGAAGCACAAGGCAACTAAATTTGCTTCAATAGAGATGCATCCTTGGTTGGTTGCATTGCAGAGATCATTGGAGTCCTTTATTTCGTCTGAGGTATGTCATTTCTCTATTATTTTATGTGGGACTCTTTGAATACACACTTTACATGTTTTGTTTCAATAACATTTATCTAATGAAATCCATTACTTTTGTTGTCCTATCCATGGTTACTTGTTATTGTACCTGGTATACAGAGATTAAAGAGAGTAATCCATTCACCCTTTTTTAGATAGCCGTGTTTTTAGTTGCAAGTTTGTGAAATTATGCTTTCAAGATACTCCACTATCATGAGTCGAATTTCGTCCTGTTAATGTTCACAATTCAACTTTTTAGTCATTTGACTGAAGACAGCTGGTGGATAGTAACCATTGAAAGTTAACAAGAAGAAATTCAAAATAATATATATATATATATATATATATATATATATATATATATTTATATAATATATACTAAGTTACTAACTGGCTGCTTATTTGTTGTAGCCAATCAAAGGGATAAAAAGTTGAATTCTGAAAGTTAATAGGACAAATTCAATTCAAGAAAATGGAGTATCCTGAAAGCAAAATGGGCAAAACATACTGGATTTAGAAAAAAGAACTTTTCCCCTTAGGCTTCATTTAAAATACCGGATTTGCCATGCATCTGTAATACTCCCTCCATCTCAGGGGAATTTGCACCCCTGGGATTTCACATGATTAAAGGAAAATATATTTTTTACAAATAAAGTAGTGGTATATGGGTAAATTTGTGTATAACTTTTTGAGTGTGTAAATCGATGTTTTCTTTTTCAGTAGTGTTCAAATTAGTGTGGGACGTCAAAATAAAGAAAGAATGCTAATTCCTCTGGGATGGAGAGAGTAATAGATTTGCTTTATCATTCTATATTTGTTTTGATGGGAAGAGAAGCAATGTTTGCACATTTATATTGATTTTAGAGACCCCATAGTCTTTTGCATGTTCTCTTTCTGGTGGCTCTCAAGTCTCAACTTTAAAATGATTAATCTTGGTAGTGTTTCCTGTTTGTTTTCAGCCAAATAAAGAAAGAATGCTAATTCCTCTGTGATGGAGAGAGTAATAGATTTGCTTTATCATTCTATATTTGTTTTGATGGGAAGAGAAGCAATGTTTGCTCATATATATTGATTTTAGAGACCCCATAGTCTTCTGCGTGTTCTCTTTCTGGTGGCTCTCAAGTCTCAAGTTTAAAATGATTAATCTTGGTAGTGTTTCCTCTTCGTTTTCAGCCAAAGATGAAGAAATTGGCGAATGATGCATTTTCATCATGGGTCCGTGCATACACTGCTCATCGTGGTGAGCTGAAACAGATTTTTACGCTGAAGAAACTTCATTTGGGGCACGTGGCCAGAAGTTTTGCATTGAAAGAACAACCTTCATTAGTTAACAAATCGATCCAAAAGCAACTAAAGAAAAGAAAGAGGGACGATGTGCAGAAAGGAAAATTCAAAAAGAGGAGGGTTATCACTAAATCTTGAGCATGATCTCTGACTGTATGTATAACACTCTTCTCAATATACTATGTTCCAATTGATAATTCAACTTAGATATTTATTACTCGTTTAGATGAATATCGATATTAAACACGAAAACTTAGGTCAGACGATATCATGGATTACCTTCCATCGGATGTAGCACTATTATTAGGACCTCCCAGATAAAAAAATATTTGCTGAAAATACAGAAACTATAGGCAGAAAGAGACTTGTATTAAAATTGGACCCATCTCTTGTATTAATTGTTTTAGATTTTCATCAACTTGTAAGGTTTATGCATTTATTGGTTATGAATCGAAATCAAGTAAATCTGTGGAATGTTGTGGCAATTGTTATCAACACATATGTTTGTTAGTGGTGATGATTGGATGTGGTCCTATTGTTATAAATCAGCTCAACTAATCCTAGTAGCCAAACATTGGGTTGATAAATTGACATCATTTACATCCATGCATTCAACACTCTTACCAAACTCAAATATTATTGACAAGTTCTTGTATGCACTAGATATGTTGTAGTACAACTCAGGTGCATTTTTTTTTTTGAATAATATCAGTTTTCACTTTTAAGTACAAGTAAAAATAATTGTAATTTTTAGTTTAAACAACTGCTCTTTTTAATATTAAATTGCTTGATGTACACATGATGTATAACAAATCTTCTCAATATTATTTAAGATGTCATAATAAATTAGGAATAGCATTAGGGACCAATTTTGGATTATTGAGTTTAAAAAAAAAAAAAAAATGTAACTATGGAGGTGAATGTTGCCAGAATATTCCAAGTTTTTTCTATCCTCGAAACAAACATTGCCATTGAAGTCAATTGTATGTATGAGGATTTTGTTATTTATTGGGAATCATTCTACTAGAATACAATAAGAAATTGCATAAAAGATGTAACAAGAAATCTTAAATATTTTTCTCCTTTTTATTATGTATGAAGAAGATTGATTGTAGATTTCAAGTTAGTTAGGATTTGTGTTAAGTGGTTAGATTAGATAGTCAGCCAACCAAACATGGTATTATCAAAATGTTTGGGAGGGATTGCAAATATATAATTGTCCTCCAGAGTTGTGTGGAGCTCCATCGAAAACCATGCACTCCCAATCCCATGTTGTTTGGCACATCTACTTTTAATTACACCACTTCATTTTATGATTGATTATTCACTAAATTCAACAAATTAATTTAATTTACGATTCTTGTTATATATATAGTACTCCCTCTGTCCCACTATAAGTTGTTCATGTTGTCATTTTCGTCCGTCCCACTATATATTGCTCATTGTTTTTTTACTTTTTTTTGGAAGCTACTATTCATTTCTTTATTATTATTTTCAATACTTTTACACTATTTTTATTACTTTTTCACTTTTCTTCATCACATTACTCATATCTTTTCACTTTTTCCATCACATCATTTATACTTTTTCACTTTTTTCATCACATCATTTATAATTTTTCATTTTTACCTTAATTCATGTGCCCAAAAGCAACGGACAATTTATAGAGGGACGGAGGGATTACATTGTTTTAAACTCAATTTAATATATACCTAACTTATATATGTACATGGTATTATCAAAATGTTTGGGAGGGATTGCAAATATATAATTGTCCTCCAGAGTTGTGTGGAGCTCTATCGAAAACCATGCACTCCCAATCCCATGTTTGGCACATCTACTTCCAATCACACCACTTCATTTTATGATTGATTGATTATTCACTAAATTCAACAAATTAATTTAATTTACGATTCTTGTTATATATGTAGTACATTGTTTTAAACTCATATACCTAACTTACTTTAATTTAAATTTAGAAACCACGTGGACTGAATTTGTGATGTTTAAAGATCAACAATTGTACGTGTGTTTGTTTGATTTAACTTGTATTTATGTAGTGATAATAATTGTCCATAATATGTTTTGTAGTTACGTTATTAATATTTCAAACATAATGAAATCGCCATAAAATCATGTTTTAAACTTTAAAATATAATATACTCCCCCATCCCAGGAATACTTTCACAGTAGTCCTGGGCACACGAACTAAAGAAAAGTGAGTATGTGAGGTAAAATTAAATAATAAAATAAGAAAAAAAGTGTACTTTGTTGCTTTTTGTGAGTGTAAAAAATTTACTTTTTAAGTGTGTGAAAGTAGAGTTGAGACGTCTAAATAAGATAAATGTGAAAGTAGTTTTGAAACGGAAATAGTATATTTTATGTGCAAAATCGAATTGTGGTCACTCTTGAGTTTTATTGCCCTTAGTTTAATTTTTCAATAGAAATAAAAATGATTTTTTTGTTACTCTTGAAAATATTAAATGAATGTTTGTCTCCATGGTAATTACTGGTTATATATTGTGTACTCTTATTTTTGAAATATAGAGGAAAAAAATTATTGATTGTGGCATTGGAGAATGAATATGGAGGATGATTATAAAAAAGATAATCAAATAGAGTAATAATTATTTTATTTGGAAGAAAAAATTAGTATATATCTCTTATTTTTAATAATCATTATAATTACTATAATTATTCTCATTCAGTCATTCTAACTACCATTGAAATTTTTTCAAATCAAGCGCAATCTAAGTCAAATACATTTTTTGTGCGCCAAAATTCACTTAATATTTACGTGAGTTTTTTTTTTTTTTTTGATTTTAACTCACTCTCTTTGGAGAAAAAAATACGTGAAATTAGAGGTGTTTGCAAATTCAATAAAATATTGAGATTTTATTATTATTATTATTAAAACTACCCCTCAAAACTAAAAAAAAAAAATGATTTTCACTGTTTACTTGGTTTTGTCCATAACTTCAGTGATAATCAAATAAGGCGTGGGGGTAGTATTTAGTAATTTTGTCGACATGAATATTTTTTATGTAGTATAGGTTTATGAAAATCAAATTCCAAAACTTGTAATAAACATTGACATACATATAACCATAAAATATGTCACTAAACATTTGCCACACAAATTCTTATACACATGAGTTCCAGTTATATTATATAATTGATGTGTATTTTTAAATAGTATTAGTTAATTTATTAATTTTTTCTTTGCGCATCAAACAGTACTAATTGACTAGTAATAATTATTTTCACAAAATAATATTAGTTGTCCAACTTATGTACACAACTATTAGTTAAATTACTTATGTCTTCATGTCAAATAAAAACAAATTATAATTAGAAATAATGCTTAGACAAATCCTTGTCAAAAAGATGTCCAGATAAAGAATAAGTTTTTTGTACATTAAATATACTGTAACATGCATATAAAATACAACTCAAATATATTTTTAAATACTATCAATTGTTATCAACGAATACTTGCGGTTGTTTTCACCGAAAGTTATCAGTTTAACATCTGCAAATCAATAAAGGCAACTGTAACGGTACTGTAAAAATAACTGTTTATATTTTTATAAAATAATTACACGATACATCCAACATATAAACTTTCAAAGATAATCCAAATTTGATACTTCCTCTGTCCCACATAAATTTGCACACTTTCCTTATTTGGACGTTCCACATAAATTTGCACGCTACTAAAACAGGAAATATTAATTTACGTGCGCACTCACAAACATATAGACATATTTACCCATATGCCACTACTTTATATATAAAACACATTTTTCTTAAAAAATATGCCGTCCTGTAGGGTGTAAATTCCCACGGAACAGAGGGAGTACTTCCTATGTCCCTTTTTTGTTTTTCCATTTAACTTTTTAATTTTTTTATCTTTTAATTATACTTAATTTCAATAATAATTTCACACAAAAATATATTTTTATAATTTTATTTATTTAAATTAATTAATATTTTTAATAAAAAATTATTTTATTATTAATAAATAATTCTATCAAAAAAAATTAAAAAGTTAAATAGGAAAATAGAAAAGGGACCGAGTAAGGGATCATATCCATCATTCAAGTTGTAGGGCATTGCTTTAATTAATTAATTTTTTTTAGTTAAAAGAATACTCATTCCGTTTCAATTCTTTTTCATAATTTCTATTTTGAAATATCTCAACTCTTTTTTTTATCTTAAAAAAATAAATTATATTTTATTAATGAACTTTATATTCACGTATATAACTTTTTCTTAATTCGTGTGCTTAGGATTTTTGAAAAAAAAAAAAAGCTCGGGACAGAGGTGGTATTATAAATCTATCAACATCCTAAAGAAGACCTATATGTAAAGCCTATCCAGTCAACCAAGACACACATGGGTGTCATCTAAGGTGGAGGCCTCAATTTGTCCACGGCAGCACCAACTATGGGCCCCAATTTGGACGTGTTCAATTGTCAAAAGTGGGCCTAGTGTCCATTAATTTGCAGGCCATACAACCTCGTGTTTTTTTTGGCCCACATTAGGTATTGCTTTCTTAGCCTATCTCCTCCCTAATAGGACCAGGGTGACCCAAAAAAAAAAAAAAAGAAGAAAGAAGTGTTGGAAATCGTATACTAATAAAAATTTGAATTTACGTGAGTTTAATTTTATCAAATGTTGTTATTATGTATACATGTATTATTGATGCATATAAATATTATTCTTATAAAATTAAATATATTTTTATAACAGTGATATAGTTGTTGTTTTTTTTCCTATCTTGGTCTTTTAGTTTTAGGTGAAGAACATGTTAGAACTTTGTAGCTTTAAAAATAAATTTAGAAAATTGTAACATATATGTTGAATTTACTTCAAGTCAAATGTACGAACTTGTTAGAATGTTTTAGTTCACATCTCATGTGAATTTGTGATTTTTAATGATTAATTATTTGTTCCTTTTTTTTTTCTCCCTATTGATGGTCTTCGAATAATTAATTGTTTAAAACGTCCAAATCAATCAAAATCGCCATAAATCGTCCAATTGGTTTATCTTGGATAAAAACAGCTATTTGAAATATATATACAGTAAATTGAATAATTAGGATAGAGTACAAATACAATCACCAAAATACGTATATTTGCGTATATATACAAACACGTAAATGGGTAGAAACCTTCACGTCAGTTCTATAAGAATTGGGCAATAACTTGTCGTACAATCGGGATCCTTGAATTTTATAATGGTAGTATGTTGACTATTTGTTAAGGTAATTCTATAAAGTAACTAATTTTATAATTTCTTTAAAATTTGAATTGTTTGATGGAGTGGAAATCTTTTCATGGTATACATATATAGAAAAATGATTATTTAAATAGTTTAATTACTCTAATTTATTTTTGACTTAATTGCAAAATAAATCACTATCTTTTTGTGAATTGCAATTCAATCTAAACTTTTAAATTTTGGCAAAATAAACCACCACCTTTCATATTTTTGCACTTTGGGCTTGCCCAAAAGATGATGTGGACAAATAAACGCACATTCATCATCTCAGTAAGCAGCCACATCTTAAAATATCTAAAAATATAAATAAAACTATTAATATTATAAATATAAAAAATAAATAAATAAATACATTAATTTTAAAAAAAATAGATTTTTTTTAAATTAAAAAATTTGAATGTATTTCAGAAAAATGGCATAGCTCCATGAACCCAGCAGCAACCACATATATAAACTGTTGACATAATAATATGTTTATACATGTAGATGAAATTGTGAATGTACATGTTTTAAATATTTTTTGAAGCCCTGGGTCTGAATATTTTATTTCATGGTAATTAGGAACGTAATTAGATCTAAACATCTACAATAGTGATGGTTTGAGGCTGTGACATTTGGATCTCAATAGTGTGGATGATGGTGTAAGGTGTTATGATTAGGGTTGTACTAATTTGAAACATGATTTCTACAGGTAGAAATACATGTTAGCTATGTCGGGACGAGATTTATTTGTTAAACAGATAGAAAAATATGAGTATTTATTTCCTTGTGCAGTTGCACAGTCCCCATCCAGACACAAAACAAGGCCGTAGAAAGTAAAATCTTGTGTGTGCGTATTCGCAAGATTTGTAATGAATAGATTAGTAAGATTAAGACATATAGTATTTTTGTTAAAGCCAAGAAATTACAATGATATTTTTGTTTGAAGCATCATTACGCTTATACATACATTGTGTTCATACAACACACAATTGAAATTGAGGTTGTATACATATCATTTGTTGTCTTATTTGTATTGCATTTTAAACAGATGTTCCTGTGATGTCAAAAGATCTGTTGGTAGACATATTATATGCGTTGATAACCGATTTGAGTGATAACCAAAAAATTGCTTTAGTATGAGTAATTATTGCATGGGGTGTCAATCACAAGTGAATGACACATGAACTAAATTCCTATTTAAACATGCGATGCTTTTGTTGTTCTCTTTATTTTTTGTAGTAAGTTTCATTAATTGACTGATCTGATGGCACAGGAAATGTGTTGTTAGAGGAGGGAGTAATTATTTTAAAATCAATTTAGTGACAACAATTAGGAGAATTCAGAGCCTAAAATTCAAGAACGTACAAATATCAGAAATTAGGAAAACTCATTCTAGCTTCTATTTGATACTATTCGAAAGGCGAATTACGAGGTTTGTCGGATTATATGACAAAAAAGTAAGGAAGATATACAACATATCCTGAGTAGGCTTGACCAGCTTTCTGAAGAGTTTATGATTGGAGGTGAGTGGATGAGTTTGATGAACAAAGATGTGCAATTGATATTCAGTGTGCATGTACCTTTGAGGATATCTGAGTATCAATTGCCAAGTTGGGTTGCTTGATTCTTTGAGCAAAATGTGAGTGCTGACCTTAGGTGGATACATTCTGACCAAATAAAGTATTTTTGCAAAGTTACAAACAATGTTAAGGTTAAATGATAACATAAGTTTTGGTGATGTGGCGAGGTTGAGGCACTTGTATTTGATGACAGTCTTGCTAACATCTGGAAGGAATACGTCGGTACCATGACATTATGCAATATATTTGGAAGGTTGAAGAAATCAGTAACTATGACTGGAGTTCAGTTGTTGTAAGCATGTTAGTCGGATAGTTAAAAGGTACCAGAAATGTCAAGATATTAGGATGTGCAGTACTGCTCCCTGTAAGTATAACTAACCTAAATATTTCTGAGGTTTCATTTGAATTATTATTGTTGGTACAATATATTCATAACTAATTCTAAATGATAAATTATTAATAATTTCGGCTATGTGAGCATACAAACATAATTGATCCAACCTACGGAGGTGCATTTTCATGTATCCTGAAGTGGGACCTATCTTAGTTAAGTGAGGTTCTAGGACAATTGAGGCTCCAAAAACTAAAGCCGAACAATGTGAGCATATTGTTTTCTAAATATCCATTGACTACTTTTACCTTCATCTACTAATTGTTCATTGATTTATTTCTACCATAACCCCAACCCCCTCCCGCCTATCTCATATTCATAGCTTGGTTTTGAAACCAGCAACATTTGAAAAGGAGGCACTGCAGAATTTAGAAAAAAAGTTAGAAGGTAAATGGTGTCGGTGTGGATTTAGAAGGTGAATCTGAGAGAGAATCAGCTCAGCATCGTCATCCACGTGATAATTCAACGTGCAGTGAATAAACTAATTCAGAATTGTGTGTATTCAACTATTCCAATTACTACTCGATGCACAAATGAGGAAATATCGACACAAAAGTCAGGAGTTAATTGTAACCCAATTCAATTGGGTGGTATCAACAAACATGTGGAAAGTCAGGTTGACTGTGAATCTGGTGTTAGGGTGACGGTGGATAGTGGGCCGAGTTTTTCGTGATGCATGTATTAGAAGTATGAAGGATTGTGAATCGGGTAGTTCAAAGATTGTGGAGGAGAATTTGAAGTCTAAACCTGACCTTGTTAACTCAGTTTTCGACAGTGTGATGAACAGTCATAGGAATGAAGGTAATGAAGAGCCAGATGATGTGGTGCGTGTTGTTAATTGTATTGCAATCTCTGAGAAGCTAAATGTAGTTGACAGGGCAAATGAAGTGTATCTGAATCAGCTAAGAGTGAGAACGTGAAGCTGGTAGACGAGATATCCAAATTAAAATAAGTGGTCATAGAGAAAGAAAAGAAAATAGATCGTAGTGGGAGGGTGTTTTGAAGGTGAGGGTGATGTGTACTTCTTGTACTAAGATTAATATTTTGTTATCTACTATCATCATTTGTTCCATCACTAATGTGTAATTGTTTTCCAACTGAAGCACGTCATACACATTTTGTCGCCAACAAATAACACTCTACTTTCATTGCATGTATATTCAATTTCTTAGACTATGATTCACAAATATTAACCAGTATGTGAATCAGTCCTTGACCATCAACTACGCTATGGATCACTATAGTACATATACGATGTGCTTAGTACAATAAACTATCCGTTAGTGCATAAAAGTGAAGAGTAGTACAGCCTCGTAACATATTCTTTTTTTTAATATGTATATGCAAGTATATTACTTGTTACATATTTATTGAGGTATTTTAAGACATTGAAAGTGTTTGGCTTCTCTCGTTGGTTGTATCATTCATAATGTATTTGTTTTAATAATTTAAAGCTAAGGGTTACTTTGTAAACTTCACTATATAATAATTTTTTCCACATATATGTTCTACTAAACTGGAAGTAACATAAGTGTTGTCTTTCATCTCCTTCAATAGCTCTACGAGTCGAGTAGCAACATTATAATAAAAGTCATTATATTTGCAAATACTAATGTCCTTAGCTACAAAACGTATGTTTTCTTTTCGGTCTCCATGTATTTGTTATCGTGTTAATAATCATCTGCCTGATGGATGAAACCTCATGTGTTCCGAATGATAATCACCAATGGGAGAATCCATGCTCTTCACAATGGTAGTATAGAGAATCGAGTTGGCTACAATTTTGCTTATGTGGATTCACATATGTCGACCACATCATCGGTAAGTAGACTTCTTGTACCTTGAATATACACCACAACTTGTGTGTTGGTTGATCGATGATATTTTCATAACTCTTTTTGTATCTTGCGTATGCACTAACAGAGAATGTAAGTGGTCATGTGTTTGAGTTTTTGTAATATTTTATAATTCCTTATTTTGCCCCAAAACCCCCCACTCGAAGCTGCTATTTATATATGTTTGTTGGATGTTGTGGTGATGGGGAAGACGAGGGTTCATGGGTGATAGGTTACATAGCCAACGATTGCATTGTCAGTACATAACCAATAGTAACAATGTACAAATTGGTTATTTGACACACAATACAGAACAAAGTACAATAGTATTTTAAACATACGTACAATACAATATTTATTCTAATAGTATACTGGTTACTTCTTTAGTATACTGTTCGATCTATAAATATGCCTTCTCATTTTGGTATAATCAAGTTGCCATATACTCCCTCCGTCCCTAAACTACTTTCATACTTACCTTATTTGGACGTCCTAACTCTACTTTCACACACTTAAAAAGGAAACGTTGTACACTCACAAAAGTCAATAAAATACACTTTTTTATTTTATAATTTAACTTTACACTCACATACTCATATTTCTTGGTTCGCGTGCCCAGGACAACTATGAAAGTAGTCTTGATTGGTGTGAAAATTGCTCGAAAATATTGTGTTTATTTGCTTATTTTGATAGGATTTCATGCATTATTTACACTAATTTGATCATTTGAGCTTAATTGTCGGAAAGGGGTATTTGTGTTGCTCTTTTATAGAATTTGGGTATTTTTGAAGCATATATTTACTAAAATAAATTGAGTCAATTGAGAAGATAATTTTAGTTTGAATTAATGATATAAGGTCATGACTCTTTTGTTTGTAGCAACATTTAACTCAAATTGTGAAACAGATGAGGCCCATGTGTGGATTCAATTTGACCAAGCTTCAACACTCACAACCGCTGCAACACACCACATCACTGATATCCTACGCCTACACTCACACCAATAACCGTCGCAACATTTCCCAAATTCTGGAAACCAGTGACCCGTTCTCTACACCACTCTACAATACATCAGTTCAAAAATCTGCCATGGTCAACCACCTACCTCTGCTAATCTCGCATCCAGCCTCCACCTACTGCAGACCACCATTGAAGATGAAGCTCATCTCTACCGATCAATCGACCTTGCGGCCACGTCAATTACCTGCCCGGAAATTGAAACCTCCAACCGCACACCAGATCGAAGCCAGCCACTCGATCGGAAACTGAAGCTGCTCTGCGTCCAGACCGCTCGTCGACGCCTCGCTGCCACATTTTGCCAACCAAAAATTACCTCTGCAACGAAACAACCATCTCTGATCCGATTCTGTTCGTCATTAACCTGCCACTGCTGGAATTCGATTCTGTTCATCGTCAACCTGCCACTGCTGGAATCCAATTCTGTTCGTCGTCAACCTGCCACTCCAAAAACTGTTCCTGATCGTCGTTTACACGTTCAAACCAGAAGTCATCTTCATCCCAACTGTTGCGAAGAAGACGAAGGATTCAACCCACCGCCTCTATTCTCGGTAAGGAGGAAAAATAGTTGGGCCCAAGTCCCTTTGATTTCCTAAGGCCCAATGTGTTTCTGTTAAAAAGTCTGGGCCCATTTGGCGTGAGAAAAGATATATATACTAGCATTCTTTAGAGTAAAAATAGTGGGTTTTAGTCTAGATTTTCAGATTATTATTAGATTAGGATTTATCATTCTCTTTCGTTCTTCTGATCAGTAAATTAGGAATAACTTTTTATCTTTTATTTTGTTATTTATTAATTAGGGTTTATGATTTTCTTTTTCTTGTTTTGTTTAATTTCTGTTATGATTGTCTTTAGGATCATGAGTTAAATTTCTTGTACTTCGAATATGTGAAACTAGGAGAAACTCTATTCGTGGTAGGAAAATAGGTTTGTTGTGAATTTTGATTCCGTTTTTATATTTCAAGGTTGTGTATTGTTGAGTAAAAATTGCATGCAAAATTCTTTAAGCTTGATTGTGTGTATTTAATTCATGCCTACGACCATTGGGTGGATTGAATACCACAAGAAAAGTATGGGTGAGTATGTGGATTTTGAATCAAATCAGTGCTTAGATTAACTAGCCTTGAACACTATTGTCTATGATAGTGAGAGACGGATTAATTAGGCTTAGTACACATGTTGGAACGGAATAATTAATTCACCACCCTAGAAAATTTAATTTGTATTGAGGACTCAAGTGAGAGCTCTGGAGGGACTCATCCTGATGGGAAGATGATAGGCAACAAGGTAGTGATTTTGTCTAGAAAATAATTGCATATAATAGTGGTGGTTCTATATAAGTGAATTAAAATTCATAGCATGTTTGTTGAACTACTTAAGAATAGGGGGATGCCTATTTAATCATATTTGGAGTATACATTCTCACCCTTGTATAGTTTTAGGTTGTGTTTATTTAATTATTCATCTATTTTGTTGCATGATTGTTAGAGTTTAGGAAAACAACGCCTCTTGCAATTTCAATTCATAGTTAGGATTGTCTTTAAATTCAAATAATTAACAAACATTCGCTCCTATTTTTACCTCCTGTGGGTTCGATACTACTTGTTCCTATACTTGCTTATACTACACGATCCCTTCCTCTTGAGGGTTTGGATTTTGTTAATTTGCAAAATATTAGTTCAAGTCAAGTCTTAGGATGCAGGGAGTAGTACACATGGATATTATACAGTTCGATGTGTTTTAGTATAGTAAAGACAAGTAAGTGTATAGTCCATTATATAATATAATAGATTTACAAAATAATGGTGTTATTGTCTACACAAGTAAATATTGATCTTTGAATACCATCATTATATCATCCTTTGGTCTATGTTATATTGATTTTCAACTAAATTAAAAAATATTAATGGGTTTTTTGTTTTTGGGGCTTCTACATAGAATTTGTTCTGGAGCCTATACATATCAACTAGGCAATAATATCCATGTACATGTCTTTAGCTAACAAATATTAAACCGCATTACTAATAAAATAAAATCTAATCGTAAATTTAGACTACATGGGTGTTAGTATGACATTATTTTTTTCCTCTTGAAATTAAGGTCTTTCAGCTTTCGGGCCTCTGATTATAATTTAATCTTAGCTCAAATTCCCAGCGCCCAGTTATTGATAATACTTTATACTTCACTAATCAAATTTAACAATAAAATTATATTTAATGGGTTATTGCAGACGATGAGGGTGTATAATATTAACTTCTTTTTTTCCCTCTTAAGTTTTCATTAATTTAATGCCATTCAAACTTTTGGGCCAACATTTATAATTTAATATGAGCCCCAAATTCCACGGCTAGAATAGTTTGAATTTCTACGCTTTTAATCAAAAAAAATATAATAACTAGTTACGCCTCTTCACCCTCAATTGCCACGTGGATAAACTCATTCTCTCTCTCACAAAAGCAAGGGGTATCTTCATTGTGATATTAATTATATATTTCACCACCTTTTCGTTGTCGCCTTATTCTTTTCAACACGTTGTATCACACAGTATTTTAATTAGTACATATGGCTTGGAATGCCATTGTTAATCTTGAGCCCCAACACCATTACGATGACCAAGTGGGTGAACATCCTACTTTCAACTAATCTTGGGGGTACTTTATTCACTGATGATGTTATGGTGGAAATCATCTTCAGGATCTTTGTTGACCTCTCACAGGGATGACAATGGTGAGCAGAGCCTAGGAGAAAATGATATCAAACAACTATTTTGTTGGTATCAAGGATCTTCAGGTGATGAAGGAGCATAATCACGTGGGATTTGTCCTCCAGTCACAGATGGAGTTCTATCCACTTGACTATGAACCTACAAATCCATTGGAAGAGGGGAATTAATGATTAAATATGAATGATGACCCGTCTTGGTACACCCTGACAGCTGCAATGTGTTTTTATTTGTATGCATTATGGAGGATCAATTTTTATCTGCAATCGAATGTTAGACGAATGTTGAGAGATTTCTACTCCCTAATAAAATTTCCAATTTGTGCTATATTTGCTACCGCATTCTATGGAATGGGTTGCATCCCCAAAACTGATGAGTACAAGGTCGTGAGGATTGTTCTGTTCAACACCGTCGAGTTCAAAATAGAGCTACAATGCTACTTCAGGTATGTATGCAGGGGTGCCTTAACTGACAGATATTATCTTTACTCATGATAGAGAGCATTGCCAGTTTCAGTTGCAAGGAAGAGACTTTTAGGCTCATCCAACTACCTTGTGGCAGGGCATGAATTACTAGTTATGGAGAAGTCAGATGCATTGACGATGACAAAATATAATCGAGTATTTGTTACTCTTTTGAAGACTTCAAATTGTGGATACTTGATAATTTTACCAATGATGCATCATGGAGAATATTGATTTTTGAGCTAGGGTATCAACTATCTAACGTTGAATTCATTCTGGGAATACAACATTTCCGCCTCTTGAGGAAAAATGGAAGGAGGCTACTCATATGTGTCGAGTCATCGAGCAAATTCATTGAATATGACCTCATCAATAAGATTTAAATTCCTGTGGATGGGCCCAACTGGCATCAAAAGTATTGCCCAGTTTGTTCGTTTGTGCAGAGCCTTGCTCGAATTATGTAATGGCATCCTTATATGTGTGATGTTTCTTTAGTGCAATTTAGTGTTTTTGGATTGTCGGGTAGCATGTTTTGTTATGATGCATCAGTATGTTATTATTGCCCAAAAATGCGTTCATATTACAATGTAAACAGAGACATTAGGGGGTTGATTAGTGTAATTATTGTAATGTTTTAAAATCCATTACCTTTCTTTTTGTTATATCCTTTTGTTATATGTATGGTTTGATTATCTTCTGATTGATCTTTAGTACTTCTATCTAGGTGATACATGTGCCATTGACTAGGTGTGATGGTTGCTCTGCCTTGTTTCATATTTTGTGTCTAGATTTCTTGATGTTACTTGAGATGTTATGACCTTTAAGTGTCACAATTAGACATTTAATCCTACATGTTTTGGTCATCCAAAATAACAAATCAAGTTAGTTAGAACCAGCAAATGATGTGCCCATTGCCACACACAGTCACCAATTTGTAAATTAAATTTGTTTGCAGCACTTACAGTGCACTCAGCATAGTTGTAGTACATGCGCAAATTGGTGATTTTGGCTGGTTGATGAGCTATGTTTTTAATCTGCTTAGTAGTAGTACATGACTAGTGACTACACGTGATCTGCTATATATAGAAGAAGACTACCTGCAGCTGCGATGAGATAAAAATATAGGATCATTGTTTACTTTTATTAAATCTTTGTTAGTGAGTGTGTTTTGTATTATATATAGATGCTAGCCCTTTTACTCTTGTTGGATTCTTATTTGGACCTTCTTCAATACGCAATATTGTATATATACATATATGCATAAGTATTTTTTATTGTACAATAAGATACAAAATACAATAACATCTGATCTACGAATGATGTGATTGATTGATATAAGAAGATTTTTAAAGGGAGATATAGGTGATGATGTGATTTAAAGAGAGAAAAATATGACATTAAAGTAGGACGTTTAACTATGACAGTGTAGGGAAATGATAATATTTTTTAGTGGTAAGAAATGAGTGAATTGTAGAGATAAATTTAGTATATATCTATGAACGGATTAAAAATAAAATTAAGAACTTATAAAGGGATGAAGCCTATTTAAAAAGAGAAATTTACAACTAGGTCTATTATTAGACGTCAAAACTCATTTAGATTTTTGACTTAAGGTTAGTTTCAATTAAATGTTGTTTATTATACCGATGATGATGTGAATAAAATTTTGGATGCAGCAATTACATTGGACACAATATATCTATAGTACAATCGCATCTTCAACAGTATACCCATATAATTCTTATGTGATTATATGCTTCTCATTCATTTGTCCCCAATTGCTTGCCGGTCGTAATACTCTTACATTATTTTTTCCATAGTTGATAATTCAACCATCAAGTGAGGTTACACTTTTATCCACACTAAATTAGTTTTCCTTTTTTTTTTCCATGGGTAATATTTCTGTGTACCTTATACGCACAACAATCTAGCAGTACCAATTTTTTTTATGTGTGAATTAGTGTCATTTTGTTGCACTGAACTGTGTTTACTTTGTAACATGTTGGCATATACGTAATTCACAAATGCATTAGGGGTGATTTATGTTGATTGTTTTGGCATTCTGCACTCAAAATTACATCATTTCCTTTTGGGGGGCTTAGCATTAGTTATTTGTTGAACTGTATTTATATAGCAATTATCCTCACCTGTGCTATATAGTCTGCACTATATATGTTTGCTCATGCTGTAAATATTAATATTAGTTACGCGTGCATAACATAGTGTTAATTCGTTAACTTAATGATCGCATTTAGGACGACACTCACGCGACACATGATTGTTTCATGATTGGAAGTCTGCACGTGTCATTGTCTTTTAAATACTTCTTAGTCCCGTCCTACCTTGGTGGTCATGTTGAACTTCTTCTCAGAAAGTGTGTTTTGGTCTGTAAACACCTGTCCACTTAAACATTCTAATTCTAACCACTTTTATTGTGTAGTGCACACTTTGCCCAGTTCAGGTTGATGCAATATGGATGAAAATATATAAATACAAAACATCAATCATTAACACGATATTTACAGTACTAAGACCACCTTTTGGACGATCAACATGTAGGGATAAAGTGTAGGATGGCTGAAAATAATAATAAAAAATAAAAGGAAAATCGAGGCTCGTGAGGAACACGATTTCCTTAAAACAAATTATGCCCCTCACTCTCTATGTGCTAGTGAATTTATGGGACACTTGTTTCCCAAGATACAACGATAATAAGCAACAATATAGCACAATATTTTGCTTAAACGAACCGAGAAGATGTTCGTAAATCACCGGAG
>JAPKLY010000048.1:165004-192270 GCA_026898435.1 Prunella vulgaris
GACTCAGCTCAGGCTGAACGGACTCAGCTCAGGATGACTTAGTCAGCTCAGGGTGATCCGGACTCAGCTCAAGATGACTTAGTCAGGTTAGGATAGGAGTCATGTCAGCATGACCCGGACTCAGGTCAGCACAACCTGAACTCAGGTCAGGACAAGAGTCAGGTCAGCACGACCCGAACTCAGGTCAGGACAAGAGTCAGGTCAGCACAACCCGGACTCAGGTCAGGACAAGTTCAGGCTGACTCGGAAAATTTATACTCAGGTTCAGGCTCAGGTCAAGCTGACCCGGACTTAGGTCAGGACAACCCAAGCTCAGGTCAGGACAACCCCGGCTCAGGACAAGATGACTCATGCTCAAGTCAGGCTGACCCGGATTCAGGTCAGGACGACCCGGGCTCAGGATGACTCAGGCTTAGGACAAGAGTCTATTATATCCCTTCTTTCCCATCCTCAACAACCATTTTCCAATGTGGGACAAGGTTCTTATATCCCTTCTTTCCCATCCTCAAATATCAATTTTCCAATGTGGGACAAAGGTTCCCTACATTTCTCATTTGTTACAACAAACTTAAAAGTTTAATTTCTCATTCACCCAATATCGGAATTGGGCGAGTAATATATCGAATCGAAGCTCTTTTCGAGGAGCACAAATTCCAACACAACATACACTTAGTATACTGCGATCAGGCTTGTGTGCTAGCATAGTACAACAACCATATAGATAGTACCCTTTTATGCTCTAGTACAACCTAGTGCATTACAGTACAATACAAGATTCAAAAGAATACTGACTTTACCAGTTTTCCGTCCCATAAACAATTTCACATTGTCCTATAAACTTGTACAGTTTTAGCTTGACACATTTTGCTGTAGTATATATACGTATAGTACATCACTCGTGAGCATAAAATAGACAACCCTCATCCCTCCCTTTGCATAAACACCATACACCTAGTACATTGCGACCAATGTGCTAGGATGGTATAGCAGTTATAAAAACAGTATAAATTATGTTCTACTATTTTTCAAATTGTACCACAATACACATAATATTTTTATAGTACAATCATCACTTCTACAGTACATACCAAATTGCATTCATCCATACATACCTAGTCATACACATCAAACATTCAAAAACTATTCAGGCATTCAAAAATTATTACAACAATGTACCCCATTTTTCGACTCCATCACACATTTACATATACTTTTAACCACATAGAGTACGACCACACATTCTGTTCAATTCCAACCACCGCATACAATACGTAGTATAATTCACTCATTAACTACATAACAACGAGATCATATCAGACACCAGATTTGCGGCGCCCTAGTTAATTTAATACATACTACACAATGTTTAAACACTCATAACCCACTCTTAACCATCACATTCATAAGACTCATATAGATAGGTCAAACATTAGTGAACCCACGATCATCTTGACATACCATGCTTCCATACTTACCCCACATAACAATCTTACACTGCTTTAGCTCTAACATTCTTTGGGTCAATCATTAATGTTTGGTTCCTGTTGCAAATATGATACTACAAGCGGCTTAGCCTAAATACTACACAACAACTGGCTCTTGGTTGGTGATTGTTCAGCCACAGATTTCAGCCGCACTACAACATAGTCAATCATTAATCATTCATCCCCTTTTTACTGGCTCTTGTATGTTAACTTATGGACATATTAAGCAAAAGTAAAATCAATTTTCTTACTCACCACAATCCTAGATCTGTCCATGTGCACATCTTTTGTATTTTTTGTTCGCAGTATCATTGAGTTATAAAAGCTCCACTTACACGTGTTTGGGTCCAACTTTAACAATGTCTAATGGTCACCTAATGTGTTCGACACATTGTCGTAATCCCAGGTCAGCATTAGAAAAAATAATATATCACTATTTCCCACAATCTCCATACGCTTGTCAACCAATGCCACCATGCTTATTAGCTGCAATAAGTTCTTATGCCAATATACAGATTAAAATAAGATTAAATTAGCCATGTTTAAACCTGATGCTGTAAAAATAAAAGATATTCAACATCTTTTAGGTTACATATCAAGGAAAAAAATTATCCACATGGACATAGTTTATTTTTTACCCAAAAAGAAAATGAGAGAGAATATTGTTGCACGTTCATATTGACATTGCATATTGTAATTAATCTGCAACATCTTACCCTATGAGTCAACTACCTGTAAATTATGGTATTAAAAAACCCAACTTGTAAGATCCTCTTCTTATTTATGACTGTACTATTTGTTCGTAAATTTTATAAAAAACATTTTTTTATTGAAAAAAATGGTTAATGAGTAACATACTCCCATAGACAGCCTATCATAATGCAAAATAGAGATGATGTCTCTCAGGTATATAATAGCTAATGTATCCGATGAGCTCCAAGCCACAAACTTGCAATTAAGATCGCCGAGTGGTGAGATGGTGGTGGGAGGATAGGGTGGGATAGGGATTTTTGGATTTTTTTATAGTGGGATGGTGAGGAATATTATTTTTTGTGCAATTGATCGATATACAAAGGATCAATTTTTTTTTATTATAACTTCATCTGTAACATCTATTCATACTCACTCTTCACCCACCTCCTTCCAGTAGTCATCTATTGTTGCCTTCATCTCTAGGGTTATTTTCTTCACCCCGGCATACAACCTATCGTAGCGCATTTTATTTAACACAAGTAATAAATAGTAATTAATCGACAACAATGTCCAGCGTTCAACATCCACACTGAAAAAATATTCTACCTGAAAAAGAAGGAAATTTCAACATGAAGGAGTACAAAGAGAGTACATAAAATGATAACAAATTAAGAAAGTTTTTTGTAAGTCTTAGAAAATTCTCTTTATGACATGATATATGATTTTTTGGGTCGACCAGATGAGTTTTTGAATAGTGGAGGCAGTGTCTTATTTCCCATGAACCAGTTCTTGTAGTTCATACTTCTCAGTTTGAGGCATTGAGTGTATAACGTACATGTAGCAGATTTGATATGTGGTGGCCAAGAAGCATTTATCAACATATTGCTCTAACGATGTGTCGTATTGTAAGATTACTACAACATCGTGTGAGCATGGGAATCATGTTTGTGACATTGAGTGCAGGAGCACGATCTTTTGTCAATATCAACTACAACATATGGTGGGTTTTTTACTTCAAAATTGTCATTCCCGCGTTGAGCTACCTTCCATGACCGCGATCACATACTTCAGTCCACTGAACATCCTTTGTTGGGCACAATAAGGTTAGCACAATGCACTTTCAGTTTTTCTTTCAAAGTGCCACTTTTTAATTTCTGTGGATAGAAATACAATTAAGTAAATGCAGATCAAAACATATTAAAGGAAGCAAAATACATTTGTCTGCTCACGCTTAATTGAGAAACTGATTTTTATTTTTACCTTAATGAATGTGATTATGTGTATGATGGATAAACACCGATCTTCCTTCAACCAATAGTTAAACTACTCTGTAACATTGGAAGTCATTTTGTCATATCTAATAATGTGCAATGCATGTGATATGACGTATTTATCATAGCGTAACTTAGATAACCATTCGTCAGCAACACGCCCTCCAGCCTGTCTAATAATTTTATTTTTTTCATAAAATTTGTGCTTATTCGGTGTATGCATATTTTTTAAACTAATAAGTCATCCTATGTCGTGTGCTTTTTCTCATACACCCTCTCCCAAAAAAAAATTCCCTTCAAGGTGGAAAGGAGGTGAAAAGATAAAAAGATGTATTGGGTATTAAAGACATGTGAGAATGCAGACATTGACCCACAATAATGATCGAAAATATAAAATATATCCTTACTATGTAAGCAGTGATCTCGTATCTTGGACAAAAGCTACATCCAGTTGGACGTATCCTCAGCTGACACGATTGCAAATTGTGTTGGAAAAAATCTTAAACAAATTCAAAATATGAATGATCACTACTATAAAAACAACGAATGACCTTTGGCAAGTGAAGACCAAAAATAGCATATATGTAACATTCATGAATGGTTATGAAAGAAAAATATTAAAATACTTATAGAAGGAATATCATAGTCCATGAGAGGATCCATACCATTATCTCCGTCCTTTGCAGTAGGTGTGAGTAGTGTACCATTTGCACGTCTATGAGGAAATTTTACTTCGAGAAAGATCATAGACCTACGATCTTTGAAACCATCTAGGCATGTTGTGAATGCAAAAAACACACGCTCGAATCGATTGGTTAGGTGGTTTACCTAAAGATCGAAAATACTGCCTGTAAAAAAGATTTGGTATGCATAATTTTAGATCCATTCACTTAAAAAAATTCACTAATTATATGGCGAAGATTGTTCTTTTACCAGGGCTTGTGGGCATACCACTGATGAATACCACCAAATATCATCGTACGGTTGTTGATATGATCCGAACAAACTATCTTTTGGCTTCTCCGCTGAACATCAATCTTTTTTATAAGGCATAGTGATGTAATAATTAGTCTTCATAATATCTATGATTCTTTTACCACTTATATCATGATTAGCCATTACTTCATTTAGCAACAACTGGCCAATAACTTTCGGGACTAAATATATTTTTCTTTGTAGATGTACCCTTACCAGAACATCGGTGATAAAAATGGTCTTTTTATATCTAAAAACATATAATTTTTCATACATTTAGCTCTAATGTATCAACCATAATCACATGAAACGTTAACAAGACATTGTGCATGGATGTATTGAGGTATGTTTTTGACAAACCTATAGCTAAACCGCAGGAGTGTTGCATGCATGATTAATTCAGTCCTGAATCCTAAGGCACCCTTTTTGAAGATAATACCAATGTCACCATCAAATATATCATTCCAGCCATCTGATAATAATTGCATCCTATCAGTGTATGAACATATATCATATGTGGGCAAAGACTCTTTACCACTAAACTCGGTATGCTGATCTGATAGTTTTGATTTCTTAACCACTTTATAGGGCAACATACCTTGTTTCAATCCCTGTTTTCTAACTCTCAATATGCTATTATCCCCACTGGTATCCTTCACAACATAAACAGTGCGATGACCTATCATATTTGCAGTTCACACTTATCCATAACATAATTTACATGGATTGAAGGTACACTGGGATTACTACTTGCAATAAATTTGGGATTTTGCAGATTTACAATAAAAATGATTTTTTGTTCCATGGCAATGCAAATAGACATCATATATATTAATCATGTCAATATCTTATTCTAACACACAATTATTGACTGAGTCCACAAAATATCTAAGTTTCAACTTACCTGAATCCAAATCACTCCACATACCTCCAATTTCATTTGCAATATCAAGGAATGAAGAGCTCTCGTCTATCTTCAATGCTCTTCATTTGACATTATGCGTAACAATTAGAATGAACTCCATGAACATTTGTATAAAAAGCTTAACAATTCAAAATATCTATAAAAAACACGAGTATGTGATAATTGAAAAAAAATTCTAGGTCAAAAAAAGAAAGATAAGTAGAGCAAAATGAATCCTGAAATTTGAATTTTGAATCAAGCCCTAACCGTGTAATACACCATCCCCTATGCTTTCGGCCGGAGCTCGAATTGCGAATCGTACAACAAAAATGGAGTAGATTTGATATTTGGTAGCTTCTACACAATTGACAGTGACGACATAACGTCAAAAAGCCTACGCAATAACAGAGTGGCTAGTCAGACATCGTTGAAAAATATAGAATGACATTGTTATGAATATGGTGAACATTTTGAACCTCGTTGAAATTAAACAACACGTAATACAAATTAATTTTAATTCATAGACCTAAATGAGTTTTTAACTCTAATAATATACCTAGTTGTTGTTTTCTCAAAATATTATATGTATTTTATATTCCATAAATTATAATATTAATTTATTTCAAGTAATAATATTAATTTTTATAAAATAATAGTATTAATAATGCACCGTACATTTGAATAATAAATATGGGAAACACAAAATTTTAGATCCCAATTCGATAAGAGATGATTGGAGACAAAAAAAAAATGCAGAAAAAAAAAAGAGTTGAAGAAATCATTTTGCCCCTGTATATTAATAATTTGACATCAGACCCAACATTTATTTTATTCTTTAAATACATAATAATAAATATAATATGGTATACATGCCCTATAAATAGCTAGAGCATAGTTCACACACACACACACACACACACACATATATATATATATATATATATAAGTGAATTAATTGCATCTTCCCACATGGTGAGAAATGATAGCAAACTGGATGGCCATTTATGGAGATGAAACATCAATTAACAAGAATAATTTATAATTTTTATAATCAGTGTATTTTATATATATATATATGTATAATATAGTTGCTGTCGGTGCTAATAAATGTATGTTTGTCTTGTTTTTCCTGATAAACTGTAGTGTGCATGCATACATGTTGAAGTGTCTGTCATTGTGAATTTCAACAATCAAACTATTGAAATTTAGATTGAATTTTATTGTCCCCCCACCCTAGAATTACCTACTTACTCGATCCCACATTGTTAAAAATAAAGTTAATATTGCGCGAGAACATCTCATAATATAAAATAATTAAATGTGATATAAATTGAATATAATTTATTATCATTTTAATAGAAAGTGAATGTTAATTTGTGTAGTCTCATATAAATTTTTGTCTTAAAAATAATATAGCTTTAGTTTTATATGCATTAAGTGCACCGTGCAACTAAAATATATTTGTAGAAAGTTACATAATTTATTATTGAAAAGTCACACATGTTATTACTTAATAGTGATTTTTTTTTTTGAAAGAAAATAATCTTTCATAAATATGAAGAGAAAAATATAGTACAATAGATCAGTTTCCCACTTCCTTCACCAAACAGGAGAGACATAGACTGCTCTAAACTAATCTAGAGGATATGGAGAGTACACAAGACAGATGCTAACAATCATTTAAAACTCTACGGCAAATAATACACCCCACACTAAGGTGATTTTCACCATCTAAAAGAAATAACATCCATCTCGATCCAACCTTCAAATCAACAGAGAGCCCTACAGGATCCAATATCACCTGACATACTACCAGATTTGAATCTCTAGCACATCTTCAAAGTAGAAATACCAGAACCCATTACAGGGGGACTCCACACGAGGAGTATAAAATCTCACAACTAACAAATAGAGGAGAATAAAAGCAAATACTAAAACTAAAAAACTAGAAAAGACAGTACTGCATAACCAAGAACAAACAACATAAATTGAAAAAGAAAGAAAAAATTTAACGGGTCATCCTACCAATCGACACCGTAAAAACGGTACTGTTGGAAAGGATGAACCCGTTAATCTTCAGAGATACCAAGAGAAAAGAGTAAAAAAAGATAAAAAGGAAAACCCCTTTAAATCTACAGATCTGCATCTTCTGTATAGTGTCTCAAATCTGCAATCTTCAATAGAACAAGGTGGATGAGGGTCACTATCGCAGAAATGGGCGGTGGTGGACAAGCGACGGATGAGAGATCTAGGGTTTTTTTTTGTGAGAGAAAAATTGTTACTTAATAGTGAATCTTTAAAGTTACACTTTTCAGTAATAATATATGTTACTTTCCAATAGTATTTTATATAATTTTTTAAAAATGCACTTGAGTTGCATGGTGCAGTTGGTGCACAAAAGATTTGCTCAAATATATATATATATATATATACATTTTTCAAATAAAATAATAACATATCAATATATAAATATTTTTATTAGTATGCATAAAAATAAATGCTAATCAACTTTGATCAATCTATAATTTTATATTCTATATATGTGTAATACGTGCATTTTATTAATTTCACTGACAAAATTAATATAATGAAGTGAACAATAATTAATTACGCTAGTCCACTTAATATAAAATTAATAATATTATTATTTTAAAATTCTATTATATGCTGGATTTCAGGGGTAGATGATTATATTTGTCTAATTCTTTTGTATTTTTTAAAAATAATTGGTATTGGCAGATTCCATTATTAATGATAAAATTATAAGTCCATCGTAGGCTTATTGTATCGCACATGGGGATAATTAAGCTGTACCATTAGTACGTACTCTTCATATATACAATCTCATGGAATCATCGATCATTACTAAATCACTTTCTTGTGCCTGTCAAAAAAAAAAAAAATCACTTTCTTGTGTAGTTCAAAACAGACAATATATACCCCTCCACATAATATAATACTATAGTGGTTACTTAAATTTTTGGATAAAGATTATCTTTGTTTAAAATATACTCTTTATGTCCCCGAATTTGCACACTTTCTTTATTTGGACGCCTTATATAAATTTACACACAATTAAAAAATTATTTATTTGTGTGCATACTCACAAACTTAGGGGACGTTTGATATAATTGTAAGGAATGGAAATGGTATAGGAATGAAATGAGTATGGAATGAAAGTCATAGTTCTCATATAACTGAACTATGATAGATTCCTTAGTTTCTAGGAATCAAAGTCATACTAGAGTCATTCCAAACACACACTATGACTTTGATTACCATTATTCACCTTCCAAAGTATCAAACCAAACACCCCCTTATACACATATTTATTTATATACCGCTACTTTATATATAAAATATATTTTTTATTTTCACATTCTGTAAAATATAAATTTCTACTAAACGGAGGGTAATAGAATTAAATCTATTCCAAGATATGAACTTTGTTAACCCTTTTACTGATATTTGTTATATGAATGCATCTTTGGATTTGCATTCTACATTCAAGGAGTCAACATTCAGACTTCAGGATTTTAAATTATACTCTCTCCACCTAATTTTATTAGATTTACTTTATTTTAGTTAGTTTAATAAGAGTAATTCTAAAAAAAGTATTTTACATATTAACCTATAAATTACTTTATTTTTATATATAACATATTTACTTTTTTAAAACTTGTAAAAAAATCAAATAGGGAGTATTATAAAAATATACTCCCTCCGTCCCGTAGGAATTTGCACCCTACGGGACGGCACATTTTTTAAGGAAAAATAATTTTATATATAAAGTAGTGATATATGGGTAAATATGTGAAAAAATTTGCGAGTGTGCGCGTAAATCAATATTTCCTTTTTTGGTAGTGTGCAAATTTGTGTGGGACGTCCCAGTAAAAAAATTGTGCAAATTCCTGTGGGATAGAGAGTATATATAAGGAGAGATATGAATGGTGGGGAATGAATTTGGGGATTTGAATCGTGGAAGAAAGGTGACGTGGCTTGTAAAAATGAGAAGAAATGTGTTTCTCCTCTGTTTATGCCATAAAATTGGATTCCTGTCTGTTCCTTTTAGTTTTTAATAATCTTATAATAATACCATCCAATGCATTGGCAAAAATCATTTTTAGTTTCATAATTGTTTTTTTTCTTAAATAAATGTATGAATTAAATATTTTGGGATTATATTTTTATATGCCCACTAAATTGATACATTTTTTTTTAATTTGGTCCACCTGTTTCATATTTTCTGAAATTGGTCCTATACGTTTAAAATTATTTTATTTTTAGTACATTAGCGGTTACAATAGATTGTGCAACTGGTTGCCTCCACATGAAAATATAATTTAATTTTGTATTTAATTTCATATGTGCCAACTGTATAATTAATTTCATTTTATTTTGATCTTTGGTCGGGTCGGGCTTATTAATAGAATTGGTCAGACTTATTAAGGTGAAGAGGAAATCAACTTACGAGTTCAAAGGTTACACACACACACTATCCTATTCAAATCTGAGAGAACTACACATACAATAAAGAAAACCATAAATCCAAGGAACTAAAAAGTTGTGAGCGATTCAAATTGACAGCAATAGGGGAACAATTCAAGCATGGAGTTTCACAATCCAAGTAGAAACGAAGACCCTCCTCTTTATACGGTAAGATTCTTGACATTTTTATTTTTAGAGTTTACACCTTTTTTAAATACGATGAAAAATTAAGGTTCGACATTTTTCTGTAGAAATTAATGCTTTGAAAGAGAATAAAATTGATTGCATAGTTGACACATATAAAATTAAATGCAAAATTAAATTATATTTCCAGGTGGAGGCAACCGATTACACAACCTATTGTAACCGGTAAATGTACTAAAAACAAAATAATTTTAAACGTATGAGACCAATTTCAAAAAGTGTGAACATGTGGACCAAATCAAAATGTGTTAAATTATAGGGCATATAAAAATATAATCCCTAATATTTTTGTTAATTATACAATTTACGTTTTATGGAAGTTTGATATATAAATGTAATTTCGATTTTTGTTGTTGTTGTGAGTCAATCATCGATTCAAAGATTATCAAGAAAAATTAACACAATTAATCAAGAAGGTTAAATTATTATATACATGAAAATATTTCATGATAAATTTATCATAAAATAATTTTAAAGTATTAAATATTTAATTAGAAGTATAAAAATATTTATCAGAAGTATCAAATATCTATGTCTGTGATATTATATTGTAATTGTTATAAATTTTTAATGTTTTAAAAATCGTTAATCACTAATCGCTAGTCGGTTGGAACACGAGGATCTAGTGATTAGAGTGACTAGTCGGTGATTAGTTGGAAGCACCTAAATGATAAATATAATTAATTATTTAAGAAATTAATACTACATCCGTCCCACTATAAGTTGCTCATTTTGTCATTTTCATCCGTCCCACTATATGCTACTCATTTGCTTTTGTTTACCTTTTTTGGAAACTATTATTCACTTATTTATTATTATTTATCAATACTTTTTACATTATTCATTACTTTTTTACTTTTTTCCATCACATCATCTGTACTCATGGATGTAAATGACGATCGCCGAGACCGCCTAGGCGCTTGAAAGTCCTCGGCCGCCGACGCCAAGGCCAAATCGCCGAGAAAAATCTGCCAACAGATTTGACACTGCCGAGACCACCTAGGAAGCCACCGAGGCCGTCTTGGCACCGCCTAGATGACCATTACTCTTATTTTTTTAATTTTTATTTCAACTTAAAAGTTAGAACTAAAATTAAAAAATAAAAACTAATTTACTATATTATTAAAGAATGAAAGTTTAATAGAACTACTTCATAATTTATTCGTTCTATATCGTATTATGATAGTTTTTAACATTTTGTTGACTTTTTATATTTTTTTATAGTTATTAATTATGTTTTAAATTTATAATTTATCTAAAATGTATATTTTTATTAATATATATTTAGAAAAAATTAATATTAATAAAAAATAAAAATTAAAATAGAAAAACCTTGGCACCGCCAAGACGGCACCTAGGCGGTCTTGGCGCTTGGCGGCACTCGACCGCCCGCCGACCGCCAAGCGCCATTTGCACCCTTGTCTGTACTATATTAATACTTTTATACACTTCTTAATACTCGTGCCCAAAAGGTATAAGCGACTTATAAGGGGATGGAAGGAGTAATACATTGTACATAAAATAATAAAAAATTAATATCATTACCTTTAAATATTAAAATTATGAGTAGGGTTTATATGAAAGTAGTTCATCATAAACTTATCATGAAACTGTTTTAAAATATCAAATATTTGGTCAAGTGTATCAAAATACTTATCAAAAGTATCAAAAGTTAGGGTTAATAAAATTTATAACAATTATAACATAATATCATTGACCCAGACTTTTTATATTTCTAATGAAATTTTTGATACAACTGGTTAAATAATTTATACTTTAAAATTGGTTCATAATAAGCTTATCATAAACCATTCTCATATAAAATTTTACCTAAAATTATAAGTGATAACATCCATGAAACTCAAAATTCAATAAAGTCATAATTTTAAAATCAAAATAGGATTAGTATTTTAGTTGTTTAATTTAATTTTATTATAATTAATTAGGGTTTGCAGTTTTTTTTAAAGAGAAATAGGCCTAATCGGGGACAGGCTTAATCAGCATCTAGTCGGTTTAATCGCTGTCTAGTCGGCATCTGGTCTGTCTAGTCACCACTTAATGGGCTCTAGGCACCACCTACTATCCCCAAATATTTTTTTAACGAAGTGTAAATCGGGTCGGCCAAGTAGACCGACCTTTAGAACAATGTAAATTTTATTGACCAAAACTTTTGATACTCCTGATAAAATTTTGATATTTCTAATCAAATGTATGATACTTTAAAACTATTTTATGATAAGTTTATCATGAATCATTTTCATATAAAATCTACTCATCAAGAAGAATAAAAAATTGATAAAAAATGAGCACAAAATTTAAGTGGTTCGACCAAATGATCTACATCCACTATGCATCACACTTTTATTAATATGAACAAGAAATGGATTATAATTACTTTGGATGAGAGTATCTTTGTAAATTAAACCTTCACCCTCTAATACAGGCTGAAAATTCAGAATCCAGAAAACAATTGACTTTGAAGTCTTCAGGTTCAACTTTTCTGGTTCACTTTGAACTCTACTGTTTTTTCTTCTGACTTTAAAGCTTTATATTGACCAACTTGGATGGTATGACAAGCAGTTACTTAGCTCTCTAAATAATTTGTTATGCTAGTTGTACACTTCAATAAACAACACCTTAAACCAACTTCAATTAAATGAGCTATGATCTGCCAACGTTTTTTTTTTTTAAATTTTTTTAACCCCACCCCACTTCCCTTAATTCGTTTTCAAAGGGAATCGAACCTAAACCACCCAAATAAGTGAGGAGCCCGGTGACCAGGTGAGCTAGCCCACCTGGTTCAAAACATGTTAGGTATCTAACTAACTTTCAAATCAACTATCCACCAATCGCATTCTTAAATACTTTAATTGACCTGATCAACTGAAATGTAACTTTTTTAAACAATTTTACCTTGTATTAAGTTCAGTTTGATTTGCTACACTTAACATATTTTTGAATTGTGCAATTTATGTCCCAATTTTCAGTTAAATGTCTCATAATTTTCCAAATTTTTAGTTTTGTCTCATAATTCACAATATGGTCTGATTTCTGTCATATTTTTGTTAGAAAAATAAAAACGATATCGTATTCTATCATGTCTTTTGCACATATCAATGAAAATTGGAAAAAAATTGGCCACAAACTTGGCCCCTGCATGTATTTAGTGTTGTTTTCTTTAAATTTATTTTAAATATTTTACAAGTTCTAAAATCAAAAGTTGTTTAACAATTAAAAAAAAATTATTAATTAGTTTATAATTTGTTAAAATATTTGATTAGTTATATATATAATATCTTTGAATATCTATAATAAATATTTATTAAATTATAATTTAATATAAATAATATTTATTTTACATCTGTATGTTGAGATAGAGGTAAACGAGTGTGTCGGGGGTTTCAGGTGGAGGAATAAGTTATGAAATTTCAATTATTTTTTATAACTTATAAATTGTAAAAAGAAAATTAGAATCTATAAATTATTTACACATTTTTTTCCCAAACGCATTGAGATGTTTATAAATTTTTAAACGGCTTATATTTATTTTCACTTTTCATTTTTTTCTGTTCTCCAAATATTTTTTGAAAAATATTACTCCCTTCGTATTTCTATAAGTTGCTCGTTGCTTTTGGGCACACGAATTAAGGTAAAAGTGAAAAAGTATAAGTGATGTGATGGAAAAAGTGAAAAAATATAAGTGATGTGATAGAAAAAGTGAAAAAGTATGAGTGATGTGATGGAGAAAAGTGAAAAAGTAATGAAAATAGTGTAAAAAGTATTGAAAATAATAATAAAGAAGTGAATAGTAGTTTCCAAAAAAGGTAAAAAAACAATGAGCAACTTATAGAAAGACGGACGAAAATGGCAACATGAGCAACTTATAGAAAGACGGAGGGAGTATTTTATTATCACACTTACATACAATTACTTTATTTATTAGTGACCCACAATTATTCTACAATATTCTAATTTTTATCTATGACTTTATTGTGTTTTTTTTTTTAATTTGAAACTTATACGTTATTAAAGTTTGGAATAATTTAAAATTGGTATATTTTTAAAGCACTGTTTTCAAATTGATACAGATTTTTTGCAGAATAGAGTAAATATGAGTTGAATAATACTATTTTTTATTTTTGCATATTGTACCAATTTAAAAATAGTGTTTTAAAATGTGTCATTTCGCAACTGCCCCTTAAAGCTTTATATGAGAACAATTAATTCACTTTATTTTGAAATATAACATAGACAATATTAAGAAAGTAGGCTCAAATTATTTTAACAGTTAGACAATCAATTCAACCGGTTAGACCGGCAATAGGTGTGCTGCCCGATTTAATTATCGGTCTGATTATAGTTAAAAGCAATGATTATGTGAAATTTGATTGAAAAAATCATTAAAAGAAAAAAAAAGAAAGCCAAAATTTTGTATGAAAATAGTTCATATAAACTTATCATGAACTAATTTTAAAGTATCAAATATTTAAACATATGTATCAAAAATCTCATCAGGTGTATCAAAAGCTAAGATCAATTAAATTTATATATTGACCTCAGTTTTTTATACACCTAATGCATATTTTGATACACTTGACCAAATAATTGATACTTTAGAACAATTTCGTGATAAGCTTATCATTAACTATTTTCACACAATACTTACTAAAAAAAAAAGGAAACTTGATTAATCAAGAAATATTAGAATAGCAAAATTTTTTAATTGTTTCTCTTATTTTACTTTTCAATTAAGCATCGGTTTCTTAATTAATAATTGGCTCCATCATTAAGCAAATAATTTCTTAATTAAGCGCCAAAATAAAACAAATACAAACTTGACTCCACATATATAAACTTCAACAACTTTTTCAATTATTATTTTTAAAATAAAAAATTAATATTAAGGCACTAACACATAAAATTCAACATTTTTTTTATAATTAATAATTTTCAACTAAAAAATTACTCCCTCCGTCCCAAAGGTGTTTTCACCTTTGGGATGATCCAATTTTTTTAAAAAATAGAGTGTTGTGTAAAGTTATATTATTAAAATAATAAGATTAGTTGGATTGTGAATATAAAGTTAAAGTAATAATTTTTATTTATAGGGTGTGAAAACAATTGTGGGACGGACAGAAAAGAAAAGTGTGAAATCAATTATAGGACGGATGGAGTAATATTTAGGAACTAGAAAAAAAGGACCATAAGCAAATTGTAGAGAAAAAACAAGATTTATAGTCGGTAGTAAAGACGTACTCCCCGTCTATTAAACTTGTGCACCATTTTATTTATATATATTTTTAAGAAAATAGATAAAGTAAAGAAGTTTTGAATAATATTACGAGATTCACTTAAAAATATATTAACTGATTATAAAAATGATAATAAACGTTAGTAAATGAATTTAGTAGGTAGTTATTAAAGTATGGTGGTTTAGTGCTTCTTTGCAAGCACTGATATAAATTAAAAAATGCTATTAAGTAATTTTGTAGTAAAATGAAAATAAGAAGTGTTTTAAAATTATGTGATTTTAAAAAATGATTAAGAGAATTATGTTTGCAAAAGGAGTACTTTTATAAAGGATATTTAGTTATTATTTTCTTGGGAAATGTGTAGAAGTGTTCAAGTGGAAGCTAGAAGTTAAAAATTATCGCTTGACCAAAAATAGTAATAAGCACTTAAAATAATAGTTAAAGATATATTTTAAGTGTTTTTTTTAAAATAATCACTTTAACTTTTTAATTAGAGTTTGAATAGACACTTAGGGCTCATTTGGTTCGTAAGATAAAAATATTTATCCGCAAAAAACATGCATGTTTTTAACGGATATATATTTTTATCTTACGAACCAAATGAGCCCTTAGTTGCCAGCCTGTAATCTATTTCTATTTTTTTAAATGAGTCAACTTTTTAAACACACTGTGATTTTTATTTTTTAATTTCTAAAATATGTCAAGATATAACTTTCACCAGATATTGCCAAGCTTTTGTCAAATCCAAATGTAATTATTTTTGCAAATTTTACTTAAAAGAAACCCCACACAATTGAAATAGAAGGGGAAAATGATTATTTAGAAGCCACGCTGCTTCTACTCATTACTCATCACTTCTTTCCACCAAATTAACCACGCCGCTTTACCATATTACCTACTCGTAATGACGCATCATTACTAAACAAAATTTTGGTAAACTTATTATGCATAATGTATATTGTACTTAGTTAATATTGCCTGTGTTCCAATATTATTTTTATAGTTGTTCTGAATACGCGAATAAAAAAAATAAATATATGAATATAAACTTAAATTATAAAATAAAAATATATATATTTTAATAACTTTTGTGACTGCAAAAAGTTTTCTTTTTAGGTGTGTGAAACTGAAAATAGAGTTGAGACGTCCAAATATTTTTTGACGATATTATTTGTTTTTATTAAAATATATATTTTATTTTTACTAAAAAGTACTACCTCATCCTGTCAAAGTTTGTGGTGTTTTTTGGGCATAAAAATTAAAAAAGTTATAATTAGTAAAACTTTTAGGATAAAGATTATGAGACAAATATATGAATGTGAATATATCTTAGAGAATATTTTTGAGATACGTAAATTTCTCTTGAAAAAAAAAAACACTTTTTAGAATAGACTTTGTCAAGATTTTGAAATAGAGAAAAAAAGAAAAGAATCTACTTGATGAAAGCTATTCTTTTATTTTTCATAGAACTTGAGGTATTAGATTCGAGGAGGGAATATTTTTTTTTTATGGTGATCCTTTGAGGTGAGGTTGTGGTTTTTCTCCTTTGAAGATTGCGGTTTTATAGTGCAATTTCAAGTGGTCCATCTTTTATGGTGATTACGGTTCTGATCTACCATATACCTAATGGTAGAAATGACTATTGAAATTAGTTATGTTAAAAAACTATTGTAATTGTTTATCTAAAAAAAAAATATTCAAGACATAATGAATTTTTATTAACAAAAACTCAAATAAAACTCACCTTTAAAACCTGGTTGCACTAATTTCATCAGCAATGTAGGGCCTGTTTGGTAGGTCTTAAAAGGCCATGAAAAAAATATTAATTGTCTTTTCTTTCTCTTATTTGGTAAACTGAAAATATAATCTTAGAGAGCTTGAAATGGACTTAGCCCAATTAACCTTTTCATAAGAATCACTGTAACTCTTTGTAAATTAGAAAACCCCCCTCCCCTTATTTTTTTGGAGTAAAACCAACACTCTCTCGGCTAGGATTTTTAAATCTTTCTCTCCATATTCGTTCCCTACTTCTTCATGCGCGAAGGGTCGATGTCCCAAATCCAAACCTAAGTCTGCTCTATAAACACAATTACCCAAATGTAATCCCTAATCTTTTCGATGAAGATGACAAAAATATGGTAGATTTGTGGCCGGATTGAACGAAGAACAAAGAACGAAGCACGAAAGACGACGACGAGTTCTAAAGAACTTTTTGAATATTTCTGCAATTCGTCTGCCTAAAATTCAAGAGGTGATTTTTACCCTAGTTTATGTTTCTTTTCTCTTCATCATTGTGTTCATTAGTATTAGTCCTCCCAACACTTTCATCATCCGAATCATTTATTGTTTATTGTTGGTCTTCATCACCGACCTTCATCTTTCCAACACTTTAATCATCTGAATCATTCTCTACTTATTGTTTCTCGTCATCACTGACTTTCATCTTCCCAACACTTCCAAACGGTTTGTTGACTCACAGAAGGATGATGTTCATCAAATTTTCCGATCTTCTTAAAAAATGATGCTAACAACTTTTCAAGTCTATCATGTTTGCTATTGATTTTAATAAACTGGTCTTTCACATATGCTCTCCACACTGCCTCATCCTTTATGCTTTCATCTGCACTTAAATTCTTTGAGCATTATTTTTTGGCAGAAAACTGGACATACTAGATCACTTGCGCTTTTGAACTGGTTGTGAAGTAGTAGACACCTCTTCACTTTTTGCAATCCTCTTTAGCCATTAGACAACACTCTTGTAAGTCGGTGTGTTCATCTCTTGCCTTGTGGGACTTAATGAACCCCTCAGTGGCATCTAAACAATAACATTATTAGACAAACTAAAATTATATAAGCATTTTAAATATTTATTTTTTTATTCTCAACATATAAAATTGTAAATAAATATCTTTGAGAGTGTTTAGCTTGAAAACAAAAATCTTTGAAAATATTTGGCTTATTTTATGATTACATTTGTAATGGAAAATGTGTGGAATAAAACGTGGGCCAACTCAATTATATTGGAAAAAAAAATTCAGAAGCCCATGATTATTTACTAAAATTACACTGTATTAAATTTTTAGGTTCATATTTCCTGGAAATGGGGATCGTTGATGGATATCTTTGAGCTGAATTAAGCACATATTTATTCAAAAGAATTACTTATTATTTATAACCTATATATATTATAATCCATAATATTTCAATACTGGATTAATAACATAATATCTATACCTTGAACTGGGAAATGTATATAGTTGATAAAATTTTTAACATATATATAATTTATAAGATGAATGGTGAAATTAAAGTATCACGTACAGTAAAGCCCAAAAGCTCCAAATTTAAAAGTAGTTAGTCATCTTGCAAGACGTTCTGATACATAATGATTACATCAAACCAACATAAGGTCAACACAATAAGTATTTCAAGGTGGTGAAGGCTGGGTACAACAAAAATGTGTTAACCACAAAAAAATAGCAACCATATATATCAACTCCTACTCTATATCTTCAGGTATCCAGATAGGAGATTATCGTGCTCGACTGGCATCAGACATCCTCATGAACACCTCGAGACAATCAGGTTTTTTTCCATGATATGAGCAGCATCAACCTTATCATCTTCAGTTAGTCCGGGCATTGAATCCAAGATACTGGACATCTCTCTTCTTGGATTTGCATGTTGTGTTTCTGAATCTTTTGAATCTCCTAATACACGAACAAGATTCTCAATGCGAGAATCGGATGAGTTTATTCATTTTTCCAAGAATATTGTAGAGTTTTTGATCAACCACAGTGTCACCAACACCTCCCTTCTTTCCTAAAAGTCTGCTACAATTAGCTCTATCAACAGGGGGTGCCTCACAGGCGACATCCATGTCAATAGGTGTTATGTCACGGTCCACATCTGAGGGTCCATTGTTCATCTCAACCAATTCTACATCAGCTAGTATGTTAACTATTTCCTTAACATCTTCAACAGTTCCCCCATTTGCAATATCCCTACCAAATATCTCATTCAAAGCCTCTAACAACAGCCACAATTTGTACCTCATATTTGTCGCATTGGGGTCAGCCTTCACAAGGGATATAAAAATAATATTAGACACATTAAATAAGAACTTAACAAGGGATAAAAGAGATCTCACAAACCTATGCATAAGATATCACAATATTACTATAATACATCTCACAATACTATTCATCGCAATTGGTTACTCCAAATAGAAACAGAATATTAGAAACAACTTGATAAACTTTGGAATCTCAGTAACTACAGACTTTCATTGAACTTTGGAAACATGTTCAATATATTACGAATTTAAACAACTCAGAAACTAAACAACTTTGAAAAACAAGTACCAATTGATAGCATATATTGATATACAAAATCATTTCCTTGTAACTTAAAGAGGGGCATCAAGTTATAGAGTACTAACACTACAGTTCTTTATTGCAATTATCATCCCCTATGAATAAACCAATTGAATGAATTAGATAAAATGACAAAATATTGATTTTATGAACATGCCACAAACGTCTTTCAAGAGGCCTTAAATACACATTCCAACATGAAGAAAATAGTAGGCATTCGGTCAGAGAAAAATACCATAACAATGAGTTTCCAATCATCATTGTGACAATCAATCATTCCAGTAGCATAGTTGAAGCCTATTCCGAAGTTGTCCTTAAGCATCATAAGGAGGAATACTTGAGCTTTCTTCCAAATATAGTAATCCTAGAGTTTATGTGTGAATCAACCTTACTATCCGTACCAGGTAATCTTTCATGCATTTCTGCCTACAACTTCTGTAAACACCCAGACTTAAAACCAATTTCACTCCTCTAACCTTTTGCGACGAGTTCCTTTATCAGATTTACGAGAACAACCTCTTCAACTGGACAAGAGTCATACTCTTAAAAAAATGAATAATATTCAAATTATAAAGTATTACAAAAATTTTAAAGTATCACTTCTCATATATGAACAATCCCATTAAATTTTTTGTGAAATCAAAATTATGATAAAACTATATAATTAGTTGGATGCATATTAAGTTAAGAGAAAATTACAAAATGGTTCACAAAATTGACATTATTTACAAATTGGTTTTGTGCAGAAAAAATTATGCTTTTGTGCAGGAAAAAAATACATTTCTGTGCAGATATTGTGGAACAATTTATAAATATAGTCATTTTTTAAAACTAATATGTAAATGCCCCTTAAGTTAAAGCAAAAAATATGTATATATACCATGGATGCAAATGGCGCCGCCAAGACTGCCTAGGCGCTTGGCGGTACCCGGCCACCAACGCCTAGGCCTAAGCAGTGGAAAAAGGCGGAGAGTGCATTTGGCGGTGCCTAGGTGGTCTCGGCGGCGCCCCGGCGGCGACAAGAATATGGCGGAATTTGGCGATGTTTTTCTCTTTTTTTTTTAGTTATGTAATGTTTTAAATTTAAACAATAAATAAACCAATAACTAAAATAATACTAATAAGTAACAACTAATATGTGATTAAGGAACACTACTTAAACTAAAAAAACGAAAGAAACGAGAAGATAAAGAAAGGGGAAAAAGAGAGAGAGAAGCGGACTAGTTGTATTTTGTGGACTTGTTGTATTTTCTGTAAAATGCATTTGCGTATTAAATTATTAATTATGTTTTATGTTTATAATTTATTGTGAAATGTACATTTTTATTATAAAAAATTAATATTAGTAGAATTTTTTTTAAAATAATTATAAATATATTAAAAATCCTTGGCGCCGCCGAGGTGCCGCCTAGGCGGTCTTGGCGCTTGAAGGTACCTGACCGCCCGCTGGCCGTCAAGCGCCATTTACACCCTTGATATATACATTAATGCATAAATATGCTATTATTATATTCATCTCACTAAACCAGTATGCATTAGTCATTTTTGTACCTAATGTATTTAATAATTTAAGTGTAACTAAATAATATCAGTTATTTTTATCAAAGTTAATACTTCTTTCCTCCCATTATAAATTTTCCATTTTTCTGGACTGTCTCCCAACTAGTTTTTAATTCTATTAAAAAAACACTTTGTATTTTAAATAATATTTAATTTCTTAAACAACTTACTTTTATTTTTGCAACTTCTTTTTTACTTTACACAAAAACTCAGCATATACTACTAGGCTCCGTTTGGTAGTGTGTAGAAAATTAGTACGTAGTGGTGAGATTTCAATTATTAAGTTAGAGATATGTATTAAATCTTAGTGTTTGGTAGCTGATAATTAAAAGTAAATTACTTTTGTATCTTTATTTGGTAGAGTGTAGTTGTTATGATTTAATATTTATTTTTAATTATCTAATTTTTTTTATTGGTGTTAGGTAACAAATACATGTATTAATAATTTGTAGGATTTGTCAAAATCACACCAACATGCCTAAGACAATGCCTACAAAAATGCTTTAAAAAAACTGGCAATAAAAAATGAAGGATTTACAAGCAATGATAATAAGAGGAAGGGGAGAACTCCATGACCTGTGGATTGAGCTCCAATTTCTTTCAAATATCAACAAATTTCTTCATTTGCAACACCCATGGAATAAAAAAAAAAATCCACAAACACAAAAAGCCCAAAACTCAAAACTAGAAAAAACAGAGATAATAGAAGGAAGGGAAGAATTCCTTGGCCTGGGGAATGAACTCCAATTTTTTTCAACATATCAACAAATTCCTACATTTGCAGCACCCATGGAATCAAAAGAACCACACAAACACAAAATGCACCCATGAGACATATTATCGAACACCTTCTAGGCATTCTTCATATTTTTCAATTTTGAATAAGACTCTTACGTTCATCGACAAAAATTCATCAGCACCCAAAATACGAAATCAAGAGAAATTAAATTACACAGAAATTAAACTTGAAATGCAAAACGGAGAATGTATTAGATGAAATGCAAATCAACAAACCATCACTGGGGAAACGAAGAATTGATCTTGAAATGCAAATTAACATCCAAGACCAACCACCACTTCTGGTAAAATCCCCACATTCTTCACATCTCATTCAGAAACCACATTGCAAAGTAATTACAACAGCGAAGAACTAGAAATTACAACAAATTGAAGAAACCCACAAATGGAGAGATGACAGATTTGAGATAGGAAACAAGAAAGAAATTAGCACAGGAATCGATATAGAAATCCATTTAGTACTCACGATCAACACTGTCGAATCGAAGATGTGTAATTTCTTGATGGAGAAACAAGGACGACACGAAGAAAGAAGAAGATGGAGCAAAGCTTTATTTTATTGCCCCCAGGTTCTCCAATGGAAAATCGCCGCCCTCCCATTCGTCTCTGATTTCGATGCCCACTCCCTCCACCATCTTGATTTGAGGAAATTGGTGGCAAGCTTCAATTAATTCAAACTGGTGACGACCTTCATTCGATTCACATCGGCAAAGAACTTCAATCGATTCAGGGTCTTCAATTCATGGTGGCTATTGAGTACATCCTGGCGACGATCCATTCCGGCGAAGTGGTGAAGCATGAGTGGTGGTCGATTGTTGCTTCGAAATTAGATTGTTGCTTCAATCTTGGCTTTTCCCTAATCTTGAACACTGTTATAAATTTATTGCTACTACCATGTCCCAGGCGTGATATAGAATACACAAAGAACAGTGAAATAATTATAAAAATTTGTATTTCAAATCTCAACCCGGAACTATTCATCGGGTCGAAGATTTCTTCTACCTACCACAAAACCAATTATAAAATATGATATAAGGCCCTTTTCTTACCAATATCTATTGTACCAAACGCAGCCCTAGTAAATATACTCTTTAAACAAACAAAAAAATGTAGAATAAAACGGAGGGAATAATTATTTTTATTACACAATTTTAATTGGTACTTTTCAATAAAATTATTTATAGACAATAGAAATACATTTAAGTTATACTCCCTCAGTCCCAGATCTCTTTTCCAAAAGACTTGGGCACACAGATTAAGAAAAAATAGAGTATGTGAGTGTGAGGTTAATTAATAAAATATAAAAAGTGTATTTTATTAACTTTTGTTAGTATAATTTTTTTTTTTTATGATAGGAAAAAAGAATTGAAATATCCCAAAATAGAAATTGTGGAAAAAAGAGTTGGGACGGAGAAAATACGATAGATACATTTTAACTACTAACCAAACCAAGGAATAGCTAGTTAACACAAAAATTGATGCATGAAAAGGCAGAGGTGATAATATGATGTAGGTGGTGGGAAAGAATAGCCAGGGGATATTTTAATCCAAGTTGGGAAAGATGGACAGAGTGGGAAGATGATTGATTGAACCCCACTCCTTCCCTTCCCATATAATGCTGCAATTAAATTAGGATGACCCACTCAAAACCAACGCAATCTCTCTCTCTCTCTCCAACAGCTAAGAGATATCGTTGAATCACCTGGATGTTGACCCCCTTACTCATTAACATCATCATCTTAATATTCCACGCACTCATGCACAAAATCATGCTTCCGTCTGTCTCATATTACGGCTGATTTACAATTTTGAAACTCTGGATACATATGATCAATTATATGAGAATTATTTCATTTCATATATTTTTGTGTATTTATTTTAATGGATAAATTTATTTATTTTTTCTAAATATTTTTTCTACACATACATATTTAGAAAGATTGATAATTTTATCCTTTAAAATAAAAATACCATTAGAGCTTGAATTTTATAGGAAAATAAAAAAATATTTAATATCGAGTCTTGACTTATACCCATGTCGTGAGTTCAAATCTCAATGATGGCGATTCCACTCGTATGAAGTTACTCACTTGATGGATCTCCTTGTAAAAAGATAGTGAAAGAATTTCAACTCATCTAAAATCTATTTATTTATATCTCCTCCTTATAATGGTGAAGTAAACTTGGACTCATTAGTGTGGGAGAATGTTTTAGTAATTTTTATATAATGGATTAATTAATTTCAATTTGTGTATGAGTTCGGACTATTAGATGAGATGATATTATACATGATATCATAGTAAAGAGTACATACCCACTTTTTGAATCAATTCCCACTAAAAGCAACTTCGCATATATTATACTCCCTTCGTCCCAACTCTTTTTTCCACAATTTCTATTTTAGGATATTCCAACTGTTTTTTCCTACCTTAAAAACAAAATTAATTTACATTCACAAAAATCAATAATGTACACTTTTTATATTTTATTAATTAACTTCACACTCACATACTCTATTTTTTCTTAATATTTGTGACCAGATCTTTTGAAAAAAAGACACAGGAGGGAGTATTGTTTATTCGTTGGGTCTTCTTCATAAAAGGAGAAAATTGAGAATATATCCATAAGTGAGGGAGAATGTTGAGTATAAACGAGCAATTCATGACCGTGTAATCCAAATATATTTTTTAAAAGTCATTCTTATTATTATTGAAGGTAACCCCTATTTTTACTAAAAAGTCATCTGATATTATTTAAAGAGAGGGACGATTTTTAGTATAATTATGGATATCTTTTCACTAACAACAAGGTAATTTTTTAAAAATACACTTGAACTGCATGGTGTACTTGATTGAGACATACTCTATTAGCAGTAATTTTTTAGTATAAAAAGCTCTCTAACTACTCATTGTATCTTGCACTATTTTGTACGATTTCACAAGAGTATTAGTAGATTTCATGGCTTGTTATTGTTGTCGGGGTTTAAACATGTTCCACATTGAATAAATATGATAGGATCATGTGGTTAATATAAGGATGAACAAATATTTTCATTAGTATTAACGCCTTTTGGGAGAGGCAAAAAAAATAAACACATGCACGCTCAATCCAAAATGGACAATATATATACAACGGTGGAGATAATGGGTCCATCTGGGGCACAACAAATACCCCCATATATAGTTATATTTGACGAATTGAGTTAATACATATCCGTGTCTTTATTAATTCTCTTCCTAATATTTTTCTCCATAGTTGCAAATTAATTCTAACATACATAATCCATTAGTATATGAAAACCAACCCTAGTGTTGATATTGATTAATTAGCCACATAACTCACATGTTATAAAAAATTGAGTCAATCAATGAACAATTGGTATCAAGCTAATTATATTTTCATGTGTTTTATCATGTTTGGACGAGCAACATGAGATGGACTGAAGATGAGAAATAGGCTTAATTTGTGAGGCGAGCAACTAGATCTAAAATCCAAAGATTAAGAAGATCTAACACACTTTGGAGATTACCATACTACTGTGGCGAGCAACATACTGTTTCAGTTGCTCGCCACCTCCAAACATTAGGAGTTGTTCGCTTCGTCAGTTTATGGATGATGCATCAATGATTGTTCCCAGTTTGAATTTTGACTACAAGTCACTCGAAAAGTCCAGACGACCAACTATTTAGATTAGGGTTGCTTGAGGATTACTCAAGTGTAATTATTCATTAAAGACTCACGTCCTAAGTATGTTCAACGTAACATAATCAAGTGCTACCTCATATTTGAAGCTCCTCTACAAATATTAATAACATTATTATGAACAGACTAATACTTTCATAACCACAAATATCCAATCTTTAACTTTCTAATCATATTTGCATACAAGTTTTGTTTCATAAATTTAATAAATTAGCCACATAATTCACGTACTACAAAAGAGTACCAACACCTAATCCTTACCATAGTGTATTACGGGCTAAAAAGGGCTACTATTAAAATTTCAAGATAAGAAACCAAATATTCAAATTAACATATATGTTAATCTCCAATCATCGTCATGTAACAGTAAATCACACATAATCTTATAACTCACTTGTTAATTGAATTCAATCATATCGATGAATTATAAAAAATTTACATTCGTTAAGACAACAATTGTTCAATTCTCAACATTTTATCTTTATATGTCCTAAAATTTATATATTTGAATTCATTTTTATGTATACTCATACTATTTTTTCACAAAGTATACTCATTTTTATTATTGGACGTATATACTAAGTTGTTAATATATTACAACATAATTCTATTGAAATTAAATTTAAAAATATTAAACTAATTTATTGGCTGAATTTTATTCATTAATCTTATATGTATAAAGTTTCGAGCTAAACGATTTGTGTCTAGATGATTCACATAAGATCCTTTGACATATCTATAATCTTGATTGAATCCCACCATTTATTGTTTTAGTTTTGCACCACACATTGTTACAATATGTCGTAAAGTACAAAGAATGTGAAAAGACAACTTTAATCATGTAGACACAATTCGTCTTAAAATTTTAACCAAATATAGGGTGAGAATGTTAAATCTTTTTATCCTTAAAATTGTTCACATCTTGTCCAATTTCATCAACCTATAAAAAAAAAAAAAAATTAGTAATAATTTTTAATAGGATTGAAAATTTCGAATTCACATAAATTTTATATTTTAATTATTTCTGTTTAATATATAAAATGTCATCATTTATAAAAATATTCTACGTTTAAAAATATTTAATTTTACGTATTATTCTTCTTAATATTATTCAAGTGTGGCACTTTGTACGCTTAAGTGAGTCATACACTGGCTTCATTTGATAAATATTACTAGCTTGGTATTACAAATTTTTTTATTTAAAATTCATATTATGTTATTTAAGTACTTCATCCATCCTGTAGAAATCTGCACCCTACAGAATAACACAATTTAAAAAAAAAAACGTATTTTATATACTCCCTCCGTCCCGTAGGAATTTGCACCCTACGGGACGGCACATTTTTTAAGAAAAATAGTTTTATATATAAAGTAGTGGTATATGGGTAAATATGTGTAAATGTTTGTGAGTGTGCACGTAAATCAATGTTTCCTTTTTTGGTAGTGTGCAAATTTGTGTGGGACGTTCCAATAAGGAAAGTGTGCAAATTCCTGTGGGACAGATGTAGTATAAAATAGTGGTATATGGGTAAATATGTGTATATGTTTGTGAGTGTGCA
>JAPKLY010000048.1:192670-241581 GCA_026898435.1 Prunella vulgaris
AGAGAGAGAGAGAGAGAGAGAGAAAAAATAATTTCACTTGGTAGCGCGTAATATGTAGATATATAAGAACAAAATTTACTATTCAAGTCATATACAAATTGTAAGAGGTGGGAAGTGAGATAAATTATTACATTGTGAACAATGAAGATGGTGTAATATAACCCTTCTTTTTATCGGGTCATGCGTATAAAAAATGAGTCAATATTATTTTTATATAGCCTACCAGATGACTTTGAGCCAAAATAAATTCAATAATACAAGTTTAGTATGAAAATAGTTCATGATAAACTTATCATGAATCAGATTTAAAGTAACAAATATTTAATCAGGTGTATCAAAAATCTTATCAAATATATAAAAAATTGAGGTCAATAATATTAAGTTATAATTGTTATAGATTTTATTGACATCGACTTTAGATACACCTGATGAATATCTTGATACACTTAACCAAATATTCGATATTTTAAATCAATTTCATAATAAGTTTATCATAAACTATTTTCATATAGTACCTACCCAATTCAATAGTATGGATCCTTTTCACCGTATGAAATGTATCCATATAAACGATGATATTTTAAAAATGATAGATGAAAGTTGTGAACATGAAATCGTATGCATTTTGCGCTCTTTTCTATAAGGTAGTTAATTAGAAGGGAATAATCTCATGATTAGCCTCTTAATTATCATTAAAGGCGTCAAATCAAATGATTTATTCTCTAGCTATATGCTTATTTATTTATTTTATTAAAAAAAATTACTACTTTTCTACTTTATTGTAATTTCACTTTATATAGTATATTGATGAGCATGTGCATACCTAACCCGACATCATTTGAGTGGCATATGCCAAAGTGGCCAATCCTATATTTATTTATTTGACAAATTGGCTCTTTTGTATCTTTCCTATCTCCATTTCGTAAAAGCTTCTCTCTTTTTATGTAGATTTATTACGATAACTAAGGAATCTTATGCTAAAAAATCACCACTAATGTCACTCACATCTTGCTTCTGCCAACCCAATGTCTCAATATGAGATTTGATATCACCATCATAATTATTTTTTAGAGTTAATTTTATATAAATACACCACCTTTTATTCAACTTTCAATTTAATCATGAGCTTCATGATTATTATAAAAAATCTCAACTTTTTAAAGAGTATCAATTCGATACATTTTTTTTTCAGGTCAGCAACTGATGACGTGTCTCTCCGGAGCGCGTAAAATGTTGTCACGCTTGCGTACACGTGTGAAATTATTATTTTTTATATTTTTTTCACATCATATATTATATATATAAAAAAATAACAAAATTTTATATTAAAAATTTACATTTAAAAAAAACATAATATATAATATATGATGTTGAAAAAAAATAAAATATAAAAAAGTAATTTCACATGTGTACGCCAGTATGACAACATTTCACTCGCTCCAGCGAGACACGTCATCAGTTGCTGTTCGAAAAAAATGTATCGAATTGAAACTCTTTAAAAGGTTGTGATTTTTTATAATAATCGTGAAGCTCATGATTAAATTGAAAGTTGAGTAAAAAGTGGTGTATTTATATAGAAATAACCCTAATTTATAATTTATTTCCAAGTAAGCATTTAAAAAATTAATTGTATTTTCAAATAAAGAGTAATACTCCCTCCATTTCAAAATATATATCACTTTAGAATTTATCACACATATTAAGGAGTATTATTATTACCAATATTACTCCTAATAAATGATTAATAGCAATGCATTGTGAAATGATTAATTGAAGTTGAATGTGTGTTTTGGGAATAATTAAGGGTAAACAAGGAAATAAAATTTAAAATGACATATTATGACAAAAATATAAAAAGGTAAAGTGACATATATTTTGAAATGGAGGGAGTACTATGAAGGTAAAATGTTAAAAAAGAAAAAAAAAATAGAGTAACACATGCGATCTAATTATATAATGTAAATGACGCATAATTATATACTAATTAACTAATTAATATTGTTCAATTAAAATAATTAAAGCTGTTCACTAAAATAATTAATATTATGAAAAAATACACACCTAATTTTGTCTTACAAAAATACTATGAAGGTGAAAAGTAATACTTTAAAAGATGAAATAAAAAAATATCACTTTTCAATTGAAAAGTGCAAGTTTTTATATTTTTTAAGAAATTATTATTGTGTTGAATAATTCTCAGGCGTACACATTGTCAGTCAATTGACATCCAACTCAGTCGATCGATCAAGCACATATCAACGATCTTGCTCAGAGTCAAAAACTTATCTGTTGAAATTTGCAAAGTCTATCTATCCTCACTTTAATTACACTTTTTATCATTAAATTTTGGACAAACATATATATATATATATATACTCTCCCACAAAAAAATTATTTATGTTGTCTTATTAGAATCGTGAAAATTATTTTTTGTTTTTTAAAATAAAAATAAGCATTTTCCGTTCCCAAAGATATTAAATACTTTCTATTTTAAGTCTATTTTACAAAAAAAAAAATTATATTTAAAAGTAAAAATTATTTATTAAATTCCCAAAATACAAATATAATATTTATAAAAGTATATTTATTAGTTATACCTTTTTTTCTAAAATGTGTGTGCATAAGTTCACACAATGTCTTCATGGATAGAGGATAATTTTGTATTTAATTATACTATAATATTCTTAAATTTTACAATATATATATTTAAAAATTCGTACAAAAATCTATAAGATGGTAGGAGTATATTATCAATATAATTTTAAAAAATAAAAATGAACTAGATTCCATATTATCAATATAACTTTAAAAAATAAAAATGAACTAGATAATTTTTTTTGAATGCTTGACATTCAATAGAACAATTTCATTTCGTGTCCACTTGTTTGTTCATTCAAAGGATAAACAAACAAAAGGAAAAATTTTAAAAACCAAAATCAAATAGGGTTATATCTATTCAATACGTTTGTAAAGGTTCGAGAATAATTTTAAATTTGAGATGAATTATTGTATTCTATTGAGAAATTTTAAATTTCAGATGAATTATTTTGATCAAGGGGACATGAAATTGACTAGAGCAAGATTACAATTAAATGGGAAATTCACTCTCAATCCAAACACACACAAAATATGAATAACAGAATTTATCTAATCTTTTTAGACATATGAATGATGTCAATAAAATAATTTATAGGTCATAGAAGGAATAAGCAAAAAGTATATGTAAAAATATATTTTTCTTAAATTAGCACTAAGTTATACTTCAAATAACAATATGTCTAGCGTATGTATAAATTGAGCTTGAGACTGAACACTAAAATACTAATACTTATGAGTACAATTATCAAACGTAACTCATGCGCAAATCAGGTGGGATAGCTCTCCTGGCTACCGGGCTTCTCACTTGAGTGAGTGACCGGGTTCGATTCCCTCTGGGAACGAATTTGGAGGGAGATATAAGGATGACTTGGAGATATTATTGGAGTGTTTGGAGACTTGATGAACTAACTTCTAACTACTAACAACTAACATTTACCTATAAAATAAACATAAATTACGAGGCTTAAATTATACTATTTTCGTTTAGTTATATGCTCGTTACTTTTTTACCACAAATATTAAAAAAAATATAAAATATTGATATAATACAAGTAATGTTAAGAAGAAAGGTGAAAAGTAATGAAAATATTAATAAAAACGTGGAATAATAATTTTCTAAAAAGTAAAAAAGAAAATAAGAAACACATAGTTGAACGGACGAAAATAACAAAATAGGAAAAATATAGTGGAACAGAGAGAATATTTGTTTTATATAGCAAAAAATATTTTATAATTAAAATTGAAAATTGTAAATATGTTGAATGCTATCCAAAGTATGATATGAATGTCATTTAAATAAGAAATGTAGACAACGTCGTAATTTACAGTGGTCCGAAGCAAATACTTGTGCATCCACATTTTCCTTATCTGCGTGAAAAATCTCCCAAGTTTGTGTTGTACACTTGATCTTGTCTCCTTCAATATGTATTAATTTAACCACTACTCACTTTTCAATTTCTAGCCATATAGTGATACAATCAATCAACACTCTCCAAACAAACCCGTTTGCTTAATATACCCTAATAAAATTTTGTAATATTATTATACATATCAAATCTCATTTCTAAAATACCCTTGCTAACTAAAAAAATACTTTCCACTATTTCCTCTCTATCCAAAATTTTTTTTAAAAAAATCTTTTCGATTCTTTTTTATTCTTTTTTAAGCAAATTTTGAAAAAAAAAATCTTATAAAATTAAATAAATATTATAAAAAATAATAATTAAATCTTCCAAAATACATAGAAAATCAATTAAACAAAACAAAAAAATACATAAAATACAACAAATTAAATTTCAAACATATTCAAATGAAAGGATTCATTAAAATATAAATCTGAAAGACTAATAAATTTTTTAAATAATTAAAAAATAAAAAAAATAAAAAAATTAAATTAAATTAAAATCATTCAAACCTAAATAAAATCAAATTTTTTTTAAATAAATCAAATAAATTTTACAAAAATTTAAATAAAAAATCAGCTTATATCTTTTTTTTTTTCTTTTTTTTTTTTTTTTTTGAGAAAAACTACTCAGAATAAAATAATATAGAAAAATCAACAAGATCTTCAAAATTTGTTAAAACTACGAAAACCCCTTAAAATGGCTAAAGTTTAACAAAATCAGAAATATTTTTAAAATGTCAATTAGTTCTTCATAAGTAACAAAAAAAATGAATTATATATTATTCTTATTTATATATAATTGAATTTTGAAGATATTTTTAATTAATTTCATAGTTTAATTATTTTTAAAGATTTAGTTGATTTTTTTAGAATAAATTCCCATTTTAAATATTTTGGCCATTTACATTGAGGTGCTTTGTACGAATGTAAAACTCAATTTGGTGCCGAAACTTTTTAAAATTTCATAGAGGTTCAGTCTTTATAAAAAGTTCATTTTATTTACAAAATTGTCATTCTGACACATAGCAGACAAAACATTATTGAACCTACTGTCATACTATTGAATATACGACTGTACTATTGAATATAATAAGACTATACTATTGAATTTTTTCTTATACCATATATGCTACTTTTAAATGGATGCACATTTTAATGCACTGGAAAAATGGTACAATGATATGACTCGATGTACTGTTCACTTTTTAAATTTCACTGTAGCAATCACATCATATGATAACATTGTTTTATTTTTTACTTTTGTTGATGGCAATTTCGGCGATCATATAACTACTTTTTTCGGTCAGTATACTTACCGATGAGTATGCAACTGTACATTAAATATACGATTGTAGTAATGTATATTTTATTATACTATATATGCTATAGTTCCGGCAATAAAAAATTCAGCGACCATATTTTTCATCGTATATGTTACAGTTTCAGCTACAAAAAAATTCAGCGACCATATTTTTCATTGAAATATAACAATTTTTGTTGGGCAGTATACTTTTCGACGAGTATGTGTCTATTCCATTGAATATATAGTTGTACTATTGAAAAAAAATATCAAAATCCAAAACACATCCAGTATTACAAATCCAGTAAAACAAATAAATCTAGTACTCAGAACAAATACCCCAAATACACATTGTAAATTTAGAAAAATTAACTCCACAATTACAATTAAAATCCAGTATTCAGAATGACTAAAAAATAACCAATCAAAAAACCATCAGAAACCCCTTTTCTCGTCTTTAATTCTCAGAAATTACTACAAATGACCAATTTTTTCACAATTGGAAGATAAATTGGTGTATGAGTATAATAATATAGGGCATGAAATGTATGACTGTGGGGTTATTTCTAATTATATTTATTAAATAATATCAATACCCCATCTGTCACAAGATAATCTTCATAGGTATAGTGACACGCATATTAAGAAAATCAAATTGATTGTGAGAGAGTTTAATAAAAAAATATTTTATTGACTTTTATGAGTGTGAATTGTTCTCTTTTTTTTTGTTGGATGTGAAAGTAATGTTGGGACGTTCAAAAAAGAAAAATGTGAAATTAATTTTGGGACAAATGAGGTATAATTTGATTAGAAAATTTTAATAAAAAAATATATGTGTATAATTTGGATGGAAAAAACGTGTTAGATTTGATTAAAATTGTGAAATGTTTATATGATTTGGTTAACAAAAAAATATGTGATAGATTTGATTTAAAATGAAAAGTATGGGCTAAAAGAAAAAAGTACTCAATCCTTCCTACAATAACTTCACATTTTTTTAAAAATTCTCTTACAAATTTAAAAAAGTGTAAAGACTATTACAAGATGGAGGGGTATGTGTTACATTTGATTAAAAGTAAAAAAGTATATATAAAATTTGATCAAAAAAAAAAAAAAATCACTACAAAAAAGAATATCACTACAAAATATATGTGGCTAATTAATCTTGCTCGATTACTCGAACAATAATCTAAGAAGTAATTAATGTTGATTTTGTGAGTTTAAGAGAGAAACTATAGAGAGGGGAATATAGTAAGATAATTTTTGTATTAAAAAATCAGATCCTTTACAGAATGGGGTATTTCCCCTATTTATACCCTTGTAAGGGTGAGATGGCATGTTTTTAAGCCATTTGGCTTCTGATGGTGACAAGTGTCCTTCACTTGTCACCATCCAGGCTACTTGCTCCACTAACTCTAATCATAACCGACCTATGCATTCCTTGTAGGTTCTTTAACATCTTCGTGTCTTCGTTCCTGGGAATTGTCGGACGAGTAGAAGGGCGAGCAACATGGCGAGCAACTTAGGCTCGGCACGTGGCTTGTTGCCTCGCCATCTCCGGGCTAGGCGAGCAAGGCGGCGAGCATCTTGGCGAGCAACTTGGGCTTGGCCACGTGGGCTTGTTGCCTCGCCATCTCCGGGCTGGGTGAGCAAGGCGGCGAGCATCTTGGCTAGCAACTTGGGCTTGGCCACATGGGCTTGTTGTCTCGCCATCTTCGGGCTGGGCGAGCAAGGCAGCGAGCATCTTGGCGAGCAACTTGGGCTTGGTCACGTGGGCTTGTTGCCTCGCCATCTCTGGGCTGGGAGAGCAAAGCGGCGAGCACTCTGGAATCATAGTCACGTGTGGCTTGGTTAAATTATTCTCTGGATCGGCGAGCAATATGATGCTCGGCTTTATGCTCGGCCCTACTGTTCGACCTCTCGCCCTTTTTCCCGCTCTTCAATCGTGTCAATCAGTTACACGAAAAGACGCGCCCATTTAAAACATTCAAATATCTTGCAATTTAGTCCCTGGAATGTCTTCCTTTTCCTTTTATAACCCTAATGTATAAATAGCAACTTTCTTCCTTCTTCATCTTCTTCTTCGCATTTCGTCTTCTGCAATTTCCGGCGACAAAATTCTCTCCGAGTTTTCTGGCTCTTTTCTTGTTTTCATCCTGCTTCTCGTGGCGATTTGGAGTTTTAACTAAAGGTAGTTACTCTTTCTTTGATTCTATTTTTCGTTTTTGCTGGTATTATACTCCTTCTCCCTTATTCTCTTTATTTTTGTATGTTATTCACCGGATTCTCTTCGGCCATATTAGATCAGAATCTAGGCAGCAAATTTTTTTATCAATAGTTAGCACATTCCTAGGACAAACCTTCTTTTCTTCCCTTTTCTCGAAAATGTCATCATCTTCAAGCCGCACTGTATCTAATCAGAATCCGGGCAAACGACCGATGGAGGAATATGGTCTGATTGCCAGTCTTTCATCGGTACACTTAGTGGGTTCTGATCCCAAAGTCACGGGGGTTGCTCACCCACAGGAGGAGGGGGTCGAGCAACTGGGCGAGCATGGAGCCGAGCAGTCGGGCGAGCAGGTAGTCGAGCAACCTATTGCTTGCCCGGAAGGTGACGACCCGGAGCCTGTGGAGGTACTTTCCAGCAGTGATGAGGATGAAGACTCAATCGTCGATTGGCTTGAGTCCGTGGGCTTCCCGCATCCCCATATGGTGGAGAAGTCTATTCCAGAGGGTGTCGAGCACGAGTTTGATTGGAGGGCATACTATGAACGATATGCCGGTGACTTTCCTGTTCCTCCTCGGCAATATCAGGACTGTAATGGATCGACCAACTTCAAGGCGAGAACCTTGGAGAGTGTCATTGATGAAGACGACCTTGACAATATCAGGAGGGAATTCCACATCCCTTGTGATGTGACGATGTATGCTCCACGGAAGGATGAGAGAGCCGATTGTCCCCCGGAAGGTCTAACGGCCATCACCATGCACACACTGGCCGCGGGAGTGACGCTGCCTCTACATCCCCTCATCGGACGTTTCTTGGAGACTACGGGTTTAGCAATTACGCAGCTTACACCCAATGCCTGGACGTACTTGTTGTCTCTCTTCACGGTGTTTGCCTTGGAGAAGTATAAGGACCGCTTGACTCTGAACGAGGTGAACTACGCCCTCTGCCTCAGTAAGTGTTCCGAGGAAGGTCAAGGTTACAACTACCTCAAGGCGAGAAGTGACATGAGGATCCTCGAAGGTATGCCCAACAAGGTGAAGGACTGGAAGGAACAGTTCTTTTTTATTGGCGGAGATTGGTGAGCTCCGGACAATAATAAAGGGCTCGGTGGACGCATCATGTCTCCCACAGAGTTTGGCCAGTTGTAGTGTAGGACTTGTTTGTATGTTGATTAAATATTTGTTATTATGTCTAATGTTTTTGACTCTTTGTTGCAGGCCTAACCCCTCAACGTTGGAAGAAGACGAGTTTATCTGAGGAGTTTAAGTTCACCTGCATCCTCGTCTGTCGTTGGAACAAGAGGGATAGGACGTTCGAGTATCTGAGCAAGCCTAGCTGCCACATTGCCTCGGGGTTAATCACAACTCCTCATCACTTGCGGGCTCAAGTTGCTCGCCCGGCAGGTTCGATCATTGTAGATTTAGACTTTTTTGAATTAAAAATTTTTTCTAACTCTTTTCTTGTTTCCTGATGTTTGCAGCCGCGGAGGTTACTATTGTTATCCCTCCATCCTTTCAAGCCTTAAACCAAAGGGTTAGAATGGCAAAAACCAAGAGGGACCCCCCGTCCATGGTATTAGCTGCCCAGAAGGCTTCCCAGGCGAGGAAGGGGGCGAGCACTGGGGCGAGCACCCGGACTGCTCTTCTTCCACGGGCTTCTCGTGCTGAGGATCGTCAAGCTCCAAGTGATTCCCCAAGCGGTAGTCGCCGCTTGCTGCGAGGTGATGGCTCGCAATTCGAGCGTGAGGGGGAGGCTGCCAAAAGGGCAAGGACCACAAGAGCTTTGGGTTCCGGAGGCTCAGGTCGGGTTGAAGCTTCGGAGCCTGCGATTCCCACCTCTACCAGCACCTCTACAATTCCAGCGCCTATACGCTCCGTGGGGCAATTAGCGGACATCTCATATCTTGACTGGGATTAGACCCGGGCAGCAGGGTAAGACTTCTAAGCTTCAACACTTTAACACTTGTAAAATCTTTGAAAATTTTCTAAGTGTTTCTTGTATGTTCTTTTTGCAGGTACGATCCCTCTCGCTATCTTCACCGAAGCGAGGCTATGCACCAGTTTGCACTTGCTCGGCCTCCCAAGTCTCTGAACGAACTCCAGGGTCCCGTTCGGAGAGCCATTGAGTCCGCCACTCATCATTGGACACAGCCCCAGGATGCTATCATGCAACACCAATCAGTGACGGATAACATTCGCACTGTTATGCATCATTCAAGTGGTGCCCTCATGACTGCCCAACGCGCTATTGAACAGGTCTTAACGCTGGAGATGTCTTACTCTGTACTGACTGAGTCCATGAGGAAGGAGAAAGAGGAGGCGAAGAAGAGGATTGCTATTCTTGAGGCTAAGGCAAAAGCCTCATTGGATGCTGAGCAGTTGGCACTTGCAAGTGTTGAGAAGGTCAAGGTTGAGGCCGATGGTCTCCCTGCTGAGTTGGTCAGTATGCGGGCTCAATTGGAAGAAGGTCGAGTAGCCCGGGAGATAGTCACGGAGTTGGAGAAGGAACTCCAGGCTACTCGTGTTCAGCTGGCCGAGCACAAGGCCGAGCACACTGATTGTTATACTGTCGTCGCCATCGCCAACATCCAGGCCGAGTCCTCCGACTTCGGTTTTGTTTATGCCTTCGCCGTGAACCTTCGTGCCTATCACCATGCTGTTGGCGAGAATGAGGACCCTTGGGAGGCCTTGAAGAAAGAGTTTTCTGAATTTCTCACCGACCGTCCTCCTAAGGATGGTTTAGTTGTAGACATCGGAGACCTCGAGGAGATGGGCGTCGATCTGAGTGCTGTGCCTCCAGGTGTTAGGATTGTTGGTGGAAGGTACCCACCTCTGCTGATCGATGCCCAGGACGATGCAATGATAGACACTGAGGGCCTATCTCATTTCGAGGTCCTCCCAGGTCTCTCTCCTTAGGGTGCTGGCGAGCAGGTTGGCAAGCAGGCCAGCGAGCAGGTTGGTCAGAGAGCTGAGCAGGCGGGCGCCCAACCGGGCGAGCAAGCCGGCGATCAAGCTGGCGGGCAATAGGGTGTTGGGACTTCTTTTTGCTTTTGCTTATATTTTTTATTTTTGCTTCTTCGCCCTCGAAGGCGCCCCACATGTACTTGAACCTTCTTTATCACCAATGAACATGTAGTTTCCTTTCCACAAAGTTTGTTTATATTTTACCTCTATCGATGTTTTATGTCTTACGTTATTATTGCTCATTTTTGTGTATGGTGTTTCAATTGATTCGTCTTACTTTTCCTTTTGCGGAATCGCAAATTTACACCTTTTCTTAATTTTCCATCTTTTTTATGTAGGCATATTGATTGGTAGAGACTCCCTTTTGTTAGTGCATTCGTAGGGTTAGTCTCACTACCTTGCCTTAGAATATTTTTTACTCGTAAGTCTTTTGAGCTTATAACTTGAGACATTCTTCGATACACCAACTTGTTAGCCATGAGACGATCATACAAACCATTCTTGAAGGGAAACATCTTCTTTATTAGTATAATATGATTTTACAAACTAAATTATATCTGAACTAAATTTGCTTGCCCCTATACATGTTGGGCGAGCAAGGTTTTTAAAGAAATTTTTACAACTCTTTACTGGTAGAACTTGTTGAGGTGTGCGGCATTCCAAGTGTATGATGAGGGATTGTCTTGCATATCTTCCAAGTCATACGTCCCATTTGGCCAACTCTTTGTCACCCTGAAGGGACCTTCCCATCTTGGACCAAACACTCCTGAGGGTACTGCTAATATCCTCCTCATAACCAAATCACCAACTCTGAATTTCCTATCTTTGATTTGCGAGTTGTAATATTTTTCTGATCGTCGTTTATAGACAGCATTTCTTAGCTCCGCCGAAGTTCACGTTTCTTCAATCAAATCTTTTTCTACTGCCATGTCATCCTCATTCATTTCTTCATCATATCTGACTATCCTCTATGTTCAATGCTGAACCTCTACCGGAATAACTGCTTCAACTCCGAAAGCCATGGTGAATGGTGTCTCCCCGGTACTTGTCCTATAAGACGTCCTGTAAGTCCATAGCACTTCTGGCAACTCATCAGCCCAACTGCCCTTTCTTTCTTCCAATCGGATCTTCAGGATGTGCTTCAAAATTTTATTTACGGCTTCAACATGTTCATTCGACTGAGGATGATATGGAGTGGAGTAATGCTTCTTGATATTCCATGAAGCACAGAAGTTCCTCAACTTACATCCGTCAAACTGCCTTCCATTGTCTGTAACGATTGACTGTGGCAACCCAAATCTGCATACTAAATTTTTCCAAAAAAAACTTATCATCTTTTCTTGGGTTATCGTCATTAAGGCTTCAGCTTCGACCCACTTAGTGTAATAGTCCACGGCCACCACTGTGAATTTTACTCCACCTTTTCCGGGAGGGAATGGCCGATCAAGTTGATACCCCATTTAGCAAATGGCCATGGACTATATGCCGATTTTAACTTTTACGCTGGTGTATGAATGTTCGTAGCAAACTGCTGGCATTTCAAACATCTTTTAGCATATTTGATGGCATCCTTCCGCAGTGTTGGCCAATAGTATCCTTACCTAATGGTCTTGTAGGCTAAGGCTTGCCCCCCGGCGTGGCCTCCACATATTCCTTCGTGAATTTCTTCTAACACCTTTTGTCCTTCTTTTGGGGAAAGGCATTTGAGTAACGGGAGTGAGATTCCTCTTTTGTATAATTGTCCTTCGACCATTGTGTATCTGACAGCTTGTTTTACAACTCGTTGTGCCTCCCATGGATCTTCCGGCTGCTCTCCGTTGGCCAAGTATTTACTGATGGGTGTTCGCCTATCGGTAATCATTTGTTGGTTATTTACGAGTTGTTGTCCCCTCTTCAACACTTGATTAATATAATCTAATGTTGAAGGATTCTTTATTTTCGTTATCACAACCTCCGAGATACTTGTTTCTCCGGTACTTGTGGCCAACCGAGCTAGTGCATCTGCTTGGGTATTATCTAGCCGAGGAATTTGCTCAATATACACCTGTTCGAACTTGGATATCAAATTCGCAACTATCCTTTGGTAGATGATCATTTGTCGATCTTTTACTTCGTATTCAGCTCGGACTTGAGATATTATTAGCTGTGAATCCCCATAAATCTGAAGTTTGGTAGCCCCCACAGCTAATGACAGTCTCAATCCCGCAATAAATGCCTCATATTCGGCCTCGTTGTTGGTGGCTAGAAAGTCAAACCTTATTGCTGAGGTGAAGACTTGTTTGTCGGGACTAACTAAGATCACACCTGCGCCTGCTGCGGAACTTGTTGCGGAGCCGTCTACATAGAGGTACCATGGGTATATACGTCCCCTCATCGGATCTTAGGGGTAGGTTAGCTCAACTATGAAATCTGCCAGAGCCTGCCCCTTGATCGCTGATCAGGGAGCGTAGGTTATCCCATACTGGCTGACCTCTAGTGACCATTTTAGTAACCGTCCGGTAGTATCTGGTCTATGCAGGATCTGTCGCAAGGGAAAGGTTCTTAAGACTTCCACTTGGTGATCGAAGAAGTAAGGCCGTAGCTTCCGCACACTCATCACCAATGCGTATGCTAACTTCTCCATTGGGGAATAGAGTAACTCAGCTTCATGCAACACCTGGCTGACATAGTATATTGGCAAGTGTATTTTGCCTTTCGCACGTACTAAGGCTGATCTTATGGCCACATCTGATGCTGCCAGGTATAAGTATAATTTTTCTCCTGGTTTGGGTTTTGAGAGGATCTGAGGATTGCTAAGATACTTCTTTATATCTTCAAATGCTCTTTGGAAAGTATCGATCCATACATAGTTGTTTTTTCCGATCCTCTTGCATATGCCTTTGCCTTTGATAGATTCGAAGAACGCTCTGTTCTTATCTCCCGACCTTGATATGAACCTGTTTAAAGCTGCGAGACATCCCGTGAGTCGTTGGACGGCTGGTACGTCTTTTGGCGGTCCCATTTCCATGATACATTTGACTTGTGTAGGGTTAACCTCTATTCCTCGTTGACTCACTAGATGTCCCAAAAAATTTCCGGATTGCACCCCAAAGCTACTTTTCTTCGGATTTAGTTTCATGTTGTACGTTCTCATGATGTCGAATGCTTGTTTGAGGTGCTCTAAGTAGTCTTCTTTTCTAAGACTTTTCACCACAATGTCATCGACATAGACCTCCATCGTGTCACCAATATGTTGGTCGAACATTTTGTTGACTAGTCTCTAATATGTGGCGCCGGTATTGATTAACCCGAAGGGCATCATCTTCCAACAAAACAGGTTTTTGTTTGTGTAGAAAGCTGTATGTTCTTGGTCCTCGGGATGCATTGCAATTTGGTAATACCCCGTGAAGGCATCCATGAACGTCATCAATTCATGTCTCGCAGTGTTGTCCACCAACTGGTCAATGTGAGGTAAAGGGAAGTTATCCTTGGGACACGAGGCATTGAGGTCTGTGAAGTCTATACAGAGCCTCCATGTTCCGTTTGGCTTTTTGACCAAGACAGGGTTTGCCACCCACTGTGGGCACAACGCCTCTTGTATGAGCTTGTTGTCCAATAGTTTCTTGACTTCCCCTGTTAGTGCTTCATGTTTCTCGGGTCCATACTTTCTTCTTTTCTGAGAGACGGGTTTCTTTGTGGGGTCAATGTTGAGACGATGACATGCATGCTCTACTGGTATCCCCGTCATGTCCTCATGTGACCATGCAAACACATCGAGGTTGGCAAGTAGGAACTCCTCCATCTTGCTTCTGTAGGGTTCTTCTAACTCAGACCCAATAAAAAACTATAAGTCTTTTTTATTGGGATCCACTTGTATGGACCTCAACTCCTCGACTGGTGTGGCATGCCGCTTCTTGCCTTTCCATCGTGGGTCTTCGATGGGTCCTTCCATGTGCATGTCCATCTCCATCTGGACTGGCTCATAACCCAACTGGGGTTCGATGTCCTCCTGTTCGTCTGCCTGTCCTTTGGGTGCCAACTCCACATCATTGTCCGCCTATGTAACAGTAGCTGGAACGTCATCTTGTATCTCCGTGTGATTCTCAGTTTGCCCCCGGCCTGTTGACTTTGTCGGGGTGCCTCGTCTATCTCCGTTTCCTCTTGCGACTGTTCAGCTTCCATCATCTCGGTGTCAACGGAGATAGCATCCAGAATGTTAGGCTCGTCCGAGGAATGTTGTGGTGCTGCTTCTTCATAGATTCACACCTGAGTGACAGGTTTCTTTAAGGTTAGTAAACATTCGTGTGCCTTTTTGGTCCCCTTTGACTGTTCCTGCACCTTTCAAAGTTGGGAATTTGATACAACAATAGTAAGTGGAACATGCAGCTTTGAATTCGAAAATAAAAGTTCGGTCGAGGAACCCATTATATGTGGATGGTTGATCTACGACTAGAAAATCTAACAACCTAGTCATCCTCCTTTCTGGGTCCTCAAGCGATACAAGTTCTACTGACAAACGAATTACACCTAGTGGGATGGTCACAGCTTCTCCGAATCCCACTATTTTATGATTACAGTCCTCTATGTAGGACTCGTAATCTCCTAACTGATCTAGTGTCTTCTTGAAGAGGATGTTCGTGTATGCTCCGGTATCCACTAGCAGTCGATGCACTCTTGTGTTGACCAGAGAGTCATTATGTGGTGTAAGGATCCCTTCAAGGTCTGCTTGCGAGAAGACCAAGTCCGCTGTTGGCTTTGCCGATATTTTCGATCCCGAACCAGTTTCTTGCACCTGGTTGACCGCCCGTATTTTCGTCTTCTTTTATCTTTTCGACACTAGGCGCCCATCAACCATTCCTCCAGATGTTCCTATCTCTTCGAGTACTAGGATCTCACGATTAGGCTCCTAATGTGTTGGTAGTGCTGGTGGACCCCTTCGTACTTGTCTGTTTGGGGCTCTTTCCACCTTATCACTGTCCTTGTCATCCGAACCCCCTTATCTTGGCTGTCGTTGTCTCTTGCCAGGGGCTTTCTTAACGAATTCTGAAAGCTTACCATCTTCGTAGAACTTCCATAATTGTTTCAGGAGATCACAACATTCACTGGTAAAATGCCCTATGCTTTGATGATAAGCGCAGTACTTGTTAGGGTTTAACTTGCTTCTATCTTGCCGGATCCTTCGGGGAGCTGCAAGCATGTCTTGGTCTTTCACAGCTGTGAACACATGGTCGATCGTGGTAGTCAACACCTGATTGAGTTTTTCTTTGTATTCCGCTGTATCCCCAAATGACTTAAGATTCTTGGGGGCTTTGTAACCACTACCACTGGGTTTTTTGCCATTCTTCTTTCCATCGGCTTCCGTGCCCAACTCTTTTTGCATGGCCTCTTGCATCGCCACATATACACCATCTTTATGGCGGAACTCTGCGTATGTACTAGGACAGGATAAATGCATTTCTTTCCATAAGTCTGTTCCTTTACGCAGTCCCGCCATGACTGCAACGATCTTGGTGTCCTCACTGACTGATTCTCCTTCCAAGAGGATCTTATCGAATCGCTCAAGATATTGTTGGTCAGTCGGTGTTTTTGCTTTAAGTATGTCTCGAACCCTGAGAAGTGGGACATGAACTCTTTGGTCAACTGGTGGAACGATTGAATTGATCCGGGCGCCAATACTGAGAACCATCTATGGGCACGGTCCCCCAAGGTCAAAGGAAAGTTTATGCACTATGTCGTGTCTGAGGCCCCCATTGAGATCATATAATCTACATACTTTGGTATACGAACCTTGGGGTCGGATTCACCCTCGTACAGTACCAGTGATGGAAACTGTATCTTCTTCTGTATCGGAGCTGTGAGGATGGTAGTGGACAAAGGTGAGATTGGAAGGGAGGTGTATGTTCCAACCTTTTCTTTATTAGCCACTTGTTCACGCAGGTCCTCCACTGCTTTCTTCAGTTTTTCTATCTCCACAAGTGACGATCCTCGGGATGATCCCCCTCCTCGAGGCTGTTCCGGGTGCACCGCATATTGGCGTGTTGCCCCCGGTAGTCCCTCACTTCGGGCGACCTCCCTTTGTGGTCGTTGGAGATGACTTGCCGTATTTGGGCCCAACCTTTTGGATGCCCGTCTCTTCAACCGATCTTGGACAGGCCTACGTTGGTGTCTTGCATCTGACTCACAAGGTTCCCGGTGTTGTGAGTATCCGAACCTACCCCATTCTGAGTGATGGCTCGGCTTATCGTGTCTGTCATCCTAGGACCATTCCTAATGCCCATGTTGCTCGGCTGGTCGCCCACTTGGTCGACCAGCTGGCCGCCCCTCTGCTCGGCCTTCTAGTTGCCGGTCTGATCGCCTAAGCTGTGGTCCTAGGCGATCGCACATCTTTTGCTTTCTTTTAGAATTCTCCGGGGGCACCCGTCCACTACTGGCCTCTTCTTCTTGTGCATGACAACTCGTCCTCGTGTCATGTCTTGTCTCCGTAGGGGCTGCTTGGATCATGGGCGGACGCGTCACCATCATCTGTTGTCTTTGCATATGTTTCAACATGGACGCCCTTTCGATATCCTCAGGGGTCTTAACCATAGACTCTAAGGTAGCTTCGATTTGTGGTACACCCGGGGCCACTGGTAACGCTGGGACTCGGGATAGCCCGGTTTGTTGGCGTCCTGAAGGTTTCTTTCCCTTCCACCTTCGACTCGTCGATGTGGTACGGGATTCATCGTGAGAAACTTCGTATGTTTGCCTCGTCATTTTTTATACAGATTGTGTGTGGGAAACGAATCCTTAAGGAAATTCTTTTCTAGCTCGTGTTCTTGAGGATAATAATTTTTCTCAAAGACACTCACACTTGAAGATACTCCTTTTGTTCTTCACACAACATACAAAATTCAGGAAACTGTTCTTGAAAATTTAAAGTAAGGGCTTCAAACTCTTCAACTGACGGAGGTTCAGACCCTTCTTCTAGCGCCAAATTGTTGAGCAATTTTACTAATACAAAATATATGTGGCTAATTAATCTTGCTCGATTACTCAAACAATAATCTACGAAGTAATTAATGTTGATTTTGTGAGTTTAAGAGAGAAACTATAGAGAGAGGAATATTGTAAGATAATTTTTTTATTCAGAAATCAGATCCTTTACAAAAGGGGGTATTTTCCCTATTTATAACCTTGTAAGGGTGAGGTGGCATGTTTTTAAGCCACTTGGCTTCTGATGGTGACAAGTGTCCTCCACTTGTCACCATCCAGGCTACTTGCTCCACTAACTCTAATCCTAACCGACATATGCAACCCTTGTAGGTTCTTTGACATCTCTGTGTCTTCATTCCTGGGAATTGTCGGACGAGTAGAAGGGCGAGCAACATGGCGAGCAAGTGGGTGAGCAACTTAGGCTCGGCACGTGGCTTGTTGCCTCGCCATCTCCGGGTAAGGCGAGCAAGGCGGCGAGCATCTTGGCGAGCAACTTGGGCTTGTTGTCTCGCCATCTCCGGGCTGGGCGACCATGGCGGCAAGCATCTTGGGCTTGGCCACGTGGGCTTGTTGCCTCACCATCTCCGGTGGGTGAGCAAGGCGGCGAGCATATTGGCGAGCAACTTGGGCTTGGCCACGTGGGCTTATTGCCTTGCCATCTCTGGGCTGGGCGAGCAAAGCGCCGAGCACTCTGGCGAGCAACATGTACTTTAGCCTGCTTACACTTTAATTGTTCTTTGAACATTTTTTTAATTCCTTTCATCAACACCACCAACAATCAATAGAACAATAATGATGTCTGGTAAAAGAAATAAAGGTGTAAACTTTTGAATCCACTATTTTCTTATGTTTCTCTCTTTAGAACAAGTATTTATATCTCTCTCTTAAATGTTGGAAACTAACCTCCCAACCTCATTAATGAGGTTGTATTTATAATGAAGGTGCAGATTGTATGAGGTTGTATTTATAATTAATGTGATTCTCTTACAAGCAAGAATTAAATGCTATTTAGGCTAGTTGTCCTAGTCTAAGGCCTATCTATGGCTATTGCAGGCCTCTGCAGCTAATCGAGCCAAGCCACGTGGCATCATAGTACAATACATTCCTTAAACGGTTAACTGCTCTTGTCACTCCCTCTATCGAAATGAGATATTTGCGGAGTTGATTATCCCTCTCGAAAACCATCCTTCCATGTTGATCTTTTATCCCATCAAATCTCGTGCCATTCAGAAAAGATAACTTTCTTTCTGCTTACCGGCCAAGGTCGGGAATAGCCTAGACTGTTGTTACTGACCAAGCTTTTCTTGCTACCTGTCCTTGGCCAGCGGATCAGCTTTTTCTCGCTACCACATGAACTTGACTGTTGAAAACGTAACCTTCCATATTTTAAGGCGACATTTTGACTTATCTGCTTAAGTGAGTTTGTTTGACAGGCATCGTTTGGATTGTCTAATGAGAGCGGTCTTTGAGGCCCACGCACATACTTCATCCCAGATTTGCGTACTAGCCACTCACAGAAATTACATTTTGCCCCCAATTTTTAGGGTTATAAATAAGGACATTGTCATTCTTTTCACACCTTCAAAATTTTAATTCTCAGACCCCCTTTGTGCTTTCCTCCTCTCTGAATTTCTGATGACGTTCTGATATATCTTTGGTGACCTTCTTCCACTATAGTTTATAGTAAACCGCTTCTCTCGTCTTTCTTTATTTATTTTTGCTTTCTTCCACTATAGCTTCACCTTCTCGTGGATGTTCCGCTGTGGGCGGTGGTTTAATGATTCTCCCACTACATCGGCACTGCCTCCATCGCCACTGTCTATCTCTACCTAATTAGATTCGAGCTATCAGAGCTCTGACGGTTCTGAGTGTGAGGATTTTGCTCGATCCCCTGAGCATACGAGCCCGGTCTTTGGTGCGGAGAAGGACATTTTCCTGAGTTCTTCATCGGTGATAACTATTTATTCGGCCTCCACTTCTCGTCATGTCCCCCATGAGAAGAGCACCTCGGGTGTTACGTTCGACTCTAAGCTCGTTGAGGTAGCCTACCGAGATAGTGGCTTCCAACTGATCCACTATGTGAAGTACATAAGTTAATATCCCCATAATTGTCCATCTCATGAGCATAGAAAGTTCGTCGCTACTGATTTTACCACTTCCTTGGTACCGAGTACGGTTAAGCAATCCCATCTGGATGAGTATGTCTGGAAATTTGAGCTTCCAATTGATGTTAATTTTTACCCTTGCGGTGATGATGAGCGGGTGGTTCAGCCCCTAGTAGGCTTAGTGGCCATCAACTTTGATACCATATGAATAGGGCTCCGTTTCCCGCTCCACACCTCCTTCTCCCACCTCCTCGCATAGTGAAGGTTAGCCCTAACCCAAATAACTTCCAATAGGTGAGCCTACCTGATTGGTATTATGGTTGCTCTTGGCCGTCACGGCCTTCACCGGATGCCCTTTCTCAAGGAGTTCAATTATCTTTTCAATAGGGCTCTGGACGCCAAGAGAGCTTCATTTGAGAAGCAGCACCTTGATGAAGGGAACATCCTTCATATAAATGCTTTCACTGAGGCCATGTGGGTGCTGCTCAAACAGAAGCCCAAGTCGGCCTATCTGCCCTCTTGACCGACCTGCAGGAGTATGTGCAGGCCAATCCTCTTTCATTCGAGTACTGGCTGACACTGAAGGATCTGACCAATCAAGGCGTGGACCTGAGCTTCTTCCCGTCTGTGTGTTAGTTCATCTACCCCGCTGCCGATGAGGATAAGAAGGGCACTGTTGTTGAGATGACTAGTGGGGAGGATCAGACGAGCAGGCCCCTTGATGTTTTCTTTTATAAATGTGTTTTATAGTTTGAACGCTATGTACTCAAATTCTATTCCTTTCTTTTTCTTGTTGTTATAGTATGAATTTTCTGGCCTCCACGCAATATTTTGTTATATTTTATCACATTTTCTGTTATCCATTCCTGCCCAAAATTTGTGCATATTGCTTACTTGTGCATTTTTTGTTTGTTTCTTGGCTGAATGTTTTAATTGCTTCGACCAGTTTTCTCTTTTACTTGCTACCCAAACTTTTCCCTTTTTGTTTTCTCTATATGAAACTTTGATCGCACTCGTGGTCTCTAGTCAACTAGACTTCAGGAGTGTTTGTGTTGGATATTACTAGCCTGCTTGACTTTGACGGGTAGCGTAAGGTTGGCCGGCTGTTTGGTGATGGTGGTATGTCTGATGTTGGCTGCCCGCCTAAGGTTGACAAGCAACCTGGTGTTGATGGAAAGCCCAAAAAGTGTACTTTGACAAGATGTGCCATTACTGACATTGATTAAATGTGCCATAACTGCTCTTTGACCACTGAAAAATTATTGACACCTCGGGAAACTAGCATTTCCTTGGGACTAAACTTTTTGTTTGTAGACCCCTGGTCTAGTTTGTCATTTTTAGGGTTTAGGCCCCTCCAAATTTTCTTGTAGCCCCCTGTCTTGGGCTATTAATATGGTGCTTTGCTTTGAGCTTCACACACCATACTTTCATATCATTTCTCTCCAGTGGTTTCGATTTTGGATTTATATGATGGTTTGGATGATTCTAATGGTGACCATAGGGTCCTTAGTGGACTAAACACTTGCTGAAGAAACTATACGAGCTTAATGAAGGCTCAAATTAGTGTCTCTTTGCGGGGACTTCCAAGATGGTGATGAACATTTGGGGCCTGGATTCGCAGGTTCCTTCCCTTCTAGCCATACACTTCCATCAGATCATTGCTCCTGGATAACATATTTTTTTACTGCGCCGAAGGACTTGGCGGGGTCCTTTATGCTTATTGGTGCCTACCAGCTGTTCTCGCCACCACCCTCTCCAATCTCACCACTCTTTGTAAATGGTGGAGAGAACTGTGCTGAGGTTGAGATGGTCTGGATTTCTGGACAGACACGACTCTCACGTCCAATCTCATTGCCTTTCCCCCTCTCCCCGTTAAATGCATCAACACTAGCGTACTGTCCATTATGTGCAAGAAACAGTGAGTGGGGCTTGCTAATCTTCAGGCTGGACAACTAACTGTAGGGTAGATATGTTGTTTCAACCTCACCAAAGAGCGGGCTTGTTGTATTCGATTGTATTGTACGTATTACCTCATTGAATGGGATAATGTTGTACCCAACCCACACGCAGTGATTTTTATTTTTAACACTGTATTTCATCCATTCTGTTGTCTTCATGAATTTTCAAATGCTATGCTTATCTGTATTCATTTGCTTCTCACTTACTTTAAGTATTATGCCTATTTGTTATTTTACTCATATGACTGAGGCGAGTACCCTATGAATTGATTAATTTTTGCATGTAAACTTTTTCCATTTAGCTGAGGCATATGGACTTCCATTACATAAATGAGGCGAGTAGCCTTTAACCGTATAGGTAGGGCACATGGCCTTAGATTTTTTTGAATGTGGCACGTAGGCTTTAGGAGGGAGAGCAGCCCTTAATTTCTTTTAATGAGCCATGTAGCTTTTTAGTTGCATAGAGGGGGCGTGTAGCCCTTGTTTGTTTGGATAAGGTGGAATATGACGCGTAGCTTTTTTGTTTCGTAGATGAGGCGCGTAGTCTTTATTTGGGGCAAGTATCCCTTAAATGCTAAGACAACACTAGAATTTTTCGCTCCATTGGAGATAATATATTGTTTGTTTGTTTCTGTTGTCTACTCATTTAATAAGTTTCCTTGTGTCAGTTTTGTGAAATAGAAAGAAAACAAAAAACAACTAAAAATAAATCAGATTGATTTTGATATAAACAAACAAATATTTTGCTTTTGAGATAAAAATATAGTTAGTAAAATTCTAACCAGAGTGATGTTACTGAGAATGTTGGCACATTCAGTGTAACATTTAATCAGTTAAAGAATAGATAAGAAAACCGGAAGACTCTGACTCTATTTTGCAAGGTGGAGTAATTTTTCATAGATTATAATAATAGTATATGATGCCGTCAGGATTGAAATAATTCACCATTAAGATAATGAATACAAACAAGAAACAACTTGGCGTTAGTTGAATCTAAAGTGAAAAAATGTAAAATGATATAATCGAGGAATGCTAAAGAAACACTATATACTAGCATCTGAATAGACATCGAGAAACAATGGCCCTACTAGACTGGATGCACTAAACATTCAACATCTAGTACTTGATTGAATATGTCATTTGGTGGTTTTGAAGTGTCGTCTCTATTTATAGATGGTTGTAGATGTGCAGCCTCTATTCTTAGATCCTTTGAGAACGATCTAGAATGTCTTTAAGTAACTGTTAAATAATCGTCATAGTTGTACTTTTATTAACCGCTAGTGTTCCAACATTGGATGCAACATCAAGACTCGGTCAGAATAACAGTTATGCTCTCTCCCATGATTTATAATCGCATGATCTAGAATTCTCCCCTTTATTCTATATTGTGGTAGATCCTTCTGGAATCCTTCTAGAGTATTGGAGAATGATCTTGATCGTCAAACCTACAGTAAACAACATTGAGAGCAACATTAAGTGCAACATTGTGAATAAAAACAGCAACACTTGAAAGAAAAGTTAAATTATTGATGTTATGCCACTTAAAGTAACATTGGTGGTAACACCAACATCAACAATCTCCTCCAATTTGACCTTTCTGCTACAACAAACCTGAAGTCATCAGAAACATCAGTTAACTAAATATGTTAGTGAATATCAACAGAAATATTACTAACCAATTAAAGCTCATGGTGTAGCTACATAAGATCAACAACATACTTTGCAAAGTATGACTTACAGGTTGGAGCTAGCCTCTCACAAAACAATGTGGATCTAATGAATAGGAACCATTGGATGACAGGGGTAGCTACATCCCGATGCAGTCGAGAATGAGCTTCCCAATATTACCTCAACATCAACTATGGGGTTCCATCTGCCGGGATTCCTGGAGATGCAGGTGGGTTCAAATTGTCCTCTTTCTTGCTCTTCTTCAGGCTTGGGTTACATCCCTAATCTAGCCCTCTACATTCTATTTCACCCCCTTGGTAGTTATGGATGTGGAGTTCATGACAGATGGCTCCAACATTGGGTTTTCCCCGAGTCCTCGGGTAGTGTTTGACCATGAGGATCCGAGGCAACTTTTTTTATTAATTGCTCTTTCGGTCAGGCGACGGAAGGCCTCCTAACTCTCTCTATTCTAGGAGAACTTTTTCTTCCTGATGGTGTTGAAGAAAGGTCTGCTCTTGTCTCCAAGCCTCGATATGAATCTATTCAGGGATGTCAGGCATCCCTTCAGGATTGGCTTCAATTCTAGCGAGGTCCAAAATTACTTTTATTTTTCAGGATTGGCTTCAATTCCTCGATGACTGATGATATGTTCTAAGAACTTTCCTGACTCAACCCCTAAGTGACATTTCTTTGTGTTAAGCTTAATGTTGTACTTTCTCAAGATACTGAAGGCCTCAACGAGGTCTCTCAGGCGGTCTTCTCTCCTGACACTTTTGATAATGATGTCATTTATATAGGCCTCCATGGTTTTGCCGATCTGGTTGGAGAACATCTTGTTTACCAGACGCTGATATGTTGGCCCTGCATTTTTCAATCCAAAGGGCATTCTCTTCCAATTGTACATGTCCTTTTCAGTGAGGAAGGTAGTGTATCTTACATCCTCTTCTGCCATTGGGGTCTAATGGTATCCTATAAATGCATCCATGAAGGACATCATCTCATGCCTCGCGGTGTTGTCCACTAGGTGATCGATATGGGGCATTGGAAATTGATCTTTTACGCAGGCGTCATTCAGGTCTATGAAATTAATGCATTGCCTCCATGTTCTGTTGGTTTTCTTGACTAGTACCGCATTCTAGACCCACTGGGGCTCATCTTTTGCCTGTTCAATCAGTTTATTATTGTGGAGATTTTTAATTCATTGGCTAGGGCCGGGTACTTCTCAAGGCCAAATTTGTGCCTCTTTTTAGAGACGAGTTTTCAATTTGGGTCGATCTTCAGGTGATGACATGCGTGTTCAAGGTTGATACCGATCATGTCCTGATCTGACCATGCAAATATGTCGATACTGCTCTTGAAGAACTCTATAATCTTCCCCCTTAGTTTTGTCGGGATTTGAGTCCCTATGAGGACTTCCAGATCAGGGCGAGTAGGATCGACAGGAATATGTTATGTATCCTTAACTGGCACAGTTCTCTTCATTCTGTGGGGGTCTTTGATCTCCTCCAGTGGATCCAGGTCTATCATGAGGGGTTCGAAACCCATTTTTGGTTCTGAGTCATCCTGATTCCTTACCTCGTCGCTTGTCAGTACTAATGGATGATCGACCTCCATAGGGTTCAGGTTTGAGTCAGTCAGGATTTAGCTTTTAGGAATGTTTTCCAGGCAGGGTTATTCATGACCCTAGTGTTTGATGTTCAATACTCACTTAGAAGATGTCGAGAATACTAAATCTAAACCTGCACAAGAATAACTTAAACATTTTCTAGTCACCTTTAATGGTGTCGATCATTCCCTCAATATTTGGGAATTTAATACAATAGAAGTACGAGGAGGTTACTAACTCAAAAGTTTCAAAAAAAGAATGCCTAAAAAGTCATTATAAATGTTTGACTGATCGACTATTACAAAATCCATGGGCCTAGTTATCATAATCTTTTCATCTTTGGTGCAGATCAGCTCGACTGAGAGTTTGATTATGCCATAAGGGTGATGGTCGTGTCTTTGAATCCCTTAAGGATCGTGTCGTAGGGTCTGGCGTACCCAATTAAGTTTTCCATTTGATCCAGCACGGCTTTGAAGACGATGTTATAAAAAATCCATTATTAATCAGGATATGACCGACCTTCATCCCCGGAATCATTGTTGATATTACCGATGCATCGCTCTTGGGGAAGAGCACACCATCGCAGTCCTTATTAGAGAATGAGATCATAACTTTCTGGGTGATAGTTGGCTTAGAGAGGTTGATTAAGTTTACTTAACTGAGGGCCTTGAGCTCTGCCTTTTTTTTCTTGTTGGAAGTCTTTAAGAACGGGGCTAGGCCCCCTAGTGCATCTCCTATCCTGATGATGTTAATCAGTCCCTTTGATGGAGCCGGGGCACTTCTTTCAAAGATTGTCATCGTCATTGTCTTCTTCCAACTGAGCAATGTTGGCATTCTATCTCCCTGATGGTTCGTTTCTTCCTGACAGGCCTCCCTTGGAAGTGGTTTCTTGACAAATTTGTCAAGTTTTTCTTCTTTGAACAACTTCCAAAATTGCTTCAGGAGGTCAAGGCATTTGTTAGTATTGTGGTCGGGGCTGTCGTGGTAGGTGCAGAAATATTTATCATTCGAGTGTTGAGGCAACAGGCGAAATGGCTCGGTATCTCTAGTAGTGCCTTGCCCTTGATCGCGTTAAAGATGTACCCAATAGTCTGATTCAGCTTTTGAATCAGGTTAGCCTACTCTTCATCGTCGAACCTTTTAAATATGCCCGCGAATTTTGCTGCCTGGCGCCATTTTTGTTCATGTAGAAGGATTTTGCCTGAACCCTCCTTGGGTTCGCCGAGTCTTTGAGCCAGCAGCTTTTGGTGGTTGATGAGTTCGCCTGTGCACCTTCTACGTTCAGTGTAGGTAGCTAGGAGTTCTTTAGTCATGCTGTGGAACATGGGTGAGTCCCTCCTAATTCCCGCATGATCGAGTGTAGGGCTAGTTCATCACTGATAGGCTCACCTCCCAGGATGACCTCATCGATGTGTCAATGTATTATTCATCAATTTTGTTAGCAAGTTGGCACACTTTCATCAAGCGGTGGCGGCATTCAAGCTTGTTGATTTTGGTCGCAAAGTGGGACACAAATTTTTCTCCCAGTTCAGAAAAACTGTGGATAGATCATGACGACAGGTTCACGTACCACTTGTGAGTCATTTCTCCCAGAGTCAGGGGGAATTTCCTGCATTAGGTGGCTTTAGTGGCCACTCATCCTGACATGTATGTCCTTTATTTTGAGAGGTGAGTTTCAGGGTCTGTTTTTCCCTCATGGGGGGGTGCCTGAAATGGGGCAATCTTTGGCTGGATGGAGGAAGCCTCAAGCTCTATGGACAAGGGTTCAATATCTGTAGTAAGGCGCTTCAGGTAGCCACCCTTTGCGTCCATCTTGCCCTTGACCTTATCGAGTCTCTTTTTTAGGGCTAGGAGCAGTGAGTTGGGGCCGTTGAGTACAGCCGAGTGTTCCATATAGGATCGTCGAGCCCATATTTGGAGTGTACCCTAGGCCCAACCGCTCATGGGCCGATATGCGAGGCTGATCCCATCTTACTAGATCACTTTGGGCATAGCTCAACTCGTATTTGGCCGAGTTGTTAGGTTGTAATTCAGGTGAGGATATTTTCAGTGAAACTTGCAGAGAGGAATCGTCGATCCCCTCCAATTCTTCTGACCACAAGGACGATCTCCGATGGCCTAAACAGAGATGATATAAGATGGAGTGTGTCTGATCGTCACTGGATTGGTAGCCGATTGGCTGCTTTCCCTGGCGGTGGATTAATCGTTGGTGGAGGTCATATCTCCTTAGTGCAGAAGTGGTAGATAGTCCACCATGCATCAGCTCCCATTTTTTCATCTTGAGTTAGTGGATAAAAGCAACAACTTACTTTTGCAACTCAAAATCTTACAATGGGACGAGCACCAACTCTTGAGTGTCGCGCCTAGGGGCATTCTGGGGACGTTCGTCTGTTGGAACCACCTTAGGAGTGTTAAAATCCTCCTAGGGCCTCCATGTCTGTCCTTACCTCCGGTACTTGAGCAAGAGATAGCACACGGGGTGCGTCTTCAGGTGGATGTGCAACTATCTTCGATTTCACCATGGCTAGAGGGGAATGGCTTTAATCTCTTTAGGTTGTGGTAGGTTTTTTCCTGGTCATTTCCAACAGACGGCGTCAATTGTTTGTTCCAAAAAATAATATAGACATTAAGGAACGACAATGTATTGACTATAAGTAAATAACTCAAAGATTTGCCTAGCCGCTTGTTCGGAGTAGGACTTTAATGTGTTGCGTCTTGTATTTATTGTAAGGCAAAGGAAAGTTGTAAATACAAGAGAATGACAATAATTGTCGACCCCTAATTCTATCAAGAATGGAACTTTTTATAATGACTAGAGCTAAGCCCTAATATACATGTTTGCATGTAGTGTCTTTCTTCTTGCCCACGTTAGTTTATGACTTAAAGATCGTGGGTGTCAAGGTAACTTCCAATGTTTAATTTCTTTCTTGAAATAATGGGACAACTATCTCGTCTCTTAAGGAAACCAAATCTCAGTGAAGATACAGAATATGTACTAGATCTTGTTTCCTTAACATGATTCTCATTCGTTCAGGTAAGAATTCTCACACCTTTAGGAGATTGACCTTACTTTTTGGTCACCTGGCGATTTCAGTCCTGAACCTAAGGTAAATTCAAGATCAACATTTTTCACTTCAAGGCTGTTGGGAAATAAGATTAAGAATATTTTGATTTAATCCCAAAATCCCTTAGTATAAATGTAAAATAGTTGTAATAAACTTAGAAAAATAGCCTAACTGTTAGGAGGTTGTGTTAATAAATCAGGCTAGTGCGACAGGCACAAAACAATTGAAAATAGGAAGAACTCGACTGAATTGATCAACTGTCCTGATGAGCAATTAGTAAATACACCCACCTCAGGAGAAGAACATCTCAAAAGACTAAGTCCAACCAGCCTGAGGTACTCCACTGTGTAAAAGTGACCTAATATTTAAATGTTCCGGCCACAACATTTGAGAAGGTAGTTGCAACACTTAAATGAAGTGTTTAATGCAACGAAAAGAATGTTCCAAGTCACCTGAAGAAGTGACAGTGGACTTCAATAGAGTCGTTTGACTGATCTGAGAACTTTCAAATTTAGACCAATGAGAAGCTGTCACCTATGTATGGACCTGACAAAAGCAGACTGACATGTAAGTACCAGAATCAGAAGCAACCAACAACCTAGGATGACACAAACTACAAGGACGACTGCATTAATTCCAAGCAAGCATTTAATGAGCTATCACTAATTAATGCTTGGAATTGACTGCATGAAGATTTGAAGATGGATTTGAAGAAAGTTGGTTTACCAAAATAGCATGGTTTGAAAGTTTTCTCTCCAATGGAAAGTTTTTCAAACTAAGTAAAAGATGAAGAAAAATACGGGAAACATTCAAGCATTCAAGAACTCAAGCCTTCAATTCTCAGAGTATTCAAAAAGCACTCGAAAATTCTATTGTTTCCCAAGTGCTTTTATTCTTAGAGTTCAACACAGTATCTTAGGCTTAATTTGTAATATTCTAGAAGCCTACTGAGATAGTCCAAGCCCAAATATTGTGTTTCATTGTAAAGGGCTATCTCAAACTTAGTTGTAAGCCACTCAAAGCCTCTAAGCTGTATGAAGTTTAAGGCAGAGAGTGATATGAAAGTAAACTGAGGATTGTTCTTAGTCTGAAATTGTGAGAGGACTAGGACTCAGGGAAAGTCCTATGGATCAAGACTGAGTTGTGTTATTGATCAGTGTACCTTGGCATTATAAATCAAGGAATTCCTAAGTTGAGGAATTCTCTTGTTAAATCAGGGAAAGTGATGTAGAAGAGTTTAACTCCGAACCATTATAAATCATCTGTGTCCTTACTACTTTATTTCTTTGTGTGTGTTGACTAATCCTTCAAGGGTGTTTAAAATTAAATCTGCTGCTAACAAAGAATTGAAGTCTTAATTTACTCTGGTTATTTGTCTGGCGACCTCAGTCCATTGTTGAAGATCAACAGGTCACCTAAGTGTTATCAGGCTGTTGTGTCAGTTATTTTGTTTATTTGGAAAAGTTGTTAACACGGGTGTATTCCTCCCTCTCATACACATGTTTATCTTATCTGGGACCAACAAAGACCGCCTAATAATCTCTTTTGAATTCGCCCGACTCTCAATCCAGAAATATGTTCAATCGTGGTCTGGGCTCTATGGGCCTGGGCCTAGAGGAACTTTCTTGGATCTGGGCAGGACCTAAGACTTTCAGGAATATTTGTGCCACAACAATAAGTAGTGAAAAAGATAACAAATGTAATTATTTTAGAAATTTATTAAAGTGACATTTGCATTTTGGTTTAGAAAAAGCGACTATATTTACATATTGGTCCACAATATTTGCACAAAAGTATAAAATTTTCTTGCACAGAAGCATATTTTTTTTCTGCACAGAACCAATTTATAATTAGTGTTAATTTTGTGAACCATTTTGTAATTTTCTCTTTATTATAAATGTTTTAATTAAAACGATAAAAAATTTGTTTATATTTACTCGTGTTAATAAGTAGTGAAAAATATTTAAAATATAATTATTTTATAAATTTATTAAAAATATTTTAATTAAAATAATAAAAAAATGTGTACATACGTACTCATGTTAATAAATAGTGAAAAAGAAAAATGTGACTATTTTTTAAATTATCAAAAATATTTTAATTAAAATGATAAAAAAAAAGGTGTACGTACACAGGGATTAATACCGAAATCATCTCATAACTTTTTCACTTTTTCGATTTGGTTTCATAATTATGTAATATTTCAATTTAGTCTCATAACAATTCAAATCTAACCAAATTAGCCCCAAGTTGTCAGAAATGACATAAAACAACACCATTTTACTCACTTTCCGGTCACGTGTTATATTTTCCAGCGAAATTGGCTCACGCGGCACGTGAGTAAAATGACATCATTTATGTAATTTCCGGCAATTTGGGACTAATTTGGTTAGATTTGAATTGTTGTGGAACTAAATTGAAACATTATATATTTATGAGACCAAATCGAAAAAGTGAAAAAAGTTATGGGGTCATTTTGGTATTAATCCATACGTACTCATGATAAATAGTGAAATAGATTAAAAATGTAATTATTTAATAATATAAAAATAATAATTAGATAGTATATACAATAAACAACTAAAAACATATAATAAAGGAATAATTTAAATATAAAATATATATATATATATATAATATATTAAAGTTTGAAACATATCATTCAATTCGTCTAGCTCAATTGATTAGACACAACACATAAGACCTCTCTCCTACTCGAATATTGCATGTTCGAACGTCAATGGGGGCAAAATAAGCATAATATATGCACATATGCTATAGGACCAGCATGTGAGGGGATTCGTGTCCTCGTGAAGGGATTAACTAGAGTTTTGATGTAAAATTTTAAAGTAAAAGTTTTTTTTTTTATCAGTGAAAAATTTCATTAACACATTCAACTAACAAAATTGTTTCATAAGGTGTGAGTTACACTTTTCTACAAGATCTTCTCCCAGGACAATGTAAAAATATCATTTCCTAAAGTTACAACTTACAATACAGAATAAGGTTTTATACTCAATTCCAAAAACTTAGAATTCTTCTTCCATTCCTTATAAATCTTCATCCAATTCCAGCTGTTTACTTTAAGATCCCCCAAGACTCTGTCCACACAAAATTCTTCTCCTCTAAAAATACACTCATTTCTCACCTTCCAAATGAGTCAAACACCACATTCCCACACACTAATCGCCAATCGTTTTTCCATCTTTTCATTTTTAAGACCTCAAAATTGCATCAAATTTGTTACCGGACAAGACGAAAGAACTAAATTGAATCCCAACCACCTAGCACACTTCATCCAAAAATTATGAACCACAAAGCATTCAAAGAGTAAATGCCTCATAGTCTCTCCACCTCTATATTGCAAAAAATGCATAAATTTTTTACCGATGATGAGATTATATTTCTTCACTGCAACATGTCCATAGTGGGTAACCGTTCTTTCAAAACCTTCCAAATATGCACTCGTACCTTGGGTGGTGTCCACGTCTTCCATATCAGTCTATATTCCTTCCTTTGCTCTCCACCTACTCCCTGGTCCTTTTCCATCAACCACCTATATGCATCCTTCACGTTGTAAACTTCATTTCTTGCTTTATTCCATCTCCAAATGTCTGGTTCTCCTTGTCTTGGTACATACCTGTTTATCACATTCAAAAGATTATTTAGTAATTCAAAATCCCTACCCGTCAACTCCCTCCTCCACTTCCAATCCCACTCCCAACTCCCTCTTCTCCAATCCCTCATTTCTCTCACACTTGCTTCCTTATTTTCATTCAATCTAAACAATCTCACAAATTTTTCTTTCAAAACTCCCTCTCCTGTCCAATTGTCCCCCCAAAAACTCGTCTATATACCTTCGCCTATACCCTTCTCTAAAAACTTAAAAAACCAGCTTTGGTGCCCAACTTTCACACCCTTCAAAATCTCTCCCCACCATCCACTCACTACTCCTCTTTTCCTAGTTTCCCTCGACTACTTTCTTTCCACCCTTCCCCCCATCTCGACTTAATCACTCGTTCCCATAATCTATCCCCTTCACTTAATAATCTACAGACCCATTTTCCCATTAAAGATAAATTAAACTTTTCAAGATTTTTCACACCTAAACCTCCCTCTAATTTAGGTTGGCATATTGAGTGCCAACATATAAGAGGTGTTTTTTTCTTCCACTCATCCCCTCCCCAATTTTTTTTTTCATTGACTCAATCTTACGCAAAACATTTTTAGGCGCCCGAAAGATCGATAGGAGGTATACCGGAACAGAAGCAAGTACAGATTTCACAAGTGTTAATCTGCCTCCAAACAAAATTGATGATCCATCCCATTTTTTCAATCTGTTTTTAACCTTTTGAATCACATAGTTCCAATCTGAAAAACTTCCTATGCGAAGAACCAATGTGTACACCCAAATAAACAGCAGGTAGAACACCAACCCTACACCCGAGTGAATCTGCCCAACTCCGGATCTCCTCTTCTCCAATCTTTACTCCATAAATATTACATTTCACCTTGTTAATTTTTAATCCCGACAACCATTCTAGATTTGTTAGAAAGTCTTTCAAGAATTCCACATTCTCTGTTGTTGCTTTACCCAAAAATACAGTGTCATCCGCAAACTGCAAGTGTGAAATGCTTACCTTATCTTTTCCTACTTCTACAGGTTGGAACATTCCCTGTTCTATCCCTTTATTCATCATCAAACTAATCCCCTCTGCTGCTAATAGAAAAAGAAATGGAGATAAAGGATCTCCTTGTCACAGTCCTCTTTCCAGATTAAAAATACCAGAAGGGCTTCCATTCACTAATACCGAAGCTTGAGCCGATGATACACATTCCATTATCCATCCTATCCATCTTTGATAAAATCCGAACCCCTTCATCATTTCACGAAGATAGCCCCACTCAATGGAATCATACGCTTTTGCAAAATCAATTTTGTATAAAAATATCTTCACTTTACGCCTCTTCGCATCCTCAATTATCTTGTTTAATGTCACAATACTGTCCAGAATCTACCTAGCACCCACAAAAGTCGATTGACACTCTGAAATTAATGGATCAATCACCTTGCTCAATCTCCTGGAAAGAACTTTTGATAAAATTTTGTAAGTGCCCCAACCAGGGAGATAGGCCGATAATCCTCTATTTCATAGATATTTGAATAGATAAACAAGAAAGGTATAATAGTTTTTTTCTATTTCATGAGAAATGACAAAATGATAACGTACAGTAATAAAAATAATGATATCTAATGTAATTTTGAGATGTTTGGATGAGATAATTTTATTTTTTCAGAGTTCACAAAAAGTTGTATTATTATTATGCATGTATACAATTACTATTATAGAAATATATTTGATTTTATGATAGTAATAATGTAAATACAAAATAATGATAATAAATATAATAACAATAATAGTGTAAATACATAATAGTGATATTTGACACACTCGAATTTATATAACTAAACTTTAGTTCACACAAGTTTTGTCATTTAAAGAAGTTGAGTTATTTTATTTACCATCTTGGGTACAACGAATTTAATATACTCATTAAAAATGATAAATAAAAAATTATGTGGGGGAAGGGATTGACTGGTAGGTACAGTGAATGTGCTGAGATTTTAAATAAGAATCTTTCATAAATTGTATATGTGCATTTATACTTTATATTAAATGAATGAAATTGTTTTCAAATCTCTTGCAACTATACATTGAAGAGTATTGATAAATGAATGAATTTTTTGTTATTAATTTTTTTACAATTTAAAATGATAGTACTTATTTTCATTATATAATACTAGGTAAAGTATTATGTATGTGTTAGTAAGAAAATAGAATTTGTGTGTATCAATTTTGACCTGATTCGAATTATAATTCGATCCAAACTATCTACTTATTAATAATTTAAATTAGATCAAATTATTACACATGAATACTATTTATGTGCGACACATATAATACTCAGTCATAATACTATTATAAAAATAATATATTTTAATAAAATAATTAATATGGTTAAAAATATACCCAAAATATCATATTAAAAGTATACCCAAAATATAAATAAATTTCAGAATCAGTTGATAATATAATTAATTTGCCTTAATGAAAATAGCGAAAATGCTTTAAAAATACTCAAGTGAAAATACTGATAATGCTTTAAAAATACTCCTTTTGAAATAGCAAAAATTATATTTATGTTCTTCCTCTGTTTTGAATTGTAGGATGAGTGGTATACAATTTAAGAAAAAAAATTGAAATATATGAGCATAAAATTAAATTATTATTTTTTGTGAATATAATTTATTTTTAAATATAAAAAATGTAAATATCTCAAACCAAAAATTGAAAAAAGAAAAAGTTAATGACGAAAAATAGTTTAATATAATATGAATAGGTTTTATATGAAAATGATTTTTGATAAGTTTATTATAAAATTATTTTAAAATATTAAATATTTAATTAAGTATATTAAAATATTCATTAAAAATATTAAAAATTAAAATTAATAAAATATTTAAAATTTAATATTTTTGTGAATTTTTTTATATTTCTAATTAAATGTTTGATACTTAATTAGTTAATGATAAAAAAAAAATATAAAAAAAGAAAAAAGGTAAGCTATTGTACACAACTCTACCATTTAATAATAGTGGGACCGACAAAAGCTGTTACCCGTCGTAAGGCGGTGGAGCGTGCGGGTGAGTTGGAGTTTTCTGTTTCTCTGCAAAATGCATGCATGCTCTGCGTTGCCAGCTTTTCCTTCCTCCTCTGTCCCCTTACTCCACACAAATCTGTACCTTAATTACTTCATTATTCTTCCTTTCAAAAAAAAAAAAAAATTACTTCATTATTCTTCCACACTAAATTTCGCCCTTTTTTATTAGTCTCACAATATTCTTTATATTTTTATACACTATATATTTATCTATTATTACATACTTATTTTATTTAAAAATAATTGTAAAATAATTCAAAAATTTAATATTAATTGTAATTAATTTTGCACAAAAAAAAATACTCCCTCCGTCCCGGAACTACTTTCATAGTAGTTCCGAGCACGCGAATTAAGAAAAAGTAAGTATGTGAGTGTAAAGTTAAATAATAAGATAATAAAAAATGTACTTTATTGACTTTTGTTAGTGTAAAAAGATTTCTTTTTAGGTGTGAAAAAAATTTGGGACGTCCAAAAAAGGAAAGTGTGGAAGTAGTTTTGGGACGGAGGGAGTATATACAAATATTTTAAATTAATTTATAAATATAATTATTTTTTAAATTAATATGTCAATATGATTTTATTTATTTATTTTAAAATTATTTGTGCTTCCAAAAAATAAAATCTTAATTTATATACATACTCACAAAAATATATAAATATATCATTGTTACTAAATAAAATATATTTTTAGTAAAATATATATGTGTGTAATTTAGTGTGCAAATAATTATGAGGCCAAAAGTGTAATAAAAACAACACTCAATTATATCATTCTCACAATATCATTATATATTCAAATATAATGTTCAGAAAAGCCATTTTTCAACATTTTCTCTTAAAAAGTATCTCGTATCACTAAGCATGTTAATTTACTATTTACCTAGTATTCTACCAATACATATTTACTATTTCCTTGGTTCAGTTATACCAGACTTACTTTTTATTTTAGTCTGTCAATAAAATTAAATTTTTTTAAAAATATATATAATATTTTAGACTATCAACTTCTTTTTACACACAATACACAATATACACTTTTTTTTAAGCTCGTACAAAAATAGATTAATAAAATTGAACAAAGTGAGTATTTGATAATAAAATTTAATAATCCCACATGCCAATTAAAGCTTTCTACAACTTTTTTGTACGTAAAGTAATAAATATTATTGTGCCCGGTTACAAACCAAGTCATGTGGCGAGCCGAGGGAAGTGGAGCTTGTGGAACAATGAGAGCGAACGACATGAAGACCCAGACAGGACCGAGTAAGGTGGCCCCAAGGAGATGGCCAAGAGATGGCCGTGAAGAATAAAAGAGGCTGAGAAGACTTAGAGGCCGGGAAGGACAAGAACATGGCCGACTACGAAAGAGCCAAACCCTTTTTCTGACATGGTTAGGAAGCGAGAAGAGCATATCTCCCCTAAAAATCGTGAGGTATGACAGGACAACATATTAGCCTAGAGCGAAAAAGAAAATCTATGTGTCAGATAGATTTTGGACAAGATCATGTGGTCATTTAAGGGTGAAGTGTACCATAGATCCACTTGGCAGCCCCTGATTGGCTCCAAGACCTGCAGCAGCCGAATGTTGGTCTTAGATTAGGCACTACAGGCATTTTAGCATTTAATGCATGCATTAAATGCATATTTGTGAGAGGATTGCTCACACTATGAATAGAACCTCATAAATAAGGTTTGGAGGAGGGAATGATCATGTATTGAATGCAACACACAAATATAATATTGAATTAGAGAGAGAAACATCAAAAGAGGAAGTTATCTTCCCAAGTTATTTTGAGCTTGTTATTTCGCATTATTCCTCGAATAGAAAGTTGACCGGCGAGGTGGGATAGGCTCTGCCGTCATGACGCCCAACTCACCCCTATGCGTTCGGCTAGTCCAAACCCCGGCTCAACCTAAGATCAACGTCGCTGCCATCGAGCAATTCAACAGTGAGTTCGATCTGGTAGTGCACATGAGCAAGTACACCACCTACATGGTCTCAATGGGAGCCACTGACGACACCCAATGTCGCATGTTCCCCCTTACCTTGGACGAACGGGTGCATCATTGGTACACTTCTCTTTCGACGGGTTCATCCAGTCATTTCACCACCTCGGAGAGAAACTCTTGGAGCATTTCTCCACACTGGCGCTAAGGCGAGCAGATCATAACTGCATGGACAACATCAAGCAAGGTGAGCACGAGTGCGATAGGTCATATCCAGACCGTGTCGATAAGTTCATCCTAGACGAAAGGCCAGTGGGGGATGAGCTAAAAATCCTGGGAGCAGTAAGCATGTTCAGGGTAAATTCCAAGCTGTGGAAGTCAATGAACCAAGACTACCCGAGTTCATATATCGAGTTCCGATAAAGTGATAAATCCAGAGATTTTAGCCCGACGACTAGAGATGCTAGAGAAGGAGGATTCGGGAAAAAACAACGGCTAAAAAAAGCTTCGACGACCAACCTGCCCCCGATCAAGCGGAGCTTCACCTATAAGAATTTGCACACTACCAGACCACAGGACGCCTTAGAGGTCAACCTGATGCAGAAACTCGCCTTCTCCACATCGAGCGTATTCCAGGCAACTAGGGATAAACAGTTACTCAACCCTATTCCTTAGAGAGTCCACGACTCCAAACCCATAGCTATTAGTAGCCGGTTCTGTCAATATCACTAGCATCACAACCACAGCACAAACATATACAGGGACATGCTTAGATAGCTCTAGAAGCTCTATGAGGAAGGCAAACTAGGTCTGTTCGTGAAGAGACCGCCCAACGCACCACCGCCACAACAAAAAATGTCAGTTGTTGCTGCCGCAAAAGTAAACCAAAAGTGCAGGCTAATCTGCCCACCCACTCCTGACCAGACAGTTTAGCACGAGGTGAACGTAATCACTCCGATCGGGGGCCTCCCCCCACGTCCACATTGTCAAACCAGAGGCTGAAATGCTTGCTGAGCGCATTAGGTAACGTCTACCAAGTATCCCTCCTGAAAATATGACTGAGAAAGAGTCAGAGTAGTTGGCCTTCCGCGCTGAAGACAGAACCGAGATAGTCTACCCATATACCGATCCCATGGTGGTCTCCGCGAACATCATGGGAGTGATTGTTCACAGAATACTTGTCGACAATGGGGCATTCCGCAACATCCTGTTTAACTTGATGTTTGACCAGTTGGACCCTTCCTTTGAGAAGTATATGGAGCCGTGCAAGATCACAGTCAAAGGCTTCAGTGATGCAATCGTGAAACCATACGGTAAGGTTAGGTTAGTTGTTGAGCTAGTATCTAGCTTAGAAGGGAATGTCAAGGCCTCGAAATAACTTGATTTTGTAATAATTAACCTACCTCGGCCTTTAATGGATTCTTGGGCAGGCCTTTTGAGCACAAATTCACGGTTGCATCATCAACTTAATTCTACTGTATCAAGTTCCCCACTTTCTCTAGAAAGACATGAACATTCAAGGGTATTTAGAAGGCTTCTAGAGCCATGATGTAGTACGAAAAGTCCCATTTAAATATTGCAATGCTAGCAATAGGAAAGGATATGTTGTGAATATGTTAAATGGACTTAAACACAGTTGAACCTAAGGGCGAGGGCAACTCAGAGCCCAGCCAGTGCCAGGTCATGGAGATTGACGAGAAGAGTTTCGATGAGCGGATGGAGAAATTGGTACCTAGAATCGGTTTTGAGCCAATGTAGACCGACCCATGGTAGATCCTAGGATCCAAGAACAGAAGCACTGGGCTTCCCCAATAGAGGAACTAATTAGGGTCTCGATTGAACCAGTTTATCCCAGCCGACTGGATGTTGAATTTCTAATATGTCCGACTTGCCATCCAACATGGACAAGGAAATGATCAAGTTCTTACAAGACAATGTGGCCACGTGTGCTTGGTCACACAGAGTTATGGTGGGGATTAACCCCAAATTCCCTGTCACAAGCTACACATAGATCCATTTCGGCGGCCAATATCCATGAGCCGAAGGAAGTTCGGGCCAGACAAAGACAGAGCTTTGGAAGTTGAGGTAAACAAGCTCCTTGACAACAAGTTGATTGAGATGGTCAGCCCGAACGATAAACCTCAATGGGTCTCCAATGCAGTGCTCATCCAGAAAGCGAATGGAGTGTGGAGGCTATGCATAGACTTCACCGATCTGAATTCCACGTGCCCAAAAGACCATTTTCCTATGCCGCATATCGACCATCTGGTGGATAACATGATCGGGCACAAAATGTTAACGTTCATGGATGCCTTCATCAGGTATCATCATATTGCTCTGAACAAGGAAGATGAAAAGCACACGACCTTCTGACCGAGAAAAATATGTATTATTGAAAAAGGATGTACTTTGGATTAATGAATGTAGGGGTGACATACTAAAGACTGGTCAACCGCATGTTCCATGACCAAATAGGAAAGACAATGGAGGTGTACATAGATGATATAGTGGTAAAGAGCGAGAAAAAAAAGGACCACCAAACCCATCAAGCAGAGAAATTCAAGTTCCTCAACCAGTACAACATGTGGCTGAACCAGAAGAAATGAAGTTTTGGAGTGGGTTTTGGAAATACTTGGGACACATGCTAGCAAGGGTAGAATAAAAGCAAATCTGGACCAAGTAAAGACCATCTTAGACCTGGGCCTACCTAAGAAAGTGAAAGAATTAATGAGGATCACTGGCAGCCTAGCTGCCCTGAGGCGGTTCATATCCCAATTAAGAGACAAGTGCAAGCCGATGTTCAACAGCTTCAAGGAAAAGGATCTCATCTGGTTAGCCAAGAGTTAGGATGTGTTCGACCAAATAAAGGAGTACCTAGCAAACTTGCAATAGACAAGCCAGTGCAAGGAAAAGCTCTACTTGTACATAGCCGCATCTAAGGCTGCAATTAGTTTTATTCTCGTATGGGCCAAGGGGCAAGCTTACCTCCTCATTTACTATGTCAGTCAGACTCTGCACGATGTCGAGTCACTTACCCGCCACTGGAAAAACTAGCGATGCCCCTACTATGAGTGTTAGGAAGCTACGCCCAGACTTCTTCGAGCATCATGTAGAAGTCCTAACAATGATGCCACTCCGGTAGGTTCTACAGCAGTCATATACATCGGGAAGGTGCCTCAAGTGGGTGATCGAGATCGGGCAGTACGAGATCACATACACACCATGAACAATGATCAAAGTACAAGTCTTGGTCGATTTCATAGTCAAACTCACCTTCCCAAAAGAAATAGCCAGAATGACTCTCATCCATGGAAGCTTTACGTAAATGGGTCCTCGACGTCAAGTCGTGCAAGAGAGGGAATAGTTCTGATCAGTCCAGGGGCCAGTCATTCATGACGATATTAAAATTCAAGTTCCACGCTATCAACAATGAGGCCGAGTACGAGGTATTGATCAACGGTCTGGAGTTGGTGATGGCAGTGGGGGTTGGGTGCCTATTGGTATTTAGTGATTCCCAGCTCATTACATGCCAAGTTTTAGAAAAATTTGAAGCTCGGAGCGACCAAATATCGACCTATCAAGGGTTGGCGAGGAGCCTACTAGAGAAGTTTGAGCAAGCTAAATTTGTGCTGGTACCCAGACTAAAAAACACTCAGGCCGGTCCATTGGCGCGACTGGGAACCTTAGAGGGCGCTACAAATTTCTCAATAGTCACAGTGACAAGCATGGCCACTGCAGAGCGGCCAAACCCTGGTGGCAGACGTGAAGAGCGACGAAAGTTGGTTGACTTCCATCATTAAACACCTCACAACAGGAGAAGTACCTGAGGATAAGGTTCGAGCCTAACAGTTGCGCCATACGAGTGACTAGATATACCCTTCTAGATGATAAGCTTTACAAGTGCGGCTTCTCACTTCTCCTACTCTGATGTGTCACACCTGAGGAAGGGAGACGTATCCTGCCTGACATCTACGAGGGGCATGTGGAAACCATTCTGAGGGACAGACCCTAGCACATAAAACCATCCTATAAGGATACTTTTGGCTAACATTGACGATGGATGCGATCAAACTTGCTCATCATGCCACAAATGCCAAATCTTCTCCCCATCCATCAGAGCGATTCCCTAAGGAGCTAACCTCAATTTTCAGTCCTCGGTCATTCGCAAGATGAGGGATTGACCTTATCAGTCCTCTTCCAATAACAACAGGGAGCGTAAAGTTCATTGTGGTCACCGTCCACTACTTTACCAAATGGACCGAAGCCGAACCGCTAGCAAAAATCACACAGGAGAACATGATAAAGTTCATTTGGATAAACATAATCTGCTGCTTTTGGCTCCCTCTAGTTATCATATCCTACAACGGAAAAAATTTGATTGACAAGAGGTGGACAAGTTCTTCAAAACCTATGGAATTGTCAAATTCTTCTCCTCGCCTTACCACCCCCAATCAAATGGGCAAGTAGAGACGATCAACAAGATCATCAAGCACATGCTCAAAACCAAACTGGAGGAGAAGAAAGGAAGATGGGTGTGAGAGCTTCCGAGTGTGTTATGGGAATACAGAACTACTTGTTGAATGTCCACCGAAAAAACCTCATTCTCCTTAACTTTCGAAGTGAATGTCGTCATCCCAGCTGAAGTAGAGGTCTTCAGCTTTAGAATGAGCAAAAATATCAGCTAAAACCACGACGAGGCTATGTTACTCGAACTCGACCTCTTGGAAGAAAGAAGGTTGGAGGACATACTTCAATTCAAAGGCCAGGGTCAGGAAATTCAAATGAGGTGATCTAGTACTCTGACAAATAGTCAAACAACCTAAAGTAGTTTTTGGCTCAAACTGGGAGGGGCCCCCTCCAGGTAACCCAGTGTTTGGCCAATGGTGCTGACGAGCTAGAGAGTGTAGACGATACCCTAGCCCAATGTCCCCGGAATGCGACTCACCTCAAGAAGTATTACCAATAGAATTGGGCGTATAAGATTTTTTTTTATCAAGAAAGTGATGCGTACATTGTATTCAAATGAAAGTGCATTTGCCCAGAGAAAATGAAACTCTTAAAGGCTTCTGGTCGAGTTAAAGGGGTTCCAAGAGTTGTCCGTCCAATCAAAATAAACGACCATGCGCCTTCAACCAATTTGAAAACAAAAGACTTCAGCCTCAAAGGCTTTTAGCCATCTTAAAGGGGCCCGGGGGCTACCCACCAACACAGACTATGCGCTTCGCTACAAGTAATTAAAGTAGATGGTCATGCGCCTTCAAGCAATTTAAAAACAAAAGGGTTCAACCCCAAAGACTTCTGGCCAACTTAAAGGGGTCTGTGGACTACCCGCACTGCACACAGGTTACGTGCCTCACTACAAGCAAAATAAATGGTCATGCACCTTCAATAAATTTAAAAAAATAAAATTCAGCCTCAAAAGCTTCTAACCGACTTAAAGGGGTCCGAGGGCTACCCATCCTACACACATGCTATGCGCCCCGCCCCAAGCGAAATAAATGGTCAAGCACCTACAAGAAATTTTTGCATTATTCCTCCATTGGTTGTTGAGGTCGACCATGCACCCACATCACACACGTTCCACTACCAAAGCGACCGTCAACAAATACATAAACACTTAAATGCAATATTAATTTAAAAATAGAAAATCTAAAAATTTGCGGGTCAAAATAATAAAATTTGTGGATCTTGACCTGGTCGAGTTGGATCTGGATAATTTTCAAATTTCCGGATTTTGTGCCACCAGTTTGTGTTACTATATGAGCAAATACATGTTATTATAAGGACTAATGTGTATTTTTGTAAGACTAAATGTCATTTTTTTGTAGAAACAAACTTTTTTCATATAATGTAAGAGACAAATGTGAGTTACTATTCGAAAACTATTATTTTTTTGTAAATATTGATTTATTTTTATAGAAATAATTATTTTTTTCATTTAATAACACATATAAAATAGTAAAAATAGTGTTACTACATAAATAAATATACCTGGACTTAAAGAAATAATGAATAAAATAAGAAATACTTATTTATTCTTATAAAAATATGTTTTATCTTTACAGTAACACATATTTGCCCATATAGTAATACAATCTGGGAGCAAAATGTGTTATTATTAGAGCAAATGTGTGTTACCATAAGAGCAAATATGTGCTATTGTATCTATAAATATTTATTTGTCCTTAGAAAAATATATATTATTTTTATAGTAACAAATATAAGGTATTAAAAAATGTATTATTACATTAACAAAATATTATAACATAAATCAACAAAAGAATAAAAAATAAATTAAGAAACACATATTTGACCTTGTAAAAATACATATTATCCTTATACTTACTTTAAAAGAACAAAAAATTAAATTTTTTTTAAGAAGTGGTAACAGTAATTTTGTCTTACAATAACACACATATGTTTATATAATAACACAGTTTGGGACTGGCGGTCTGACCCGCTTAAGATCTGCAAATTTGTTATTTTGACCCGCGAATTTTAGATTTTCTATTTTTAAATCAATATTGCATATGCAATGTCCAAACTACTAAGTCTTAGTCTTGTATGCACCAGGTGTACCGCGCGTGCAACTCAAGTTCATTTTTGAAAAGTTACACAAAATACTATTGAAAAGTCACACATGTTATTACTGGAAAGTGTATCTTTAATGTTGTAACTTTTCAGTAATAAATGGTGTAACTTTTAAACATACTCTTGAGTTGCACGGCGCACCTGGTGCACAAGAGACTTACTCAACTACTAGATAGATAAAGATAAATATATGGAGAGATAGAGAGATATAAAGAGTATTTTATTAAAAATTAAAAGAGAATTTTAATTGAAACGAGCAAAAATAAATCGCAAATACTTGAGTGCACTAGGGTGCATAATATGCACTTGGAAATTAATTTTAATTTTGACTTTAAATTTTGAATTTTTGAAAACACACATTACACGCCGTACTATGTATTTTTTTGGCATTTGGGATATTAATTATTTTTTTTCTTTTGGTATTATTATTTGTTATTGGGGTATTATGAGTTGTTCTTGGGGTATTTACTTTGGGGTATTGTGAGTAGTTCTAGGGGTATTTACTTATATTTGTTCTTGGGGTATTGTGATTTGTTCTTTGGGTATTGTTAATTGTTCTTCGGGTATTGAGAATTGTTCTTGGGGTATTTACTTAGATATGTTCTTGGGGTATTATAAGTTGGTCTTGGGGTATTTACTTAAATTTGTTCTTGGAGTATTGTAAGTCAGTCTTGGTGTATTGTAAGTTGTTCTTGGGGTATTGTGAGTTGTTTTTGGAGTATTTGTTTAGAGTTGTTCTTGGAGTATTATTAGTTGTTCTTGGGGTATTGTAATTTGTTCTTGGGGTATTATATTTTATTCTTCGGGTATGTCAACAATTGTATAATTTGGGCTCAATTTTGGCCCAACTAAACTCATCCTTACCGGCAGCAAAAGCAAGGCGGTGTTGGCATTAAGAAGGCGGTTGATTTTAGGCGGCGCGCGACGGGATGATGTGCGTGGACAAGGCCAGTTCCGGCAGGGTGTAAGGCGGATTCCAGCGAGTTTGGTTGCTGCTTTCCGTTGAACAAGTGTTCGATTGCGACTGTGGTGTTTGCATCTCCGGCAAGCAGCGGTTACAGTTGTAGGTGAGACGTGGAGGTAGTGCAGATTCCGGTTTCACGGCGTGAGGCGGTTGTGCGAGAATCGATGGAGAAACAGGGCGACAAAGTTGTGGTGGTTGTCGGGGCTGCGTTTGACTCCAGTGCGACGAAGAAGGGCGAGCTTCAGTCGGTGGTGAAGAATGGAATCACGCAATATAATCTTCAAAGAGCATACTTTTCCGCCTTCGCCAAAATTAGTCAGAACTAATTTGCCCGAAGATTTTATTTTTTTCCTTTTGGGAAGAGGGAGGGAGCTCGTCGACTCCGTGTACTTCATAAATTTTTATTATTTTCCTCTTAAATAATAAAATAATATTATCTTTTCGTTTTATTTATATTGGGACAAAATTTTGGATCCACTCTTAACCATACCCTATGTATTTTGATCTAAAATAATTATGACTTAAACTTTAGGGTAAATTTAGAAAGGGTGAAATTTGTGCAAATTATTGAACGAGTTAAATTACGTTTAAATTCAATTTTTTTTAAAACCGTTATCCTAAATTTTAACATCATTAATATTACTTTATTGTCTTAGTCTATCATCATTGTACAAATTATTGATATTCTAAATATGTGTCAAAAGTTTTTATTAAAAAAAATTCGGCGAATAGAAAATTAAAAAGAATTTCAAACTTCGTCTTCAATCCACGAAAAAATGAGAAAATTGCAAAACTCGCAGATTAAATTTGGAGGTTAGCAAAAATTACTCATCATGCTAGAGGGATACGAATTTATTATGATCTTTAATTATTATTACTCCCTCCGTTAGGTAGGAGTTTACACCCTAGAGAATGACATATTTTCTAAGAAAAATATGTTTTATATATAAAGTAATGACATATGAATAAATATGTGTATAAATTTGTGAGTATGTACGTAAATTATTATTTTTTTGAGTAGTATTCAAGTTTGTGTAGGACGTCCAAATAAAAAAAGTGTGTAAATTTCTGTGGAATGGAGCGAGTATTATTTAACAATTTATGAACAGAATCATTGGAAAAATTGAATTTTACCGCCCGTTGTTGATGCTATTTTTAGGCGAATTAAAGAACGTGTGATACACTAAATTTTCCATTTCAATGTCTTCAATTTAATACTTTCAATTATTAGTTTTTGTGCACTACAACTCTACAAATTCATATTTGAAGAATTTATTCAAGTTAATTTTTGGAGATCAAAATTCGGCCATTTTTTCAACAAAACGAAGGTCATACCATAATCAAATTGTTCTCTCCACACCCGTCATTTTGATATATGACTCAGGGGGCGCTTGTTTAAAATTCTTCAATGGTAATGATAATGAAATTTCATTTTCTTCCTTTACTCTTATATATGTTGAATGTGAGTTTATGTTCATGGTGGTTACATCATTAATGTTGTGCTCCAATTTTGGAAAAGTTGACAAAAAAAAAAAATTTGTTGGTTATGATATGGGGATTGATTGAGGAGGATGATCATAAGGTGAGATGTAGGTAATCAAATGGAGGTGATAATTACCTTATTTAGGAGAAAAAATAATGTTATGTACCTCATTTATTCTCATTACATATAATAATTACTATGTGCATATGTCATTCCCATTACCATTGAAGAATTTTTTACCAAGCGCCCCTCATTCTTTTATTCGTTGAAGAAGTGTAGAATAGAAAAGTATAGTATCATTACTGCTCAAAGTCATTTTCAAATCGGGGCCATTTCAACTATTTTTCATGCGGGATTGAAACAAAAATCATACATCAAAATAGGTCCCCCCATGTATGGTTTTAGGGACTCTGAAGAAGTAATTTAGACCAAACTAAAATCTCTTGAGTAGATATTGTGTAAAAGTGATTCATATTATGAATTTTTTTTTATGAACTAATTTTTAACAAAATAAAAAAATAAATTCATAAATATAAACTTTGTATCACAAAGTGGTTTATATCATAAAATTTGTTTATATAATACCTTGTCAAATCTCTTTTAATCACTTAATGTATGACAATTCGGTACTCGGGGTTGATGTAGGACTAGTTGATCCAAGAGAGTAAACTATCGAATGGGGATGTGCATATAATTAGTTTAAAAAAGTGACTATATTTACAAATTGGTTCACAAAGAAGTATAATTTTTTCTTGCACAGAAATATATTTTTTTCTGTACAAAATAAATTTGTAATTAGTGACCATTTTATAATTTTGTCTTATCTAGTTGTCCTCCAATTATGAGATGAGATTAAAATATATAAGGGTAAATTTATCATTTATCATATATATTCACCTTAATCCTTCAAACCAAATAATAAAATTCTCTCTTTAGTCCCAAATATATTTTATAATCCAAACCCAATCAAAATCTATAATTCCATCTAATCCATTCTCAATCAATCTGTAACTAATTTTTTTTCTAAGGAATAAACTGAGCACCTATCATTGTGTATTGCCATGCAACCGCAATATCTTTTCCACTAAACTCGTTTTATGCCCAAAGTACCTATCCCACAATTGTGTTCACTCCATTCATCGTGTCCAAATATAATTTAGGATTAATATCAATTTATTTATAATTTTTTATCAATTTATAATTCATAACAATTAGTACTAAACAAAATTATCGATTTACAACGTATAGGCAGTTGGTCAAATTTCATAGTATAGGTTACCATCTGATAATAAATATTTTATAGGAGCAAATTGATAAAATATTATAGTATTGATTACAAATTGATATTAGATTTGATTGTAATTTAAAGTACAATCTTTTTTGCAATTATATTTTAATCTAAACTTTTGAATTTTATCAACAAAAAATTTAAGTTTTTTTTTTTAATTAAGACTTACGGGTAGATCTACCACTCTACTCAAAGCGTATGTTGCGCCTATGTGGCAATTCCTCATAAAAAATATAAATTACATTGAAAAAACTTAAATTCTTAATTTCAATTTAAATCACAACCTTTTTCTAAAATTGCATTTCAAGCTAAACTTTTGGATCTTGTTAGAAAAACTTAAACCAAACTTTTTTTTTTTTTGCGATTAAGAATTTCAAACGCATTTGTCTCTGCATGTTGCTTATGTAATCTCTATTGGATTAAAATAAAGTGATTAGTGTATTTATTTTTTTATAAAACCTTATGAAGAATATCGTTTTTTAAGTTAATTTATAATCTTTTGATGTTGCATCTTGAATAATTACTTTAAAGTACTATAAATTCAATTAGAAATTTATAATCAAGAGATATTATATAAATCAACTTATTATTGAGGTATTTGTGAGTTGTTCTTGGTATTACTAAGTTGTTCTTATGGTATAGCTAAAATATTCTTCAGGTATAGTAAACTATTATTACAGTATAACTTATTAATACTTGAGGTATTATTGAATATAGTATGAGGTATTACTCAATTGTTCTTCAGATATTGCTAAATTGTTCTTCATGTATTGTCAAATTATTCTTGCAATATAACTTATTAATACTTAGGATATTAAATGACTATAACACCATTGGACATGGTATTCTCATCACCATCATCACTTACAGAAATCCCAATTAATCAATTGAGTTCTTCTAAAACCAATCTATTATTAACCTAGATTAAAAAGAAAAATAAACTTGCAATAATGATCAACATTCAGCAACCCAAATCAAAATAACTCAAATTGCTGCTAAAGTTCAGACTTGCACTCAGGAAATCAAATTCAAAAGGATCGATGATATAAAGAAGAATGAATTACGGGTAGGTGGTGGTAGAGCGAGCGGTGTAGGGTTGCCCCTAAAGTGTTGTGCCAACACATGGAGAATAGTTATAAAATCATCATCACGGTTATCATCAACATTTTCAAGTACTGGTGGAACTGCTGCTAGCGTTTGCTCACATGGTCTACCTCGTGGCATAATCTATCTGACAAACTAAATCAAACTAAACTATTTCATCTAGAAGTTGCTCTAAAGCCACAATATGAAATACATTGACAATAATCATATTGTATATCAAAGAATATGGACCACATAATCAGATTTGTCATGTAAAATCACTTAGGGCAGATATTGCAGATTAAAGCATTTATCAGAGTTTGATGAGGTCGAACGTTTAAAGGATGCAGACATTGATACAATTCTTTTGTAAAGGAACTACTATGACTTGATAAGGTACAACTAAAAATTTGGTATCAGAGCAACTCAATTTCGTAAAAATTCAAATCAGTATTCTTATGCTAATCAAATGGAAACATCACTATTTGATTACTAAGTAGTAAATTTTATTGTATTTATTTATTACACAATCTACCCACGCGGTATTTCACTGCATCCTCATCATTCTTCCACACTAAACTCGAGATCTGTATTAATATACTTCCTCCGTCCCACTATTAGTTGCTCATTTTGTCATTTTCGTTTGTCCCACTATATGTTGTTCATTTGCTTTTTTATCTTTTTTGGAAACTACTATTAATTTTTTTATTATTATTTTCAATATTTTTTACACTACTTTTTCACTTTTACCTTAATCCGTGTGCCCAAAAGCAACGAGCAACTTATAGTGGGCGGAGGGAGTATATGGGAGAGGGGTGTGTTTCAAATACACTCGATGGAACAATTTCAGTTATTGCACTGTTAAAATGCATATGCAAGTAATACAATACATACAAATATAATTTTAGCGGATTTTTGAATGAACATATTATGGGTGTCACTTGACTTGTATATTACGTGCATCACCCGACTTGCGTATAATT
>JAPKLY010000048.1:241591-253405 GCA_026898435.1 Prunella vulgaris
TAGAACACGATTATCATTATCTTAAAATCGATCCAAAGAAGAAGTCAATCTCCATAAAGAGATGCAAGTTTGGGCCCCAGAAGTACGCTGCCCTAGTTGAGGAAGTCAAAAAGCTTTTAGATAATAAGCTGGTTGAGCAGGCCAGGGACGAGCCCCAGTAGGTCTCGAATGCAGTTTTGGTAAAAATTTCCAACGGAACATGGAGGTTATGCGTTGATTTTACAGATCTAAATGATGTCTGCCCAAAAGATCATTTCCCCATGCCCCATATCGACATCACTTAGTGGATAACACGGTGGGACATGAAATGATGTTGTTCATGGAGGCCTTCGCAGGCTACCACAAAATCCCCATGGCAGATGAGGATATAAAACACAAACTTTTCTAACGCAGAAAGACATGTTCAGTTGGAAAATGATGCCCTTTTGGCGGGATATATCAATTTATCCACAAAACAAAACACACCCTAGTGTAAGTTTTGTTGGAGGTATTGATATATCCTAATGTAATTACAATCATGTGCTCCTTCTGTCCCTAAACACTTTGCACACTTTCCTTTTTGATCTGTCCCACAACACTTTGCACACCCTATAAATGGAAATAACTATTTTAACTTTATCCTCATAATATTCACATATTTACACAAAATGACATTACTTTTACACTAAATCCAACCAATTTCATTATTTTAATAATATAACTTTACACATCACCCTCAATACTCTACTTTTTACACACTTTTCTTAAAAAATGTGTAAAAAGAGGTGTGCAATCTTTTCAGGGACGGAGGGAGTAATTAGTAGTGAATTTTTTTTTTTCCTAAAACGTGTAATAAAATAAAAATTACTCCTAAAATTACTTTTACACTTGTTGATAGCACACAAATAAAAAAAGGAGTATGTGAACATAAAATTAAATAATAAAATATATACTTTATTCATTCTTGTATGTGTAAAAATATTTTTTTATTGAGTGAGTATTATGTGAATAATACCCACGGTAATAATTTTGTGCACAACATATTTCATTTGAATAACACTCACAGTAACAATTTTGTGCACAACATATTTCATTTCACACAATAACACATATGTCAGCGTGTAGTGTTAATTTGTATACAGTGTGATGTTAGTATATTTACAATATGATTTTACTTCATTTACTATGACATGTTAGTGTTAATTCATATATAATGTGGTATTAATTCATATTTTTTGTGGTGTTAATTCTTATACAATATTTTATGTTATTAAACTTTTATAATAATTAAATCTCAAAATAATTAAAATAAATTATTGTTCACCACAAGATTTACTTTGTGTATCATTTACATTTAATTTGCCTTTTTTTTAATGTGTAAGAATAAAATTAAAATATCTTAATAAGCTAAATATGAAAATATAATTGGAAGAGAATATATACAGAAATGTCATGGGAGAGCGGAACACGCAATGCAGTTTTCTACATAGTTTAATCCCCTTTGGTTTAATGTCGGCCCTATCCCCTAGCTCTCTCTCTCTTCCCTTTCATACATGATACACCGACCCCAACACACACAAATACGCCACAAATCTACACATAAATAAATACATCATCAATTTAATACTAATATTATTGCATCTCTACGATGATGGAATGATAATTAACCCACTCTCTACAATATGCCTTTACTATAAAGAAGCTGCGCTTTTATTGGCGTCGGGTTTTCCGGCGAGTTCCAAGGTTCCTTCCCCCTCCTGCACCGCCTTGATCCCGGCTGCTCCGCCGGTTCCCGCCATTTCACGTGGCTGCACCTTTCCATTATCAGTAAAAAAGAGTTCATCTCAACAATCTTCCGGGCATCATACAGAGTTTGATGGGCATCTTCATTCTTGATTTTTCAGAGTGGTTTGTGCGTTTTCTTGAAATTTAAGATGGGAAAGGGGTGATTTTTTTCAGCTGTGGAATTATGTGGGAGATGAAGTTTGAGCATTTTGATGTGGGGTTTGGGGGAATGTCAGCTGTGATTAGGTTAATGCGTTGATGAATTTGGAGGATTGAGTATTGCATTGAAACGATAGATAGGTTAATTATTCAGCCTTTTGAAAGAAGAAAGTGTTTTCTTTTGTGGGTTAAAATTAAACTGTGGTTTATGAGGTGAAAGTGAGTTGAAAAGGTGAATCTTACGGCAATGAAGATTCCATCTAATGGATATTTGTCAAATTCAACAGAAGGTTTGTTCATTTCCTTACTAATCTTTCTGTTTTTAAGCAAAAAAATTGATTTTTGATTGTCTGTTTTTCATAGTTAGAAGCACGCTATTTCTCTGCTAATCCCATGTTATGTTTATTGTATAAAGATTAGAGCTACCATCTTTGCTTTCACAGATGTTCTTCTGTTTGTTTCAGAAGGATGCAAGGCGGGTGTGTGTGTGTGTGTGTGTGAGAGAGAGAGAGAGAGAGAGAGAGAGAGAGAGAGAGAGCCTTTGCAAACTCAAGTTCACAAACTCTGTAAATTATGCAATAGGCCACTTTCTGAATGTTTGTTGAAGTTTTTAATGGGTAGTAACTTCTATTTATGAATAAGTTAAAGCAAGAACTTTTAGCTTTCTTCAATTCAGGTTTATGTACTTTTGCTTGGAAACTTAACTCTTCCTCGAATTTGAATAATTGTGTCGAATATTGAGATAGTCGAATTTAGGCCGCGACCCGTCTTCGTAGCTGATTCTTTCTTTCCATGTGTTAGTTTTACATAGTTTAGGGTTGAAGTAATTATTGACAGCTTTAGAAAAATTAAACTTGGGGTTTTATTTGGACTACAATTCTTTCAAGGATAAATAATTGAATTACCAAAAGTATAAAATGAATGCTTGAATGTAGATACTGCCATAATAAAGAAAAATGTTTCCGGCAATTAAGAAGTTTCTGTTGAGGAAAGCGAAATCTCAAATGATATAAATATGGATGGAAGTGCATTTGGTACTTTTCGTTGTTTCTTAAATAGTACATTATGTTGTATACAGGAGAAAAGAAGGTGATTAATTCTGAGTTATGGCATGCATGTGCTGGCCCGTTGGTTTCTTTGCCACCTGTAGGAAGTCTTGTGGTTTATTTTCCTCAAGGTCACAGCGAACAAGTATGTTACTCTCTCTCGAAACCTAGTGAAATCATCTTTTTGTTTCAGATGAATGCTGTCTGAATGATCTTTTCTCTATGTGCAGGTGGCAGCATCGATGCAGAAAGAAGCGGACAGCATTCCCAGTTATCCCAATCTTCCATCGAAGTTGATTTGCATGCTCCACAATGTTACCTTACATGTACGTATTCATAAAATTTGATTAAATTTAGGTCTTGTCAATATTTGTTGTATTAGGAAAAGAATCGACATAATTAATTGACTTGATTTATACTCTGAAGTTTTGATGATATGATTATTTAATCAGGCTGATGCTGAAACTGATGAGGTCTATGCTCAAATGACTCTTCAACCAGTAACCAAGGTATGTTATCTCTGTCATTTTGTTATTTATTGAAAAAAATTGCTAGTAACTAACCAAGGTATGTTATCTCTGTCATCTTAATTTGCTAGTAACTAACTAATTTTGGATTTATTAATCGTACAGTATGACCAGGAAGCGTTACTTGTATCTGATATTGGACTTAAGCATAGCAGACAACCGGCTGAATTTTTCTGCAAAACTCTTACAGCAAGTGATACGAGCACTCATGGTGGATTCTCCGTTCCTCGTAGAGCAGCTGAGAAGATCTTTCCACCTCTGGTACATCTATTCATATCATTACGGTTATTTAAGGAATGAAAAGGGTATAGGAATGGAATGAGTATGGAATGAAAGTCATACCTCTCAAATAGCTGAACTATGGTAGATTCCTTAGTTTTTAGGAATCAAAGTCATAGTAGAGTCATTCCAAATGCGCACTATAACTTTGATTATCATTATTCACCTTCCAAAGGAGCCAACCAAACACCCCTTAAATTTTTTCTCCTTTTGCTTACAAGATTATTGTTTCGTAGGATTTCTCGATGCAACCTCCTGCTCAGGAGCTAACGGCTCGAGACTTGCATGACCAATCATGGACATTCAGACATATTTATAGAGGTATTCTGCTTATGATGCTGTGCTTTTGTTACATCATAATAGCTGCTAAAACATGTTTAGCTCAAATTATTTTTACTAATTTCAGGTCAACCAAAAAGACACCTATTAACAACAGGTTGGAGTGTATTTGTGAGCTCTAAAAGACTCGTAGCTGGTGATGCAGTTCTTGTCATAAGGTACAAAACTGCTAGAGCAACTAGTGATATAATAGAAAAATACTTTTATGTTGCTGCTATTTATGCACCAGGAGCAACGTGCATTTTTAAATGTCACTAGTTGTTTCACTAAAAGATTTTTTAGTTGGTTAGTATTAGTTGTTTCACTGAACAATAATAGTTAATTTCATTGAACATTATTAGTTTTGCACCGTGCAACTGGTGTACCCAAGTGTAACTCAATATAATATAGTCCCTTTCCATGACGCTCTCGATTATTTAGGGATGAAAAGTCACAGCTTCTCCTGGGCATAAGACGAGCAAATAGGCAACAACCTGCTCTTTCGTCATCTGTTATTTCTAGTGATAGCATGCATATCGGGATTCTTGCTGCTGCAGCTCATGCTGCTGCAAATAACAGTCCGTTCACTATTTTCTACAATCCAAGGTAATGCTGTGATACCAGGAGACTCGCTATATTTAGTATCCTGATTGATATTTTTGGGAAAAAGGAATAACATTTATGTATTGTATTGACAGGGCTAGCCCTGCAGAGTTTGTGGTTCCACTAGCAAAGTATAATAAGGCAATGTATGCACAAGTTTCACTGGGAATGCGGTTTAGGATGATGTTTGAGACGGAGGAGTCCGGAGTGCGGAGGTATATGGGAACTGTTACTAGTATAAGTGATTTGGATCCCTTACGATGGAAAGGTTCACAGTGGCGTAGTCTACAGGTAATAGATTTGCACAAATTTTCAGACAAGTTTAGCAGAACGGAGCTAGTATTTCATCTGTTTCTCCCCTAAGATTCATTTATTTCTGAAGCAAATTATTAATGTTTTGTTGCACTAGGTCGGGTGGGACGAGTCGACAGCTGGGGAACGTCCTAGTCGAGTCTCAATTTGGGAAATTGAGCCAGTTGTGACTCCGTTTTACATATGTCCGCCCCCATTTTTCAGACCCAAGTTCCCTAAACATCCAGGCTTCCCAGGTGATTAATAACTGCTTATTCTTGAAAAGTGATCATGTTTAATACCCCTCTCTCCCCCTCTCTCTCTCTCTCTCTCTCTCTCTCTCTCTCTCTCTCTCTCTCTCTCATGAATTCTTTCTTACAGATGATTCGGATATAGATAGCATGTTCAAGCGAGGCATGCCCTGGTTAGCAGACGACTACGGTTTGAAAGATGCTTCGAGCTCGTTATTTCCCGGACTGAGTCTAGTCCAGTGGATGAACATGCAACAGAATCATCAGTTGTCAAATAATCAATCAGGGTTGTTCCCTAATATGGTTTCTTCAACTGCTAATGATGATCACTCGAAACTGTTAAACTTCCAATCTCCAGGTTTAGCTGCTGCATCTAATCTTCAAATGAACAAAGGAAACCAACAAATGATGCAGTCAAATCTTTCGTGGGCCCAACAGCAGCAACTCCAGCAAATGCAGCAGCAGCAACGTCCGCTGCAGCAACTGCAAGCACAACAGATGAGTGGCATCTCGTCTGACCAGAGTGCAAACCGGAATTTACAAATGTACCCTCAATTTCAGCAGCAACACATACTGAATGGGAATGCACAGGTTCAGCAAAATGATCTGTCCACAAACAGAACCACGTTTCCCATGACGTCTGCAACTCAGGACTCGTTCCAGCAACATGTTGAACGGCAGAGGTCCCAAGAGCAACCCGTGCAAATGCAGCAAGCCCCGTTGCAAGTAATGAGTCAAAACTTATCTCAGAGGCCTGTGGTGCAGCAGAATCTTTCTGAACAGCAGCTGCAAATGCAACTTCTGCAGAAACTTCAACAGCAACAACAGCAACAGCAACAGCAGCAGCAACAACAACAAATGTCGTCTTCATTAAATTCATTAATGGAGCCTCAATTAACTCAAACACAGCAGGTTCAACAAAGCCAGCAGAGCCAGCATCTCTCTTTACCTCAGCAACAGTTGAATGGGAATTGCTTTTCCTCATCTTCACTTGTGCAGTCACAACAATTTCCCGTTAACCAATTCCAGTGCCAGCAAAAGACTCCACCGCCTTTAGTCAGGGCGTATTCGGGCCGTACTGATGGTGATGCTCCATCTTGTTCTACATCGCCTTCTAGAAACAATTTGCAAGTTTCACAACCAAACTTCTTCAAGAACCAAACAGGAGTACCTGCATTGGTGGATAATACAACTGTTCAACATCCTAATTTGGTGCAAGAGAATCATCATAGCAAGCAAGATTCTCGAACAAAACGAGAATTGCCGAACGTTCAAGCACCCGAGCAGCAGCCCAAACACAAGATTACATCTGCTGATCACGTGGATGCCACATCATCTGCCACCTCATACTGCTTGGATGCTGCTGGTGGGCTCCAGCAGAACTTTCCGTTGACTGGCTTGGATAATGACGTCCAATCACACGCTAGAAACAGTCTTACTTTCACAGCTGGAGTTGATGGATTGGCGCCTGATGCTTTGCTGTCTAGGGGGTTCGATTCTGGAAAAGATATCCAGAACTTGCTTTCTAATTATAGTGATACACCAAGGGATATCGAGACTGATTTATCATCTGGGATCAATTCTCAGTCGTTTGGACTGCCAAATATGTCTTTTAAACCAGGGTCCTCGAATGATGCTGCTCTCAATGAGACGGCTGTTTTGAATGGTGGGGTGTGGCCTAATCAGACTCAACGCATGAGAACTTATACTAAGGTGGATCTCTCTCTCTCTCCCCCTCCCCCTCCCCCTCCCCCTCCCCCTCCCTCTCCATATATATGCATATAACTAAATATATATGCATGGAAAGAGTGTATGGTGCATCACATATGTACATATTTATGTTCCTCACTAAAGACAAATACTTGTATGCACCAGCTGCCCCATGTATTTTTGAATGGTAATAGTTGGTTTACTAAAAGTTATTTGTTGATCGGTACTAGTTGTTTCCATTGAACAATATTAGTTATGCACTAATTGCACAGTGAAACTGGTACTCCCAAGTGTTACTCAATTGTCTTTGTATCATTACTAGTTCTAATACTAACTAAATATGTGAAGGTTCAAAAACGGGGCTCTGTCGGGAGGACCATAGACGTCACTCGTTACAAAGGTTATGATGAGCTTAGGCATGATCTTGCCCGTATGTTTGGAATCGAAGGACTATTGGAGGACCCACAACGCACTGAATGGAAGCTCGTCTATGTGGACCACGAAAATGATATATTACTTGTCGGAGATGATCCCTGGGAGTACGTTTGTCTTGTATACGTCTCGTTTTCTTATTAGCTATGAAACAATAATCTCACATGGTCGTTTATTTCACAGAGAGTTCGTAAGCTGTGTCCACAGCATAAAAATACTCTCGTCTGCTGAAGTACAACAGATGAGTTTGGATGGAGATCTTGCTCAGATCCCCATTGCAAATCAAGCTTGCAGTGGAACAGATAGTGGGAATGCATGGAGAGTACATTACGATGATAACTCTGCCACGTCATTCAACCGATAAAGCTCAACAACAGCTAAGTATAGCATTCTTGAACCTCAACAATTGACTTTTTCTGACTATGTTTGTAAATGATGATGAACCCTTTTGCCCGTAACGGGCTGATTGGTGTAAATTTGACGTAGATAATAGGTTATCGAATAGGTTATTTATGAGGCGATGTGATGTTGAAGACAAAACTAGGAGGAACGGTGTATAGCTTCCTAATTCAATTGAGGCATCTAGTTTTGTTGCATCCTGTTTTGCTGACATATGAACCTGGCCACGATTTATTTTAGAGGGAGGATCTGATTGCAATGGTTTTATTGTGATCACCTTCTGCATGTTGTTGTTTCTTAAGGTTGTTTTGGTGCTCATCTATAGTTTTTATGCATTAGTAACGCCATTCATGCTGCAATATACAAGATGCCACGCCCCTAAGACAATACGTTTTAAATCCACGTGTGCGTGCGTGTTTGTAGAGAGACACTTGGGAGCGTTTGGCTTAATGAGAATCATGGAATAGCGAATTATCATGAGAATGTTTGTTTCATTTTCAGTGTTTTACTATGATATTTTATAGAAAAGATGACAAAGATGATTATTAGTTGAAGAATATTTACGAAGTGGTTTAGTTCAAGTGGTTAGAGCTTCACTTCTTATAGTCGAGTCATGAGTTTATGTTGCCGTTTGTCTGATAAAAAATTAGTCGAAGAATAAAGGAATAGTTATCTGATGAGAGGCAGTCAATTAAAATGTGGTAATAATCAACTTATTTCTAATCTCGTTATCTTGTACGAAGTATGATGACACCACTGTCATTCTCATTCGACAGTGTTGAGTTTTGCTGGTAGTTGTGTCCATGGTCTAAAGTCAATTTTATCTGAATCATGCTCTATTCACCTTTAGTTAATTCAATTTTTTGCATATACACTTTGAATGTTTTAAACAAGTAACACAACTCATATTTTTGTTTTAATGCTATATATATTTAATTGATTTAATTGCAAAAAAAATTACCCTTTTTTCATCAATTGCACTTTAATCTAAATTTTTATATCTTGAGAAAATAAAGCATCACATATATTTTTTTTTTTTGTAATTTAAATTTCGAGCATTTGTCCTTGAAAAGATGATGGGACATATAAATCTACAATCATCGTCCCAATAAATATTAACATCACTAAATATCTAATTTTTTAATAGAAATAATTAATATTATAAATTTGAATATAAAAATGATTAGTCATATTTTTTAAAATTTAATAGTTTATAATATATTTAAAATACACATAGCATTTTATATTTAAATAAATTTTATATATATATATATAATAACATATAAAATAGATATTTTTAAAAAATATATGAAATGTTTTTTAAGAATTAAAATAAATATTCATAGTACATAAAATATATTTAAATATTTATATAACTTTAATTTTGAAAAATATAATTTAAAAATTAAAAAAAGATACACATGTAATCTTACTTTTTTAAATTATATTTAAAATAATTTTTTTTTTTAAATTATACTCCAGTCATCTCGGAATATTCTTCACTTTTTTTTTAAATTACCCTCACAATTTTATAAAAGTGTGAAAATTATTTCAGGATGGAAGTTGTAGTAATTATATATATAGTTTAGATTAAAAAATGTAACGAGTGTTTAAAATTTTGAGAAACATATATAATATTTTTGTATAGTTAGAAAAAATATAGTTATATATATAAATTAAATAAACTATTATATATTTAAAATAATTAAATATATTTATTATCTTTTAGAAAGAATATGTAAATTTAAATTTAGTTTTATATTTTAAATTTTAATATCATTTGCGTTTGAGTGTATTAAATTATTTTTATAGTAGTTATAAAATTAATTATTATTATTATTTTAATTTATTTATCATGTTTACAAGTATTCAATGATGACAAAAATTTATATAGAAATTTCTAAAACTAAATTAAAAAGAATTAAATTCTCACGTGCGCTCATCCTCTGATGCGAAAGGAAAATTTAGATTACGGATTGAGCCAATATCTTTAGTATATTAGATTAATATCCTTAGAATATTAGATTTATCTTTAGATTTGCTTTCATATCTTAATTCGTATCTAAGACTTCTATTATATTTTCCTATATTGTTGCAAGAAGTTAGGATGATAGTATCTTATGAATTCTATAAATACTATCAGATGTACTCGTAAATTATATATTGAGAAATAAATTAATTATTATTAGCAATTATTTGCGATCTTCGTTGGCTTGCTGACCCGAGTCAGAGCCGCGAATTAATATTGTGATTCGAACGCTTGCTGGCCTGAGCCAGTGCTTTGATTTTATTGTGTAAAAATATTGTGATTCTCATCATTGGTGCTTTCATTGAGAGAGGAGAACAACTGAGAATCACAATTATGACCAGATCACATCGGAATCGTATCATGTTGTTGGAGACGAGAGTGGACTCGATTGAGAATGATTTCGTGAGCATGGAGAACCAGATCGATGATCTGGTGCGGGTTATGGAGAAATTGGGCCAACAGATGGAACAACTCGTGAAGAATAGTTCACAAAAGAAGCAGATGACAAAGCATCGTGGTTCCCCGGAGTATTTACCGCCTCAATCGGGCGCACACCTTACCGGACTGATTTCCGCCAACGATGATGCTGACTGTGTGGATGTGGAAGAGGAACATGTTAATGGGCCTGTTGCCCTAATGCCTTCTGTTGGGTCTTATAATTTGGTTCTTTATTTGAGCACTGTTGCAAATAATTTCCATGGCCCAAATACAAATTATGAAGATGAGTCATACGTTTCTAAGAAATTATTATTTGATTTGGAGAAATTAAGTGGGTTTGAATTTAATAATTATCATTATTATATAAATAATGATAATTATTTTAATCATTTTTTAAAGACTCCAAGTGGTGTTTACCGTCTTAAGATTTTGGGAAAAATACGGACGGCAGATGTTTTTGAAGTTCATGGGTTAGAGATTTTTGTTCTTCTTCCAGATGTTGAACGAGCTGTCGTCTCTCTTCTACAGTTCAAGATAAAGATTCTTCCAAATTCGAGGACGAATTTTTTCGAAGGGGGCGGGAATGATGCGAAAGGAAAATTTAGATTACGGATTGAGCCAATATCTTTAGTATATTAGATTAATATCCTTAGAATATTAGATTTATCTTTAGATTTGCTTTCATATCTTAATTCGTATCTAAGACTTCTATTATATTTTCCTATATTGTTGCAAGAAGTTAGGATGATAGTATCTTATGAATTCTATAAATACTATCAGATGTACTCGTAAATTATATATTGAGAAATAAATTAATTATTATTAGCAATTATTTGCGATCTTCGTTGGCTTGCTGACCCGAGTCAGAGCTGCGAATTAATATTGTGATTCGAACGCTTGCTGGCCTGAGCCAGTGCTTTGATTTTATTGTGTAAAAATATTGTGATTCTCATCATCCTCCCCTTCCACAAACACGCCTGCTGCCTGCGCCCATATTAATTCATTTGCTATGCAAATGTTAACCAAACACCCACCCACCCACCCCCAAGCCCAATTCCCTCCAAGCCCAATTATTTATTATAAATTTAAAAATAAATTAAATAATATTATATAATAAATTTAAAAACTTGTTCTCAATTTATGTTAATATAATAACACACATTTATTCATATAATAACACATATTTACCCATATAATAACATAAATAGGAGAGCAAAATACATGTTACTATTAGAACATATGTGTGTTACTATCTTATAAAATGTTGTTATTGTACTCATATTCATTTGTTTTTATAGAATAAATAATTTTTCACATAATGCAAAAGAAAAATGTGTGTAACTTTAAGAATAAATATTGATTATTCACAAATATTTATTTATTTTTATAGAAATAATTTTTTTTAATATAATAACATATGTATTACATGAAACAATATACCTAGATTTTAAGGGATAATGAATAAATTAAGAAACACATTATTTATCATAAAAATATATTTTACTCATATAGTAATACACATTTGCCTATATAGTAACATAAACTGGAGAGCAAATGTGTGTTACTAT
>JAPKLY010000048.1:253665-269024 GCA_026898435.1 Prunella vulgaris
CTAGATTTAAATGGATGATGAATAAATTAAAAACACATATTTATTTTCATAAAAATATATTTTGTCCTTATAGTAACACACATTTGCCCATATAGTAATATAAATTAAGAGACAAATATATGTTACTATAAAAGCAAATGTGTGTTACTGTAAAATTAAATGTGTGTTACTATGTGTATAAATATTTATTTATAATATAATATTAAATATATATTTTTAACCTAAACAATAATTAAAAAAATAAAAAACAATTTAAAAATAGTAAATAAAAGAAAATTAAAATTTTTTTTTGGGGGTGAGAGTGGGTGGGAGTGGTGGTGGGGGGGGGGGGTTTAACTGACGTGAATTTGTGTTGGGGGGAGTGGGCTGGGCTGGGTGAGGGAATTAGTATGTAAGAGTTAGTTGGGCTGTTAGGCGTGAGTCTGGGGGAGGGGGCACCGCGAGTGGTTCTTGTTTCCTTTATTTTCTATATTTAGTCATTTCTACGGTAGAAATTTCTATGCAAGTGTTGCTCTTCAATGATATGGATGTCTATTAGGATAGTAATTATGTATTTATTTGTACTCATTAATTTTTGGGCAATATGCAAAATTGTTCGAAATTTGAATTGCAGAAAAGTAAAGGTGATAATTTATTTTGCTAAAATTAAAAAACGTCCAGATTAAATTGCAATAATAAGATTATTAAATTAAAATATACAAACAATAATGATGGAGGAGTATATAGTTGGGCCCTTAATGATATTACCCATAATATTTTCCTTAGTGGTAATTAACCCACTCGACCAATTGACATTCTTACTGAAAATTAATGTATCTATTAATCAGTACATTATAGATGGCAAAATATTTTTAATAACATTGCAACTTAAAAACTACTGCCTCGTGGGCACAAAAAAACATACTCACTTATTTACACATATATTTAATACAGTATATTAAAAAGTATTACAAAATATTATAAAATTAGTTCATGACTAAAGTGGATTATAAAGTAGTATTTTTTCTTACAGTCTACAATTTTCTCCTGTTGCAACCTTCTTTCATATAACCACTTTCTTCATCAGATTTCCTTTTTAAGGAAAATAATACATTTTTTAAAAAAAATATATTTTATATATAAAGTAGTGATATATAGGTAAATATGTGTATAAATTTGTGATTGTGCACGTAAATCAATATTTCTTTTTTTAGTAGTGTGCAAATTTGTGTATGACATTCAAATAAGGAAAGTGTGCAAATTCCTGTGGGACAGAGGGATTATTATATAATAACACAGTCAAATTCACAAAACAAATCGTCACAACTCAGAAATTAAGGGTTGCATCGAAGACCATGGAAATATTACTTCTCATTTTCAGCCTCATCGTTTCCATTCTGGTTCTGAATTAAACTGCCAATGACATGTCCAAATAAGATCAAAAACCAGGAAACAAGTAGCTCATCAAGAAATTCAAAACAACTCATGGATACCTACCTTTCATGAAGCTGCAAAAACAGACGTATTCAAAGCCTAGTTTATAACTAAAGTCTTCATTTTTATATCATTTGCCGATGGGTCCAATAAACCGATTACGAGAGAACAGCCATCACCTCCGTTACCCTCAATGCTATGTACTCTGATCCGTCGCTGCCCTTGAAATCATTGCCAGCATATTTCGAGTACAAGACTGTATTCCCAGGAGCAATCGACAACAAGGGCTTCCTGTTCCCCTCCTCATCAAGGGGACCGGGACCAGCTGCAATCACCTGTAATTTAACCAATTAGTTATATTAGTTTTTTTTTCTTCCTGATATCATGTTATGTTCCATTGGTTATGGTAGAGTTTTTAGAATATGAATTACAGTGCCAATTGAAGGCTTCTCTTTGCTAGCGTCAGTAAGGTACAATCCACCGGCAGTTTTCTCCTCAGCCTCAGCCACCTGAAAAGTACAATCACCATTCTCAGAACACATCTCAGAAGACGTTTATTCAATATCCCTCCCAAAAATAACAAGGGCACGACAAAAATTTCTGAGTTTCATAGCCAATCTAGAATAATGCTAGCTCATTGACTTGAACCAACACTTGTACGTCATCTTGAGGGCGTTAGGTTCAAATTCGTCAATGAGAGGAATGATTGAGAACAAATGATTATAAGAGGAGGTTAGTTAAGGACACTAATCAACTTAGTTGGGGTCTAATTTCCAGTACAGAAGAGTGATGAAGGTGATATGATCGTCTTTTATCTTATACTATTCCAATCGATTTTTTTGTACCAAGCGGCCCCTATAGTGTAAAGGTAACATTTACAACTTATTCTCTCAAAAAGCTATACCATAATTAGCACACAATATATCTCTGGAAATGAATAACTATGCAGAGGAAGAAAGATTATGAATAAACAAAACAATTATGGACACAGAACCTACCTTAATGAGAACTCTGTCATTCAGGGGCTTCAAATCTTTAATATCATCAGTCTCAAGAATACCAACAATATCATCATCCTTCAAAATGAGATGATTTGTTCCATTGAATTCCACTTCTGTTCCTGCATACTTTGAGTACACCACTTGGGCACCAGTCTACGAAAAGGTACAATCGAGTAAGCCAAACAACCATCACATTTAAAAACATAAAACTGAAAAATAAATTTGAATTGTGATGATACCTGCACACTAACATCCACCTTGGTCTTTCCAACAGTTCGTCCTTCACCTACAGCAACAACCTCACCCCCTTGGGGCTTCGATTGTGCTACTGTAGGCAGCAAGATACCACCTGTAGTTTTCTCCTCAGCCGTTTTGATTTTCACCAACAATCTATCACCCAATGGCTTGAGAGTTGTGTACTGTAGGGTTCAAAGCACTTTCGATGAGTAAACGAGTTATTCAAACTTGACGAGCAATACAACAAACTGAAACCTGTATTTCCTCATTCAAACCAGTGCTTACAACAGAAAATCTATAACTGACACAAGTTAGAAATCAAACGAGAAATATCTAAGCTTCATATCAATAAGTATGCATCATAGTTAACCAATTAACACGAGGCATTGCATTTTAAGATAAATAATATACCTTCACAATCAGTCAACAATATAATACTCCTCCACACATATCTTATCGATTAACCTCCACTACGAAAGCTTCCAGAAAGCAAAATTTACACTACTCTACAATTCAATTCATAACCAGAATAACACCAAAAGAATCTCAAGTACAATTATCACTGTCAATACCAAAATCGCCAAAAAGAGAAACAATTGAGATAAGATAAGAGGAAAATAATAATAATAATAATAATAATAAAAAAGCAATATTCAGCAACAAGAATACCTTAGGGGCAACAGTTGTAGCAGCCTTGACAACAAGGGGGCGGAATGTCGCATTCTGCTTCAGAGGCGAAAAAGATGAAACCATCACTGACTGCGAAGCCCTCAGGCCTTCAAATGAGGCAAAAGCGTTGGTTGAAATCGAGGAAGTCAAGTGTGCAGCTGCCATTTCTCGCTCCGAAACTGAATAGTAACAAAGCCATTAACATCAAATTGAAATCATCAACAAAGTAAATGAAGAGAGCCGATACCTTTAATGAAGATATCGAGCTACAAGAGTAAGAGTGAGAGTGAGAGAAGATACAAAAGAAAGAGACTAGCAGAATAGGGGGTTTCTAAACTTTGGATTGTTCTCGATATTCTATCCGCCAGAGGCTGAAGGCTTTCTAATTCTTCAATCTATTGTTTGTTCAACCGATTTGGTGCATACTTTTGTTTCGTAATTGACCTTGCTTTTTCCACCAACTAAGTGGAATTTGATAATTATACACTATTTTTTTACTCAACTTTTAATTTAATCTCGTGATTCACGATTATTATAAAAAATTCCAACCTTTTAAAGAGTTTTAATTCGATACATTTTTTTTTCCCGGCAAGCAACTGATGACGTGTCTTGCTTTTTATAATAATCGTGAAGCTTGAGATTAAATTGAAAGTTGATTAAAAGATTATGTATTTATATAGAATTAACCCTCTTTATAATTATTTAAAAATTATAATTATATGTATATAATGAACAACTTAATTTTATAGTATAGCATAATTTTGTGATGGAGTATAATATTAGTTGAACTTTTGTAAGTGAATGACAAACTGAACATATTTATCAGATAATATTTACCTAAAAAAATAACAAGTGAATGAGAGTTCTTATAAACTACTAAAACAAAATACAACGCACGCACAAAATTGGATATGAAACACAAATTAATAAAGAATAACAAAATTACAATAAATTACAATTGGCGATGCAACTGAACCAAACTCGATTAAACCAACTCTTTTCGAACTAAGACCTGGAAACCTTAGAATTGTCGATTGTCCTGCCTTCTTGGTAAAATCCTTCTCAGATGATATCTCAGATGATAATCGACCTAACTTTACATCTAGCTTTTGAAGAATTGCATTCTAAAACTTGGAGTTCTCATCTTTCACCAAGTCCTTTTCTGTGACAAGAATGTCACCTTCCATTCAGCCAAATCAACTTCTTTTGAAGCCACCCTCTAACAAAAGCAATTAGAAAGCCTCCTATTTACAATGAAATCACCTGGACAAATTTTCCTACATACATATTTTACTAATACTAGAAAGGTAATACATGGTTATAACCAGTGTTCTAAAAGTCGCTAGTCGCTAGTCGGTCGGACCACTAGGGTCTAGCGACTCAAGGGACTAGTCTGGGACTAGTCGGAAACTCCTAAACGGTAAATATAATTAACTATTTAATAAATTAATAATACATTATGTTAAAATAATAATAAACTTTTTTTAAATATTTTTTTAATTAATAAAATTATAACCTGGAGGTCCTGGACTAATAAATAAATGGAAAAGTTGGGCCAAAAGCCCATGAGACCTATATCTAAACCTAAAATTTCAGAAACCCACTTATCCACATTGTACCATCTATTATACTCTTGTTCTCTTCCTCGGTCATTACCACGGATTTTCAGCGGCTGCCTCCTCCACCTCAACCGCCGCCTCCTCCCATGCCGGCACCTCCCACGCCTGTGCGCTACATCAGACAAAGTCGCAGCCTCGCCTCCGCGCTGCCACACGCGACGCACCCGCTGCCTTCAACGACGCCATACTATGTGTTACTTACAAATCATTTCGCCGGGAATTAAGCCGTCCAAACACCGGTCATCTGTTCACCGAAGAAGACAGCAGCGCCGCCGGAAAAGCTCACCAATCGACACCGGAGAAGACAATTGAAGCTTTCAAGCCACCTATCGCCAGAAATCCGTTCGCTGCAATCCGTCGCACCTAATTCTGGATGTGTAAGTCGCCGTCTTGGCGCCTAGACCCGACTAGTCGGCGTCTAGGTGCCGACTAAAGACCCGAACATTTTTCCTTTCTGATTTGGGGTTTATTGGGGTCGGTCGTCGGCCGACTAGGCCATTTTTTAGAACACTGGTTATAACATACATCAAGATGGGTTCTACAAGAAATGTATTCTCTCCGAGGGCATCTTGAATTAGAATAGTGTCATCAGACATCCTTCCAAATGCTTTTCCAATACTTCAATATTTCTTCCTAGTCGAAGAAAGCTATATCTTGTCGTAGTATGGTTTTCAGATAAGGACTCCTAATCCTTGCACACTGCCTCTCACCAGTGATCACCCAGCAACACACGTCTACAAAAATCAAAAGTTTTTTTTTTACGGAACAAAAATCAAAATTTTGGTCCCAGATATAGTAAACATGTGTATGGGGGGGGAATACACATGTATTTGAAATCTTTTGCAAACACAATAAATAACAAACACAATGGACTGTAAAATTAACACAGGTAGTCTGTGCTGTTCAACAAAAGACTTGCAAGTGGCCTGTTGAAATTTCAGAGAGACTGAATATTGATACCTTTCCAACAGTAAGGTTAGGTAACCTGTGAATTGAATAATTATCAATATTAGTCTCTTAGCAGCGGATAAAGGTTTAAAAGTAGACTTTACACACTTGAAAAGATTTTTACAAACAACACATACAAAGGAATAAAGCAGTAAGTGACACATGCTATATATAGTGGTTCGGAGTTAAATTCTCCTACATCCACTTTCCTGATTTAACAAGAGAATTCCTTCATTGGAATTCCTTGATTTATAGTGACAAGGTACACTGATTAAGAATACAACTTAGTCTTGATCCCTAGGATTTTTCTGAGTCCTAGTCCTCTCCAGATTTCAGACTGAGCACAATTCTCAGCGTACTTTCAGATTACTCTCCACCTATAACTTCATAGCTTTTTAGCTTTGAGTGGGTTCCAAATTTGTTTAAGATAGCCCTTTACAATAAGGAACACTTTTTGGGCTCGGACTATCTTAGTAGATTTCTAAGGATATTACAGTGTGAGTTTATAACACAAAGATGAACTCTAAGTGAAAACACTTGGGAAACTATAGAATTTTTGAGTGTTTTCTTGAGTGCTTTGAGAGTTGAATGCTTGCGTGTTTCCCGTATCTCTCTCCATCTTCAATCTCTGTATTTATCGACATGATTTGAAAAACTTTCCGTTGGAGAGAAGACTTTCAAATCATACTATTTTGGTAAACTAACGTTCTTCAAATCTTCATGCACTCAATCCCAAGCATTAATTAATGATATCTCATTTAATGCTTGCTTGGAATTAATAGAGTTGCCTTTGTAGTTTGTGTCATCCTAGGTTGTTGGTTGCTTCTGACTTTGGTACTGTCAGGTTAGTCAGCTTTGTGTCAGATCCGTACATAGGTGGCAGTTTCTCATTGGCTTCAGTCAAATGGCTCTCTGCAAGTCCACTTTCTTTTCTTCAGGTGACTTGGAACATTCCTTTTTTGCATTTAAACTTCATTAAGTGTTGCAACAACCTCATTAAATGTTGTAGAGTATTTAATGTTTCAGGTGACTCATTCATAGTGGAGTTCTGACTCCCCTGTGTAGAGATAACTCTTCAACTTTTTTGAACTTAGTTTTCCGTAGGTGAACTTCTCTTTTGGTGGGTGTATTTACTAATTGTGCATCAGGCCAGTTGATCTTCACAAGCGAGTTCTTCTCAGTCTTCAAGTGGTTGTCGTCTGTTGAACTAGTCTGTCAGCATTATACAACCTCCTAACAATTAGGCTTTTTTTTACTAAACTTAATTGCAACTACTTTACATTCATTCTAAGGGGTTTTGGGATTAAATCAAAACATTCTTCACCTATTTCCCAACACAAAAGTTGTATGAGCTTTTCGAAAAGGAGCTAAAGCTTTATTTTATCACAAGATTTTCAGCACTCACACTGCTGCTCCACACCCAGAGGCAAGTATATAAACTTAAGTGATACCTACATCTCATGATGAAGCTAAGTAAATGAAAGTGAAACTCAAACACATGGTTGTAATAATTAAAGATCCAGTAATTAGATGCAACAAAACTGCAATGCTAGCGTTATTATATAATAATAAGCTGAAATTCTTGACTTCATACACATACCTTCTAGACGAGGAATCTGTTGGTCCCTCTAAAGTGGTGAAGGTCTAGAGGGGGGGGGTGAATAGACCTTTAAAAACAAATTTTAAACTTTTCAAAAGCAAGATACTAGAACCTTCTAGTATCTCTTTTGTGTTTAAAAAACAATCTACAAGTGTCTTGGACCACAAAGGTTACATCTGTAGATTATAAAGTTTACAGCTGCAAAGTTTTCAAAAAACTTTTTAAGGAATCAAACACCTTGTAGATATTATCAGATGGGTTTTCACACTTAAGAGTGTATTGAAAAATCTCTAAATGTGCAGCGGAAAAATAGTGTAAGTGTTAAATGAAAAACAATATGGAAAAGTGGAATTCACATCTAACTGACTAAAGAGTCTACAGCTGTAGATACAGTTCCTTGTGAAACACAAATTTTATGCAGTTTCAAAGCGATGATGAATATAACAGTGTGAAAAGATGCAATATTCAATACAATAAGTAAATAAACACAATAAATAAAGTCAATAGAGTTTATAGTGGTTCAGTGTCTATGAATGAGACCTCCTACATCCACTGTTACACCACTCAGGTGCCAAATTCACTAAGACAAGATCACAAAGATCAAATACAAGTATTTTTCCCCTCAGAACTAGATCTCACAAAGATTTCTAATCTAAGTAAAAGAAAAATACCCAACATATTCACTCAGAATACACAAACTCACTAAGAGTTTAAAATACCTCACAAAGAGAGATCTACACAAAGTAGAATAAAATAAAATATGTGTGAGTGAAAAACAACAAAAGAATGTGATTCTCTCTAAGAAATCCTATGAATCACAAGGAAAGTATTTCTGATGAATTCTCTAAAAGTGTGTTTGTTGTAGATTTGCTCAGAATGAATGCTTGATATGCTCGAGTTGTTGTTGTTGCTTCCTCTGAATTCCTTCTCTATTTATAGTGGAAGAGGTGTGTCTTATCCGTTAGAAATTCAAAATTTTGAATTCTGGATAAGGCTCCTCTTTCTCTCTATAAACCTTGACATGTGTGAAGTGGTCCTCATCTTCACACTGAATAGTACTGGTTGTACTATTTGTCTCTATCCACAAAGTTTGGTTTTAGGCTTCAAATAATCTTCATTAATCTTCCAGACTCTAGAATAAGTTCATCCTTGAGTACTCCTTAGTGAGTGAAAAATTACCTCACTAATCTGAGTTATAAGGGTCTTGTTAATCTCTTGATCTTGTACTTTAATCTTCCAACGGTCTCAAAGGGTTGTAGGCTTCTTTCATCTTTGGAGCTTCAACTCCTGCAACTTCCAATTCCAACTGTAGCATCAACCTTACAGCTGCAAGGTCTTGTCCAACTGTAGGTTTGTCAACTCTGTAGCTGTGGACTTTTCTCTTAAATTGTAATTTCCTTAGCTCTTTAAATTAACATGAAATGTTAGTTTATGCACAAGTATATCTATCTTTTGATATCATCAAAATCTACTCAAAATAAGGGTTTAACAATTTCCCCTGATGATGGTAAAACGATATGTAATACAAAGATAAAAAATGCAGTAGCAATAAGATATTGCTATCTATTATGCAAAAATAATATAAACGGATAAACAAATCAAATAAGTAACAAAAGAAAGCCGCATTAAGTAAATGGTTTAGGTACATCTTACAGAGTTTAGGTAGACTAAAAACTAAAAAGTTTTAGTGTCTAATCTAATTTTGTGTCTTCATCTCCTTCTGTGATTGAGATCTACATCTTTCTCTTCTTCATCAGAGCTTTCAAAGTCAGGTATAACCGGCAGGATTCCTTGATCTAGTAACTTCTAAGTTTTCTCATCTTCTTCTATGTACTGAAGCATGATCCTCAGTTCATACTCATTGAACATTTCTTCCTTCTTCTTTGATCTAAATTGCCTCTTTGCAGGTGCTCTTCTTCTCTTAGCATTCTTTTCTTCAATTAAGTAGGCGTTGTCACCGTTGTACAAGTTACCACTTTCCTTCAAATCTTTGAATTTATGGTACTTATTTTTCTTTAGCTTGATCTTCTTCAACATTGAATGCTTATCCTTTACAGCTTCAAATTCTTCCCATAAGATCTCAAATTGAGTCTTTGCTTCATTCTGCATCTTCTTGCTCTCAGTATCTTCATCTGGTGTTAGCTGTATCAATGGTTGAATGTTTAAGGGCTCTGAAATCCTTTGTTATTTCTTATTCTTTTGTAATTCCTTCACCCTTCCTTCCCATTTTCCACCAGTAGATTTGTTGGTACTAGATAAGGTATACAGGTGCATGGGGGGAATACACATGTGTTAACAACTTTTTCAAACAAACAAACTAACTGGTATAATGGACAGGTTAACTAACTCAGGTAGTCTGTTGACTATCAACTTTTGATTATCAACAGTGGACCTGAGAGTGGCCTGTCAAACTTATCAGAGAGGCTTATTGAATGAAGCTTTTCAACTCTAAGGTTAGGCAGCCTGAGATTTGAATTCTTATCAGAGCAAGTCTTGTTAGCAGCATATGGAATAGATAACTTTAACACACCCTTGAAAAGATTTGATCAATACACATAAATGAATAAAGCAGTAAAGGACACAGAAGATTTATAGTAGTTCGGAGTTAAACTCTCCTACATCCACTTTCCCAGATTTAACTTAGGAATTCCTTGATTTATAGTGGCAATGTACACTAATCAAGAACACATCTTAGTCTTGATCCCTAGGATTTCCCTGAGTCCTAGTCCTCTCAAGATTTCAAACTGAGAACAATCCTCAGCTTACTTTTAGGTCACTCTCTACCTTAAACTTCACATAACTTAATGGCTTTGAGTGGTTTCCAACTTGGTTTGAGATAGCCCTTTTACAATGAAGGATAATATTTGGACTTGAACTATCTCAGTTGGCTTCTAGGATATTACAATTTAAGCCTAAGATACAGTATTGAACTCTAAGAACGAAAACACTTGGGAAATAATAGGATTTTCGAGTGCTTTTTGAGAATTGAAGGCTTGAGTTCTTGAGTGCTTGAATGTTACCCGTACTTCTCTTCATCTTCAACCTCTGTATTTATAGACACAATTTGAAAACTTTCCATTGGAGAGAAGGTTTTCAAACTATCCTATTTTGGTACACAACGTTCTTCAACTGCTCTTTAAATTAGTGATAGCTCTTTAAATGCTTTCTTGGATTTAATGCAGCCGCCCTTGTAGCTTATGCCATCCTAGGTTGTTGGTTGCTTCTGACTTTGGTATTGTCAAGTTAATTGCTTTTGTGTCAGGTGCTTACATAGGTGACAACTTCTCATTGGTTTAAGTCTGAATGTTCTCAGACCAGTCAAATGGCTATCTTCAAGTCCACTGTCACTTTTTCAGGTACTTGGAACATTCCTTTTGTTGCATTTAACTAAGTGTTGCAACTGCCTTCTTAAATGTTATAGGAGCATTATGGTTTCAGGTTACTTCTTCACAGTGGGGTTGAAACTCCACTGAGTACCTCAAGCTGGTTGGACTTAGTCTACTGAGGTGTTCTTCTCCTTTGGTGGGTGTATTTACTAAATGCTCATCAAGACAATTGATCTCTTCAGGTGAGTTATTCTTTCTCTTTAACTGACATGTTGCCTGTCGAAATAGCCTGTTTTAGCAATACAGCCTCCTAATAGTTAGACTATTTTTCTAAGCTTATTCCAACTACTTTACATTTATTCTAAGGGGTTTTAAAATTAAATCAAAACATTCATCATCTTATTTCCCAACAATTTCCCCCTTTTTAATAATGCCAAAACTTGTTCTAGTCTATTTTAGTCCTCTCAGTGGACTTTATACTTAGACAATTTTTGAGAAAATGCCAGAGCTTCATAAACATGCAGGTTATACATTATAAGTCATTATTTGCATCATAGTTGATATAAATACGCTACTGCAGCCATTTACTAATAAATTATGCACAAGGCCATATGCCTATATGCTTTAATGTACCATGGAACTTGACATAAATAACAGTCGAGCATGAAGCAAATCATAGGTTAAATGTAGTCAATTAAGGTCGTTAAATAAATTTCAGAGCTCAACAAAAATATTAAATTATAGGACATGGATAGCCAGAGAAAATTATGATCAAAAGTCTACTAAGCTAACTCAGGTCTAATGTCTACAACTTGCCTCATTGAGAGTGTAAAATTGAATTGACAATTGAAGATGAAGATGAAGAGAAAAGAAGCATTGAAGATGAAGATGAAGAGAAAAATTGAAGTTGAAGATGAATATGAAGAGAAGAGAAGAATTGAAGATGAAGATGAAGAGAAATGAAGTTGAACATAAGATGAAGAGAAAAGAAGGAATGAAGTTGAAAATGAAGAATTGAAGATGGAGATGAAAAGTAAAGAAGAATTGAAGATGGAGAGAATAATTGAAGATGAAGATGAAGAGAAACGAAGAAATAAAGTTGAAGATGAAGATAAAAAGTAAAGAAGAATCGAAGATGAAGAGAAAAGAAGAAATGAAGTTGAAGATGAAGCGAGGAATTGAAGATAAAGATGAAAAGTAAAGAAGAATTGAAGATGAGGAGAACAGGAGAATTGAAGTTGAAGTTGAAGATGAAGAGAAGAATTGAAGTCGAAAATGATGAGAAGAATTAAAGATGAAGATGAAAGAATTGAAGATGGGAGAGACCAGTGCAAAATTATTATTCCCTCCGTCCCAAGACTACTTTCATAGTAGTCCTGGGCACGCGAACCAAGGAAAAGTGAGTATGTGAGTGTAAAGTTAAACAATAAAATAAGAAAAAATGTACTTTGTTGACTTTTGTAAGTGTAAAAAATTTCCTTTTTAGGTGTATGAAAGTAGATTTGGAACGTCCAAATAATGAAAGTGTGAAAGTAGTTTTGGGATAGAATGAGTATATTTTTTTATTAAAAAAATAAATATGTAACTTAAGCAAATATGTAAAAATTAATTATGCATTGATTTTTATACATGTAATTTAGCTAGATACAAATCATATATGTAAATTTAGAATTTAGAATATGTAACTCAATTTTTTCTTTTTTTGCAGTGTGTATTTTTATATATATAATTTTCTTAAAAAACTGGGCAAAATTGAAACTGTGCAAATTTGAAATTTGTGTATATCTTAAATCTGTGTAAATGCAAATTGTGCAAATCATATGTGCAAAAATTGAGACTGTGCAAATTTTAAAAAAAAAATACACGAGTGGGCCCTCACAGTAGTGACAACTGAAAAGCTGTCAAATCTGTATAGGACATGCTAGTCTAGGACCTATTTTGGACTATTTTGTGATTTGAAAAAAAGGAGTGGACTAAAGTGTAATAACTCTTATATATCTAGACCAACATGTAAGTACCCTTACATTAAAATCTGAGTAGCAAGGATACTATGAAGTTCTCATCTTCAATTTGAATTTTTTTTTTTACTTAAAATGGATAAAAATGATAATGTCAATATCATCCTTTGAGAGTTTGTGCAATTTTGTTGCAAAACGTAACTAAAAATGGTCTTGTTATTTTCCAAGAGGCTAAAGTTGTATAGTTTCAACATCTCAAGTGATCTCAACCGTACGTCTATCTTGGCGCCATGGTCAATGATACTAAATGGCATGATTGATATAAAATCTTATTCTAGATATTCTAAAATATTTATTCGTAATATTCATTTGATATATGTAATATTTTTGGGCTCATATATATTTTGTAATATACATCATAATTCATATATATTCTTTGGATTCAAAATTCAAAATTTGATTCAATCATTTTCTATAGATGAAAATGGAAGCCAATTTGAATAAGAAAAAGTCAATACCTCAGTGGATTGATTTGTCTGAAGATGTGATGGCTAATATCTTACAAAAAGTTGGCCCCGTAGAAATACTCCAAAGTGCAGAGAAAGTGTGTACTACATGGAGGAGGCTTTGCCTGGATCCTGCCATGTGGCGGACCATTCACATGAGGGAACCCGATTGTGGGGACCACTGCATGACTGTCATATGCCGTCGAGCAGTGGATCGTAGCCAGGGACAACTGATCGATCTTAGTCTAGCTTATTTCAGCGACGATGACATGCTAAATTACATTGTTCATCGGTATATATCATTTCTCTCTTATAATCCCAACTATTGCATTACAAATCTTTATACATTTGTGATGATTTTTATTATTTTATAAAGGGTTTCCATCAATGTTTATAATTTTATTGTTCTTGTGATGATTGAAAGTATTATACATTTATTTGGAAAATAAATTTTCTTTAGAAGAAGAATAATTAATATTTTATTATTCTATATAAAGAGGCGTATTAATTAATTAAAAATATTTAAATTAATTTTGGAGAAATTCTAATACAGGCGTTTGGGTTTAGTTAAATATTTGATATGATTTAATTTTCTAGGGCGTTATTTTTACTTTAATGTTGACTGGACTTTCATGCTTTTCACCAATAATTATTTTTATTTTCAATTGTGTATATAGGGCAATTACTTCCTGTATATCTTATTCTTCAGTGATTTATATATGTTGACATTCTTGTGGTTTTAATTCTATATGCTGGAAATTCCTTTCGTGTTTCTTTTGTTCATCTGCATTTAGCTATAAGCATTATATAGATCAAACTAATGGAGAATCGATCCCATTCTTTGTTCTAAATAATGTTGCACTTTTCTAACAACAGACCACGTGGCCTCAGGTGTCTCACGCTTCTTTGCTGCAATCATATATCCGGGAAAGGTTTGGCTGAGGCAGCTAAAAAACTTGCACATTTGGAAGAGTTACACCTTGTGGTCACACAATTAAACCAATCTTCATATATAGAAACCATTGGAATTTCTTGTCCTAAGTTGAAGTCTTTTACCTTCAATCAACATGTGTCGAAGCAACCGCAACAAGTGTGCACTAGCAATTTCCAGAAACATGCCCAATGTGCGCCCTTCGCCTTTTTGATGGTTGTCCCAACCTCAGGCCACTTGATCTTCACAAATGCTTTGATCTTCATCTGCGTGGACCTTTAGGCAAAACATGTTACGAGTGTATCCGAGATTTGAAATGCCCTTTTGACTTCAACAATGATGATGAGTGGCTTGAATCATCCGTCAACTCCACTTATTGTGGGTGACTTTTGTCTATGTTTTAGTCCTAACTTTCTCTAGTAGACTTAAAATATGAGTTATGCTTCATATCAATAATTTTATATCTCTCAAATCTCAAATTGACAATTTACAATCTTTCGACTCCAAAATTAATAAAACTCCTAAACATAATATTATTATTAATGGTACATAATATATGCATGGTTTATATAATATCATTATGGCTCAAGTTATATGCACCAGCATCTGTTCGTAGTGTACACACCCTTCACTTTTATTAATTTAAAATATCTACAAAATATCATAAAATATGTACACCCACTTCTAACTTTTTGTAAAACCTAGCCAAAAAAACCTGTTGATAGAATTTCGTAATTATGTAATTGAGTGGCTGTAATCAACTGATTCTATCAAACAATATAACAAAGATTAAAGGTTGTTCTTGAATTGGAAATATAGAGAGAGAAAGTTGGAAGGCTAGAGTGAGAAGGTAGTTGTTGTATTATGAAAGCTTAGAGAGAGAAAGATACATGTGAGACCTATTTATAGGTTTGCATGTGTGAGGTGGCACCTTGTGAGCCTATTTGGCTTGAGGTGTTGACAAGTGTCCTTGACACTTGTCTTTACTCACTACTATGCTTCTATTACACTGCTTCGTCCTACTACATCAGTACTCGTTCCCTACATAGCTAATGTCCATATTTCGGACTTGGGCGAGTTTCTTTGCGAGCTCCATTGCCTTGTGCCATCTCGGGGTAGTGTGGTGGTGGACTTCAGCTTGGTCTCTTGGG
>JAPKLY010000048.1:269034-328467 GCA_026898435.1 Prunella vulgaris
TTTTTTTCCAGAATTATATGACTACATTCAGATTAATTAGTTTATGATTATGATTTTCTTCTCCCCAACAAATATGATGTGAAATCTCCCTTGTTCTGTTTAATGTGTGTCATAGCATGAAACTATAGGGCAAGATTTTTCAAACTCAAGGAGTATCGTTGGAAAATGCAGCATGTTTTACATATCTTATGTTTTATAAAGGGATGAAAGATTTGTAATTTTCTTGTCTCCATTTTGAAATTTGTGATTTTGGTAATGTGAGTTTATAATAGAATCAAAATTAAAATATTTTCAACATCCATGTGGACGAATTTTAAATTTGTGTCAAATTGTAGGACTACAACAATTTTGGAAATGGATCATCCGCTAGTTAGCCAAACCTCTGCTAGGTAGTGAAACTCGCAAACTGTTGGGTGTTTAAACTGCTGACGTATTAAAATATTTTTTACTTTTTTATTTTGGTCAAATCATAATTTTTTTTGTTATCATGATAATGAGTTAAGAAGGAGAAAATAGTTTACCATAAGACCGTTTAATATCCATTACCATTTGTTGATTTCATTATCTAGCAGAGAATCCTCGTCTAAAAATTTTAATCCCTTTTATAAATAAGGGAAATTGTATATTAATTAAAAAAATATTATATTTATAAATTGATTCATAATATTTGTATAGAATTATAATTTTTTCACACAAATTTTTTTTTTCATAAGATTAGTAACTCTCATTGTTAACATTGTAGGGAAATTCTAGTATTACACAATTTGTACTATTCACTTTTTCGTAGCATCAGTTGCACGTGTATTCATGAATTGCTTACATGTAGTAGTGAATAGATAATACGAAGGAGATTATTTTTGAAGGAAATAAATATAGTTTTGGGACAATCACAAGTAGGTCTATTCTACATATGCAAATACTTTAAGGTCCTTCAAATATGAATCAATTCATCTAGGTCCAAAACTTTTAAAAAGTTTAGTTTATTTATGTATTTGTCATTCTGACATATTACTTTTAAGAGTCAATTACTTGGAGGTGCTTCTAAGCACCTTAAAAATTATAGGTGCTTGAAATTTTCCAAATTGCATAAGGTGTAAAAAGCGTAAATGACCCTGACATGGATAGTAGATGACAAGACTCTACCAAATTGATTTGATATGTGTTTATTATTCACGTTTGTACTATAATTTATCAGAGCAATAATTTTTCGACGAGTAGCGATTGCACCATTGAACATGCAGTTGTACGTTTGAATTGGTTATTGTACTGGAGATGCAAATGTGCATGATCATGAGTCATGACATTTTTTTCCGGTCAGTGTACTTCCGGCTATGCGCGATTGTACTATTGTATATGCAATTATACTATTAAATCTTGCTCCTTTGTGAAAATAATATACCCAACAATTTATTTGTTGTACCAAACAAACTCAAAAGATTAACACTATATAGGATACAAATACAAACACACAGGAACTTCAATATATTAATGACCCAAAAACAACGATCACAATATGCCAATACCTTACATAGATTATCTCAACAGAATAGAAAACAAACAAAAATTTATAGGACAAAAGATCTACAAGAACATAATTTTTTTTTAACCAAAACGGATCATCACTTTCATTGGAATCCATAAAAATCAGAGCCCCCCTCATCAAAAAGTCGACTACCTTTCCTCGTCGCTTTAATTGGAACCCCCTATCAGAACTCCCTCACTTATCGGCAGCGGCCTGGTTTTAGTGCTGAATCTACAGCATTTCGAAACCCTCAGTGGTGAAATCGAAAAACTTAATCGGAACCCTGAAAAACGATGTCATTGATATCGGGGTTGTATCAGCGGCACAATGTTGTGCCCGGTTAAGTTAGATGCCATGGTGCAGCCGTGGGTTAGACGACGCTGCAAAAAAAAAAAAACCCGACGCCTTCATCCTCATCTCCGCGAGGTCGGAGAATCCTCACGCACGCATAGTCGCACCACCGACTTCCTGCCTCTAAAAATGCCAAATTGAAAACCCTAACCACCAACCACTCCCTCTTGCACCGCCGTGGCACGCCCCCTGCCGTGGAAGGCCTCGCGCTGTGAAACCTCCAGACTCCACAACAGGGCCTCTCTCTCCCCCCTCCCCCCAAATCAGAGCCCTATCTCTCCTCTTCTATCACTTTCTTTTTCTCTCTCCTATTATCACTCTCTTTCAATTAAATGAATATTTAAAAAAATATTGAGTCATGTATCGGTGATTTGACATTGTCAGATATGGATGGAATTAATTATTATATATTTGCACCTAATGTATTTATGAAATTTACAAGCACTCGTATGAATTTTGGGTCCTTAAGTAGCACTGGTATGTAATTAATTCTTACTTTAATTCTACGATTGTACTAACGAGTTTATAGAAGTACTTTTGACTATATAATTGTACTAACGAATATATGGTTGTACTGTGTATAATACTTTTAAATGTGTGTGCATTAATGCATTGAAAAAAGTACAAATGATGTGACCCCATGCACTGTTCACGACCGACATTTTACTGTAGCAATCACATCATAATTTATATGTTACGGGTCAAATTTTTTTTTATTGTCCGTCAAACAAGTTTTTCGTTGAAACAATAAATGTCTAATGAATATGTGATTGTACTATTTGAATGCTTCTGTACTGTGGTGAATTTTCCGTGATTGTACCATAATATTTCGCATTGTACTACCCTATTTGTGATTACTAACATACCAATTCTTTTTAATGGCTGTCGGAAAATCAAACTTCTCGGATCAAAAAAATATAACTACCGTAAAAAATCCAGTAAAAAAAAATTACAAGATCCATGAAAAAATTTCTCAAAAAATTTATCCACCGGAATCTCCCTAACAATCATCTCAGCTTCTTCCCTCGAATTCAGGGAGACCTGTAAAAGTAAACCTCAAAGTCATAAAAAAACTTGGATGGTATGTGATTTTCAATATTTTCACATCATTGCTTCAAAGCGCACTCATGACGAAAATAGATATATATCCCTAAAACAGAGACTAGAAACTTTTGTGCACAAGTAAAACACAATATCCATTTTTTGCGAAAATGGGAACATTATACATATATCCTAAGCAAAAACAACATATGGAGAACTTGTCATTCTTTAATTTCAGAGTGACTACGCTTCAAATTGCGACGAAGCAGCCTTTAAAGTTTAATGGCGACAGGATTAGGGATCGGCTTTGTTGTTTGTTTTGAAAATCGACTTCTCCTCCACCGTTCTCAAATCCGCTTTCTCTCTTTCACCATTCTCAAATCCACCGTCATTCCTAAATCCTCCGCCTGGCACTCCGTCGGAACCCAATCCCCTTGCTCTAAGAAAACTCCTGTCAGTGGAGCACTATGAACAACAACAAGGCTCTTCATCTCATCTCTGACGCAGTCCATTTACCAGCACAAATGCCGGCTCCATCGACTGCGTTCTTAAGAGAGGAGAGAGACACTCGTTCTTTGAGAGTGAGAGTGAGAGTGAGAGAGAGAGAGAGAGAGAGAGAGACTGCCTTTTATGCTTTGATTTTTTTCAAATTAAAGTATAACGTATATGTCTAATGTTTAGTGTGTTAGTAGGTGCAGAATGACAGTTTGATAGATAAAATGATTTTAATGGATCTCAATGAAATAAAAGTGCACTTGAGTGAAACTATGTTTAATTGAGGTACTTATTGAGATTAAAGTTATAATTCTATACTTATACATCATAAACTCTATAATTTTTACTAAAGAGATTTGGATATGCTTTGTTATATTGTACACTCATGTGGATTTATGTATGCATTCAATTCAACGGTTTCCTTCCCCACATTGGTTCAAATCCTTACTAAAGGGATTACTTTTGAAGGATATTAGTTTTTTTTTGTTTTATTGAAAAATACTAGTTGTTTCACTAAAAAGCATTTCTTCCATCTTGACTAAAGTTTTACTTTGCCGTGTGCATGTGACTAGGGTAATAATTGCATTATTTTATGTTTATTTGAGCACAATATCTTATGATTAATGTGCATTATTTACCATATTCAATGATATATTGCTAAACTCACCCGTGTTTGGAGAAATATGTGATGTTGTAGGAAAAAAAGGCAAAATCAAGAAGATTGTGAAGAGGAAAGGCGAAACAAGCCAATTCAAGAGTGAAAGAGAGTATTGGATGTAAAGAGAAGGACTTTATAAAGCATAAAAGTGTCGACGGAATAAATCAGAACAGGTCGAAAACGAAGAGTTGGAATTTACACTTAGGTCGAGCAGCACTTACTCTCTGATCAAGCGCATCTCTTCTTAGACCGAGTGAAAACCAACTGCCTCCAGCATCCTGCATCGCTCAACCAAGTTGATCGAGTAGCGCTCCTTCCTTGGTTGAGCGGCCACTCGGAGGAGCATTTTTAAGGGCAGTTTTGACATTTCATTCTTTTAATGAAGGACAATCTTGTCATCACATTTGGGCACCTATAAATAGGCCTTAATTCGGATTTTGGAGGGACTTTTGATTCATTTTACAATTTTAGATTAGGGAGAAGTTAGAGATATGTTACTTGTAAGTGAAACTTTGGTTGTAGATTTCATTTTTGCAATTACTGTCGTCCGTCCATTAGATTTGTTATCCAAGTATAACGTTAGCTTCCCCATAAAATTGTCTACGTTCATACGGTTGGATTTTACGTTTTGAATATTAGATTGGATTTTGCTATTTTGAGGTATATTGCTAGTTTCTTCATATTTGATCAACACTGGTAAGTTTTTCTATTATTCTACTTTCTTTGCATTAGATATGATCTCTACTATCTCAATTGTTGTTATTCCTACTCAATTATCCATGGGCTAATCCCTTTGTGCATTGGGGTTATGGATATTGTGGGGTAGTTGAATTGCTTGTGCTTCTAATGCTAGTATGAGTTAACTATGTGTATGAATTCTCTATTTTAATGGTTGATAGAACTATTGGTGGATGCTCTTTGATGTTTTGATTTTTAATTGAATTGACAATATATGAGAATTGAGTTGATTCAATTATGATTTAAATTGATGATTGTGCACACCAAGTGTTTGAGTTAATGTTTCATTGACAATGAGAATTGCATGAATTCAAGAACCAGTTAATTAGAGTATTAGGTGTTTAAGTGAGAACTTGAATACTTAATAGAGTTTAAGACTTGATTTGTGCACATAGGTACACTCATGCATGCTAGGAAGTGCAAATAGTTTAATCATCCCATGATTGAAATACCTCAATGCCATCACTCCAACTTGGTCACTTGTCTAAAGTGATAGTTAGCATTTAAGTTTATTGCATTAAGTAGTTAAAACACCAAAACTTTGCATTTAAATTCATTTGTTTGCTTACTTGATAAACATACAAATCCTTGCACATCAATCAATGTTTCTTAGGGTTCGATGTTAAACTTGGTCTCTTGCCAATACACAAATGATCACGTGCACTTGCGTGTTGCGACTAGATTTTAGGCAAACAACATGGAATTTAAAAAATTGGTGCATTTATTGTCATGGAGAAGTGGTTGGTATTGAGGGAGTATGATATATACTCCCTCCGTCCCTAACCAATTTGCGCATTTTCCATTTTGGGTTGTCCCAAACCAATTTGCACACTCCAAATAAGGAAAAAAAACTCACCATCTCCACCCTTAAAATATAAACATATTTACAAATATACCACTACTTAACTTATTAATTTAGCCCACTTAAAAAAACTAAAAAAGCTCATTACTCTAACTTAATCCTAAACCTAACACTAAATTATTCTCACATAAAAATCAGTTTTATTCTACCTCTCTCTCTTTCTTGAACATTCTTGTTCATTCAACTCCACAAACCCTAACTCTCCACTTCTCTCTCTCTCGATTGTTCTACACAAAACCTAACCCTCTCACATCTCTGAAAATCGATTCAATAGAAAAATGAGATTATGTTCCCTATTCGTTATCCGCATCTCTCGATTCAGATTGGGGGTCGGACTCTTTATCTCTTTCTCTTGAATCTAATGCCTGGTCGAATCTTGATGATTCTTTGGTGGTGGGCGATTCAAGTTTTGGCGCCACCTGCGTCGCAAATTTAGCCAATTCTTTATTGGCACAACCTATTTTGTCGATGGGCTCAAGCTTTGTGGCCGATGGGAGGGTTGCGCCGCCCGAATCGACCGATTCGATGGTAACACCACCTATTTCAGCGATGGGGTCAAGCTTTGCACCAGATTCGTTGGTTGTGACACCCGATTCGTTCGTTAAGCCGCCCATTTCGCCTGATTTGTTGGTGGCGCCGCCTATTTTGCCGATGGGCTCAAGCTTTCTGGATTCGTTGGATTCCTTTTGTGCCTGAAACACAAATGGAGGATATGCAATCTCCGGTGCTTTCTGGTGCCCAAATGGGGGACATGCAACCTCCATCAGTTTCTGGTTGCTTCAATAGCCTTGGAAATTGTGCATCTTACTTGAAATTTCTTGTCATTTATGCACCTGCAGTTGCTCAGGTTACCTTGAAAAACCCTATGATTATTTGTGGGTGTATGTTATGATTATATGTGGGTGTTAGTCAGGTTATATGGTGCACATGATCTGTTGCCTATATGATGTTCATGATGTTGGTCAGGTTATATGATGTTCATGATTTATGGTGTTGGTCAGGTAATATGATGTTCATGATCTATTGGTCAGAATGCTATTATATGTGGGTGTTCATGATTTGTTGCCTATATGATGTTGGTAAGGTTATAACATTGATGATATGTCACCACTATGACTATGAAGTCCTAGTTAGGAGACTTGATTCATAGTTATGATGACATGAATCTGATAGTTTATGACATTTTTCACAAGTATGAGTAAGTTTACCTAATGCACAAGGCAATGTCTAGTCACTTCTTCGTTAACTTAACCAATGGGTTGAGTCTCCATTGTACCTCTCACCCTATTCTTACTGTTCCTTTGAGCTGGTACCATCTTTGTGAATGACTCTTCTTCCCCTGGTACCTTGTATGACCTCTCACTTGTCTTTATCATGAAAAACCACTTCTCATCAATGTGTATGACATAATGCCTTGTTTGAAATTTGATTATTTTGGAGACCCTATTATATTCCAACAAATGCAAGCTAAACTTCAGCGTTTTCAGCTTGTTAGCTGCTGTCAAAACAGGATGTATAGCATTTGTGTGTGGTAAGATATCACCTTTTTTGATCCATCTGCCAACAGTGCTCTTGCTTACTTTTAACTCACTGGTCAATGTTCTTGTTGTGCTTCTCTTGTTGAAAGGTATGAGCTTCATAGCTTCAATATCTAGTTGAAATGCATGTTGTCCTCATATTCCTCTTTTTTTTACTTGAATAGAATAGGAACACCATCTAACATCTGTTATTTTGCAGCTTTCCATGTATACTGAATAGTCCTCCTTGAAACTCCAAATGCTGATGCTGCCTCATTTACTTTTCCCTTGTGCACAACTCCATTTGTGTTGTTGGCAATCAGAAATCTGCATTGTATTGTCGAATTTGGAATGCTTCTTCACCTGCAATCTTCAATGCATTAATCTGCCAATTACACCCTTCTTCTCTGCATCTTGCATAAATTCTCCTACTATCATTTTTTTGTAATCTTCAAATTCCTTCCAGTTTTCACACTATGGTTGGTGATTGCTTCTTTGAACAGTTTCTTGCTAGAGCATATTTGCTAAGGAAGAAAAAAGGTTTCTCTACTTGTGAAGGCTTGAAAACAAGCTGTCCATTGCTATCTCTACCTTCATTTTCAGATTCTTCAACACTTTCAAAGTCAGATTCATAGATCTCATCCTCATCGTTGGTTGAATATAATTTTTCTTCACTTTGATCACCAATACCACTCAACTCAGTATCTGCATCAATATTTTCCTGAAATATGATATCATCTAGAAATGTTTCATCAATGACTTCTTTTCCATATTCTGAATCCTCAGAATCTGAAACATCTTCTTAGATATCTTCATGAACTTCAGCCTCAACAAGGTTGGAGTCTTCCTGTTGCACCTCTTTAAGAACTTGTAAATCCTCCCCCTCTTGATGAATTTGTAAACTCTCATCCTCTTCAAAATTCCCCTCCTCTTGCACCTCTATTTCAACTTCTTTCTCAATCTTCTTTTCAAATTGTAAATCAATCGCTGTACAATGAAGCATAAATATGTTATAACCACATTTGCTAAACCAATGTAAAAAAATTCTGAAAATATTCCTACCCTAAATTGAGTTTATATCAATTAATCAATGATGCTTTCAATCTGAATCTTTAATAAAAAAAAAAACAGCAGCTTTCATTGAACAATAAGGTTAAATTTCAATTCATGAAAAAGAATGACAGCTTTATTCATGAAAACAAATAGCAGTTGTGGATGTTTTGTGGTTGCAAAACCAATTGAGTTTGGATTTGGTTGCATGAAACATTCAATGGGATCTCTCATATTGTTTCTGTCCCCAGAGTAAGTTTTTCAAATAGAATCAATTAATAAGAAAAATCAGCAAAAATGAATTTTGGAGCACAAATCAACGAAGCCATACTAAACAAAAATGAAAATTAACAAAAATCAACATATTATCGCATATGGAAGAAAAAACAGCTGAGTAATACTCATCAATGCACCCATTCGAATCGCAAGCACCCATTAAAAAAAATTGACCATTACTAAACAAATACTAATAAGACTGACCATTTCCACTGAGTAATTTTAAAATCGCAAGCACCCATTTGAATCTTTTGAACAAATTGTCATTTACAGTGAAGAAATTGAAAAATTGCGACCATGAATTGAGGAATCGAACGTAGGAAATTTACTTGTGCTTTTACGCATTGAAGAACATTTCAGCAACCTTTTGATTTCATTCTCCATTTGAGTTGTTGTTTACAGTGCAAATTTCTCTATCGCGGAAAATTAGGGGTTTTTCTTTGTGAAGGTCCTCTCCTAAGCGAATACACTGAGAAAAGGAAAAAAAGGACTAACGCCCACGTGAGGGGTACATGACATGTTCCGTTAGGTTTTAAAGAGCTTGGGACTAAATGTGTGAAAATAATTAATTTTGGGATTAAATGTATTCAAAATTTGCAATTTGGGACTAAATGTGTACATTGTGGGACCAAAATCATGAACTCCCGTGGTTGATGGAACTAAAATTGTCATTTTTTCTCTCTCTCTCTATATATGTATATGTTGTGACGGCAATGCATTATCAATTTTGAGACTGGACGGATGGAGTATGTAATTCATTTTGAATATCCTTTTAAGTGGTGCAATCCAGTTCTTATATTAAATCTATTTACAATATACATTACCTTTTTTTTGAAAATGATTATTTTCTATGCATGTTTAAAAGTATAAATTAATTCAAAAGATAAGCTTATTATATGAAATGAAATATACATTTTTAATTAAAATATGTTTCTCAGATGGTGAACATCATAAAATATAACGTGTGTCGTGCTCGGAAAATTATCTAGCACCACAAAAACAAAAGGTATATAAAATTTTCATCTTTTATCACTTATTGGAATCAGTCTTATTTAAACAATATTCATTACTTCTTTTTATGTGTATATTATGTAGGAATTAATATAAATGAATGAACATTTTTTTTCAAATTCAAATTGTTTGGGCAAGATAGAAATTATAGAAATTTTTCCATGGTATAAATTCATGCTCTAGTCAAAATTTCAATTCTCCATTTTGAGTTTTTTTTTTAAGTCTTTCTCATTACATGTGAGCTTTTTTTAAGTTCGATTCTTAGTTTCATTCATTATTTCAGTTAATTTTCATCGTTATATCGAGTGTGTGTTTTAATTTATAGTCAGTCCACATTAAATTGAAGTGCTCTTTAAAATCTCGTTTCACAATTGCATATATTATATTTAAAAAAAAACTCATTCTTTTTAAGTATTAAAAAATAGTGGAGAAAAAATATCGAAAATTTTGACTTTTTCAATATGTATGAGAATTATTTTGGTATGATATCGTACCATACAATAAACTTTTGAAATAGTAAAAGAGAGTATATTTTAAATTTTCGGTATTAATATTGTGATATACTAAAATTACGGTGCAAAACAATATACAAATTTTTTTGTAGAGATGACTATTTGCTCCAATACCACCTCCCCAACCTGCCTCAACTTGGACCCGTGCAATTAGGGGTGGCCATTCGGTTATTTTGGTCCAACGAACATGGGATATTGGGAGGGAGACATTGTTTTGGACCGAACTAAAATAATCAAAATTTATTTTGATACAGACATGGTGGGATGATTGCGGTAGGAGCAGTATTTTCATAACCGGACCGATGATCAAACTGGATAGAGCACCGGTTGGCGGTTCAATCGGCGGTCTAACCGTTAAAATTATTTTGACCGATTTTTCTTAATATTATATATGTTATATTAAAAATAAAATAAATTAAATATTCTCACATAAAATCTTAATAAATTATAAGTTACACATTGAAATAAATACAATAAAATTATAGACACCCGAAATCAAAATACTCAAAATAACTCAAATTATAATATTAGATTGTAATCCATGATATATTTGTAATTCATGCGTAGTAAAATCTAAAATTAAATTATTACTATGAAAATTTAAAATATATAAATTGTAGAATAAATTAATTTTAGGGTTGGAATGTGTCTCACGATTTAATTTAATAAAAGAATTAGAATTTTTTTTAAAATAAAATATAAAAATAGGACCAGTTCAACCAGTTGAACCGATATTTTTTGGTTTTGGCCGGTTTTTACTGGTTTTGACCGGTTTTTTCTGGTTGAAGCGTAAAAATGATTTTTAGGGGGTAACCAGACCGGTTCTATGGACGGTTCTCGGTTCAACCGATTCTCAAAAATACTGGGTGGGAGATGATAGTCTTAAGATGAAAATTTCTCATCTTTTTCAGCTTAGCTTAGATAAAGAGAGTCGGGTAGGAGACATGGGGTCTTGGGAGGAAAATAGGCAATGGAATTGGAGGAGATATTTATTTGATATAGATATTGAATCTTTTAATTGTCTAACCTCTTTAGTTAATTGGTTTACAATAAGACAGTTGATGTAATTTTTGTAAATGTGATTATGTGGCTATAATAACATCGATTACATCAACAATCTGCTGAAATAGATGAACATGCGAGGTTTTATGAGTAAGCAGGTATGTCGTTTATATAAGCTCGTAGTTCGAGCAGAACTTCGTTAGGGTAAAAATTTTGTTTTTTATTCGAATGAATTCGATTACATTATATAGGAAATACAAGCTGCTGGATCGTCACCAGCCTGCTTCATTATAAGCTGCTGTTCGGCAGCCTGCTTCACTAGAAGCTGCTGAAAAGCTACCTACTTCGCTATAAGCTGCTGACTCGTCACCAGCTTAATAATTGTTGACTCGTCAGAGCGTTCTTCGATCTGGTTCTTTCTTCGTGCTTGATTAATTCTCTTGGACACGTCAATCCGGACTTGATTAATTACTTCCTTAAGCACGCAAGTTGATTATTTCATTAACAGTTGCCCCCTAGCCTGATGTTTATTTGAATTGTTGGATGAATAACGAGCATCAGGCTATTTTGATCTTTGCAAGATTTCTTAAGTGCAAGGAAGTAGATTGAGCTTGAATTGATCTGTCTTCCGCTTTGTTGGTTTTTTTGTGCTTGTATTTCCTTGTATTCATGCATAGATGCATCATATGTGGCTTCGCAGGATTCCATAACCGTGCAACGAATACATAGAAGGACCTTACAAGCCTCATTAAAAACCTAGCCGTAAACCACCCTTGTGGATAAACCGGTCGTAGAGAAAAAAGAGTACCGTGCAATCCTTCCAGATACCCGTAGGCTATTTGAATGCCTGCGTTTGTTGCTCCATTCGTGCGGGTTGAGTGAGCATTGTCTTCTTGTGTTTTTTTGTACCTGCAAGTAGATACATTTGCCACTTTTCGATCTGTCTGGAGATCCTTCGTGTTTTGCTGGAATATTCAATGTATGATTTCTTGGCGAGCGCTTCCGCTTGGTTGCTTTGACTTTCGTTGTAGTATCGGGCCCTGCTTCTTTCATACTGATGGATGAGATTTAGCTAGCTGAGATGTCACCATTCACTCTGGTTGAAGGATGGATTACTCCTGCCGTTGGTGAATGTGCCTCCAACTGTTTAGGCTTGTTTGCTTTAGCATTCTTGTATTGTTTGCCTGGTGTCTGAAGTATTTTAGATGTCAGTTTTGCTTCCTTCTGTGGTTCCTTTAATTCTTCTGATCAGGATGCTCTTGATGTTCTTGTTTTATTTTTTACGAACTCTAATGAAATGCCATTTATGTCTAATCATCATCTTTCGCATCTACCGGGTCTTTTAATTCGCTTCGTTTTGCCTCTTTTTGGCGTTTACGAATAGCTTTTTTAGCTGTAACGAATAAAGACCCTCGCGCGGAAGTGGGGCATCAGGAAGCGTTCACTTCGTCCACGGGAGCGTATTCCACGTCCCATTGGCGGGCATGAAGCGTTGTCCTGGTATTACCGGGTACATTCACTCTGCTATCCTCCGGAGCGTATATAACGTCCTTTGGAGGAGCGTCTGATGCACACTCAGGTCCCTGTGTGAATGGTCTTTCGGGGTATCACGTTTGATTCTTATCTGGGAGTTGTTAGGCGTTTAACGCCGTAACATTTCAACCTAAGAAGAGCGTACAACATGCTTTAGCTCTAACTGGTGCAGGATTTATTGGTATTGTACAATGCCATTTTGTCACTACACGAGGAGCGTGCTCGACAAGCAGAGTTGTGGCTCTACTTGGAGCGCATTAACCCTCTACAACCACGTATTAGTTAGGTGATTCTAATTAGACTGCAACCCTTTAAAAAGGGCTGTCTATAGCATTTATTATCGGTTCAGTGTAACAAACTACACATCGTGAGCATCCTGATCTTGAGCTGCCTGCTTGAGTCAGACCACCAGCTAATTGCTCTTTATCAATTTGGCCAAAGCTTCCTTTGCCCGATGCTTGTGATCAGTATGAATTCAAGTTTTTTGCTTTTTGATGATTTTGTGTGTTAGGGTCTGCCCCCAGTATAGTATTGGGGTATCAATGGTTTCGCGCTCGCATACCTGTTCGTCGTCTTTGATCTACCTATCTCCTGGTAATTTATTGTTTTCTCATTGTAGATCAAGGCATTACAGTTGCCATTCCTCCAGAATTCAATACTTTCTGTCAGAGAGTAATGGCTCTTGGTACCGGACTGAACAAACGCAAAATGGACCCTGCCGTCTAAAATGGTGGTGTTACAGAAGAAGAGAGGAGCTCAAATCCCAGCACCACCGGCGTCTGTGTCTGCCCCCGGTTGCTCCTGCTGTTGCATCTGTTGCTCGGAAAAGTCTGCAATAGAGGAAAGATGGTGGCACTTCTGTTGGTGCCGCTGTTCTTTATCAACATTGTTTCCTGCTTTCTTCTTTCCTGCCCCCCATTCAACTGTTGATTGTGATATATGATCAGGAGTTGAATGATTTGAAATGTTCCGGGGTACTGCCAACCTGCATTGTTGATAAAGAATAGTATATTCTCCTTCAAGAAGGATTATCGCTTCAAGAAGGTGCTCATCGTCAATATAGGTGGGTTGGACATCACCTATGAAGACGAGGTAATCGTGCCTTCAAGAAGGATTGTTATTTCGAGAAGGCGCATCGCCTATGTAGGCGGAATCAAGCCTCTGGGAGGCGTATCGCGGCATCGTCTATAAAGACGGAATAATCATGCCTTCAAGAAGGATTATCACTTCGAGAAGGTGCATCGCCTATGGCGAAACGTCTTATAAAGACGGGATAATCATGCCTTCAAGAAGGATCATCGCTTCGAGAAGGCGCATCGCCTATGTAGGCGGCATCGTAAATATGGCGGAATGGACATCGCGAATAAAGATAGAATACTCGAGTCTTCGCCTAAAAAGGCGGAATTATCATACCTCCAAGAAGAATTATTGCTTCTTGGAGGTGCATCGCCTATATGGGTGGCACGTCTTTTAAGATGGGATAATCATGCCTTCAAGAAGGATCATCACTTCTAGAAGGTGCATCGCCTATATAGGCGGAATCATCAATATAGGCATGATGGACATTGCCTATAAAGATAGAATAATCATGCTCGGAGGCATCTGGTGGGGGCAGTTCTCTCTTTTGGGCAGATGCCTCGAGAATTGTACCTGGTGATATATATGTGATTTCCCTTCCTTAATGCTTTAGGAAGTGTATATTTGTATTAGGATCAAGGCCTTCCTCGAAATAATGTTGATGAAGGCTACTTTCCTTGAGATGGATATATCTTCCAGTATGTGTCAGTTCCTCCAAACTGCTTGTCTGTGCCAGATATTTCTGATGGAATCAACATATATCTTCTTTGTTGAGGTGCTGGCAGCTTGTAATGTAGATGATTACTTTGGAGTGAATGAAGAGATGAATGTGTCATCTACCAAAGCATAGCTTGAGAAGATGAAAACTCTATTTATCTGGAGATAGTTGGGGTTTTCTTCATAAAGTGTGATGACTGGCAATCCTTTAAATGGAATGCTTGAGGTTGGCTTGCCGTTCCATGATATGCATAATATCTTTGCACGCTGAATCATCGTGCTGGAAGGCATGCGCTTCTTGATTTGCCATCAATCTGGGTTCGAAATCTTGGCTGAGAAGGCACTTGTTCGGTCGTTCGCCATTGAGGTGCCTTTCAGGTTCTGATTTCGACCAGAATGGTTGTTTCTTGATTATGTTCCGTCCCTTGTAGGTGTTCTGGATTTCCGACCTTCATTGGGTCTACTTCAGGTTGTGAAGCAGCCAATATCTTTGGTCTTAGTTCAGTACATTTGGGAGAACTCTCAAGGAACAATTTAGATGATTTTACCGCACAGTAATTTCGTATGTTGTTAATAGCATATAGGGCAGATTATTTTCGCACTTATCTTGTACAAAAGGATAAACCGAGAGTTTTGCCCTTTTGTACGAGATGTATATATGTTACAAAAACTCCCTCGGTATCAGAGTTAGTGAACTAGGGGACTTGTGGCCTTCTCGTTAGGGATTTTCTTCATTAACTCTGATAATTCTCCGTCTTCGTAAAATCTTTGCTATTGCCACAACAAGTCTTGGAATTCGTCAGTATTGCAGTTGATGCTCTGATGATATGCGTAGTACTTGTTGGGATTCATTTTGCTTTCGATCTTTCAAGGAACAGCTAGGAGTTCCTTGCTCTTGATGATATTGTTGGGACATCGAGTGTTTGATCCAGTCGTTGTCCTCTTTCTGCCCCTCACTCGAAGTTTGATTTACTCGTAATCAAATGTCGAGGGTTCTTGTAGCTTTGTGTCAGCTCTGCTTCTCTGCTGTCGGGCCAATGCATATCGTCTGTGTGTTTGGTCGGACTTGGGATATTATTAGCTGGGAATCTCCGAAAATTTGAAGTTCGGTTGCCCCAACAGCTAATGATAACCTAAGTCCGGCTATCAATGTTTCATACTCGGCCTTGTTGTTTGTAGCTGTGAAGTCGAATCTGATTGCCGGAGTGAGGACTTGTCTATCACAAGCTCCTGTTGTTGTGCACGTTGATGATTCGTCTATGTAGAGGTGTCATGGGACTATACGTCTCCTCGTTGGATCTTGTGGAAAAGTTAGCTTGACAATAAAGTCGGTAGGTGCTTGTCCCTTGATTGCTGTTCGGGGTGCGTAGTGACCATTTCTTTAAGCGTCCTGCAGTGTCCGGCCGATGTAGTATTTGCCTCAATAGGAACATTGTCAATACTTGCATTGAGTTGTGTTGGATACCCCTATTGATGTTATTGGATCGGTATATTGGGAAAATATGATCTTCAGCTCACCTTGTCTTCAGGTTCAGGTGGAGGTCCCGATAGGTTGCGCTCAAATGTCAATTTTCTTTCTTGACATTTTGATTGACCCATTTTATATCCTTTCATTCTATTTTCACAGATCAGGGCATTGCAATCGTTCAGAGTCTGATTCTCCCTCGTTCAGCTTTATCATCGGATGTTGGACTTCTTCTTGAATGGATGCTTCTGGGATAATAGTAAATTGAGGCGATGTTGGGGATTATGAGCTTATGTTGCCTTCTGAATGAGTTGATAACTTTGCTTATAGGTTGAACTTTTTATTTTTATAGAATCTATTGTCGGGAAACTGTTCATGATCCAATCGTCTAAGCGAGAGGATTCACGCAGTCTTTCACTCTGAATAGATACTCCAGATATTCGTTGCGACCTATTTGCTTTGTGAGGATCTAGCTTCTTCACCATCAGTTGCCTTGATCTGTCTTGGACGGGTCATCGTTCTATAATGTCATTCCATGATGAGTTGTGTATTGATTCCTCCGTGTTCTTCAATTGCATTTGCTCTTCTCCATCTGCTTGCGAAATATGGACCAGAGCTTTTGATCTGGAGCTCTGGGCACTTCTTCTTGAATAAGGTTTGCCAGTTGATGCTTTTGAGTGAAGCACGATGCTTCAGATCAGAACTTCCTTTATACGCTTTTGTTACTGGGTACTGGATCTTCAGCTGGATCTGTACCGAAAGAATCGATGATAACAATGGTGATAATGGGATTTATAGGGTTGAATCGTCCTCCGGGCGTAGTGACACCTTGGCCTGAAGGTCTTCAATTATCTTCTTCATAGACAACAAGATTCCGTTTGAAATCTCTCCGCTAGGACGTGGAGGCCGTTCCTCTCGCTTAAAGCTAGCGGAGCAGGACACTCTGTCGCTTGGGTGTGACTTTGTAGGAATCTTGGTGGCTTTTTGGGCACCTTCAGGGCCTAATCTTTCAATTACTGGCTGACGTAGTCGTTCACGAACTAACGGTTGCTTTCCCTTGATCTGTTTCTTCATTTGCTCTCTATCGGCTTCATTTTCTGGTTGATGTTGAACAGTTCGTTCATGGACTAGTTCTGGTTCAGGTCGTATCTCACATGGACCTGCTGCCCCTTGTTGTTGTTGCTATAATATTTTAGGTAGCCGGGACACCACTGTTCTCCAATTGTTGTCTGTTTGTTGTAGCATTATGGATCGCCGTTGACTGCTCTGGTACAGGTGCTCTCTGAGTTGGATGATTATTATTCCTCCCATGAGAGGTTACATGAGGTTGAGATAATTTATGAGACATTTTATGTAATGTCACTGCTTTCTGGTGAACAAGCGAGCAGGCGAACAGGTAAACAAGTGAGCAGGCGAGCAGGTGAGACAGCGAGCAGGCGGCGAGTAGCTGAGCAGGTGGCGAGCAGCTAGTGTAATTCTTCGCAGGTCCGTTAATTTTTTTCTTTATAAATTCTTCCAGTTGCGAGCGAAGGTCTTCAAGGATGATTGACAATTCTTCTGGAAATATGTCGACAATTTCTTTGCAAACAAATATATATTCTCCGACATGCAATTGGAATTAATCTTCGAGGCCGCCAATTTTTTGCACTTCTTGCATTGTGATTGATCTTTGTTTCGAGGGCTTCACTTCTTGAATTTAATTACTTTAGTAAGCAATTCTTCTTTTCTTGTTCTGTAGCTAGAATTAATTGCTTTAGCAAGCAATTCTGTTCTTCTGGGCTTTAATTGCTTTAGGAGGTAATTTTTAGCTCTGAGAATTTAATTACTTTAAGAAGCAATTGTTATTCCTGGAATTTAAGCTGTTGAACAGCTATCTGCTTCGCTATAAGCTGCTGACTCGTCACCAGTTTAATAACTGTTGACTCGTCAGAGCGTTCTTCGTTCTAGTTCTTTCTTCGTGCTTGATCAATTCTCTTGGACACGTCAATCCGGGCATGATTAATTACTTCCTTAAGCACGCAAGTCGATTATTTCATTAACAAAGATAAGGAGTAGAAGATGATTGGAAGTAGATAGTATCTACAAAGGGTTGTTACGGTACGAGGAAAACTTATAACGTTTTAAGTAAACAGCACGAGGACACACCACCATGAACAGAGAAGGAGATACGCTTCAAACTCATATGAAAAAGCTATGCTCCCTTAAAAGTTGTGGCACGTGAACAGACTTCCTACACAATTGAATTTAATCCGCAGAAATCAGCTTGAATCAAGTGTGGATTTGAGGTGCGTCCTTTACAAAAACAGTGACGAGAACATTTGACATGTCTTCTTTGAATGCCCACTATCATATAAGGTATGGATGAATGTTTTCAACTAGCTTGGTATTATCATAGTGTTACGTTCATATTTCCTCTCATACCTTATTGCTCAATTGGTGGAATGAAATTATCTTTTACTAATAAAAAAATGTAATAATATTTTTTAATAAAAGTGATAGTAATTTTTAACAAAAATATTACTCTCTCGGTCCCCCAAATTTAGTCCCACTTGTGTGGGGACGAGTTTTAAGAAAAATGAGATAAAGTGAGGGTATTGTGGAATAATTGTGGGTCCACTAAAGAATAAAGTGATTGTTTGTGAGTGTGATTGTAAAATAATATTTTCTAAAAGAGGAATGTGAATAAATTTGGGGAACGGACGAAAATGGAAAGTGGGAAAAAATCTGGGGATCGGAGGGAGTATGATTTTTCATTAAAACCTTATCATTTTAATGATAATATTTTAGCTAATAAATTACACATTTTATATTGATGACTTTTTATGAGAATAATGGTGCATTTTTTTGTCTGAAATATTGTAATTTCTAACGAGTTGTGAAATGCATATAGATGTACTAGTCTTGCGTATTTACGAACCTGACTTTTTTTTTTCTATAAATTGATTGATTAATTATGACCTAGTATCACAAAAGGAAAGAAAATGATCAAAAGGACCCTTTGAATGTCCTGGTTTTATAGGACACACGATCATAACAGCACTGCAAATTTTCCTCCCTCAGCTTCTTCCCTAATTATATGTAGATCCATAGCAAATTCAAACATTTTATTAGCTAATTAATGATACTATATTATATTAAAGTCTACACTAGATGTCTGAAACAGACATAATTATATTTGTTTTATGGTTAAACTTCGTTGTCCCTTTCAAAAAAAAAGAAAACCTACTCTAGCTTAATACTAGTAGTAGTGAATAAAAATAATAATTAATAATATCATTTTTAGGTTCATAATAAAATCGATTTATAAGGAATTTATTCTTTTTCAAATGCAAAAATAAATCCATGATTTTGATTTAAATATAAAGAGATTTAAGCTCTTTTCAATTACTAGTGCATAACCAATGTATTATGCATTATACAAAATTTACGACATAAATTCTCTCTCTGTCTTAATTCTACCCTCACACTTACTTTATTTGAACGTGTAAAACTCCACTTTCACTTACTTAATAATGAATTATTCTCAATAATCATAAAAACCAATATATATATATATATATGTGTGTGTGTGTGTGTGTTTTATTATTTAACTTTACACTTCGCATACTTCTTTTTTCTTAGTTCGTGTGTCATATTTAAGTTTGAAAGTTATTTTAAAATTGAGAAAATATTATTTTAAGGAGAGTAAGTCTCTTGTGCACCAATTACACTGTGCAACTCAAGTGTATTATTAAACAGTTACACTATTTATTATTGAAAGTTACACAAATTATTACTAAAAAGTTACACTATTAAAGATACACTTTTCAATATTTTGTGTAACTTTTTAAAAATGAACTTGAGTTGCACGGTACAACTGGAGCATACAAGACTAAGCCCTTTAAGAAATAGGTTTTGCATGAAACTGATTTATATCATGAACTACTTAACAATAAGTTAAAAAAATAAACTAATAAAAATAAATCTTGTTAGTTCATATCATAAAAATGTTCTATATATATAATACGTTATGGGAAATTGCCTCTAAGATACAAGCTTCACCTAAATTTTACTCTAAACCCATTACTCCTAACCCAATTACTGTCCCCCAATTTACCTAGTTTTTATAGGTATATTACACCACCCCCTCTAAACCCACCACCTCTCCTTTGGTGAATTTTCTTCTGTAAAGTCATTTCATAATAAATAAAGTTGTGGCTGTCTTCAACCAAAAGTCTTCCCCTCTTTCCGCACTATAATTTCTTTAAGTCTTCAACCACAAGTCTGAACGCTAACATCCCACCGAAAAGCTTTAGACATGCAACTCACAATTCACATTTCATAATGTTGACTATACGAAATATTCATAAGTTCCAATTATAAAATAAACGTTCAATTGTTCGTAAACACAATTCAAATATTTTGATTGATAAAGTTCAATTATAATTGTGTTCCAAAAATTTCTACTTTTTCTGTAATATAAAAAAATGATTTTGCATTAAATTCATAAGTGTAAAAGAATAAGTAAAAGTTCAAATCAAATAAATGTTAAGTTCAATTGCAATTTATTAAGTTCAATTTCATTAATCAACAATTTTTATTATTTAGCTATATAAGTAAAAAAATAAATTACATTAATTTTCACAGCAGTTTTATACGTACAAAAAAATGAATAAAAATTCAAATAAAATAATTGATAAGTTCAATTTTAAATTAGTTACAAGTTACCAAAAAAAGTAAAGTATATGTAATGTGAAAGAATGAAAAAAGAATAAAAACAGAGTATGATAAAATTTTCGAAGGATACAATAATATCTCTGTTGAAGAAAAACATGACTGAAACTCATCACACTAATCTAAGTGAAAAATACCTAGTCATTGCTCATTTCCTGACAATTATCCTAAACCTAGAGCCAGCAACTCCATTTTTTTTACAAGATTCTATCTAAAATTAAACCAAACAAAACTAAAACTAGTTGGTTACCTAAAAATGGCATAAAATATCTCATCTGTTTATGCAAATAAGAGGATCAAAGATATCCACTACTGGAATGAATTCCAAGTCCCCGAATTAATGGAAGTATGGTTACTGCACAACTTCTCCAACATCCTCATCAAGCATACAGTCAAACAAGCCATACAGAGGCTCGACCGCAACCGAGGAAGACACCGGAAAGAGAAAAACCGATATACAAATACAAATCCAGAATCTATTAAAAATATTCAACGCCACACTCAGAGATCACGGTTCCTCTCATAGATCGAGGCTTGGATCTGGGCTTGGTTTCTGGCGATTTCTCTCATAGATCGGTAGTTCCTGGGCTTGGACTCATAGATCGGCGCATCCACCCCCACCTACTCGACGACGAAGCGGTTCGACAAGAATTGATCCGGTGGTATAGATTGACAGCGAGTGGGCGGCAGACCAACACACTCTCCACTGCATCGACCTTATTTCTCCCAACGCCGGAAACCCCTCATTTCACTGTCTTCGCAACCGAAAAATTGAAGCTAGCCGGCCGTCGCCAAATCTGAGGAGAGATGAGAGAGGTGGGAGGAGAGAGAATATCCCGTCGCCAAATCTGAGGAGAGATAGAGAGAGGTGGGATGAGAGAGAATATGGAGAGGGGTTGAATGAAATTTGAACGGTTCTTGACTTATTTATTAGATCTAAACATGTCAGTGGGGCTACACCCCCATCACCCCAACTTTTTTAAGAATACGGGTACTTTAGATAGCAGTTATGTACTTTTCGTGGGGCAGAATAATATTTTTTTTGGGTGTGTCTTTAGGATGAAAATTGAGTGAGTATAGTACCTTAGAGTGACTAACCCATACTTTATCTATATTAAGAGAGCACTTGCATATATAAATAAATTTGTCTTCCCTTTGTGCCTCCATGCATCCTTCCAATTAATGGTGTGGTGTGAGAGGTGATTGACGTGTTTCGTTTGTTTCTTTTGAACTTTTTATACATTTTTTTAATACGTTATCCAGATTAAATATAAATAATATTAAGGGGGCGTTTGATAAAAAAATTCTTCAATGATAATGAGAATGAGATATACACATAGTAATTATTATAATATATGAAATAATGTTGTTGCTTTTTATGGAATGGGAAACTTATAGTGGGACATCCAAAAAAGAAAGTGAGAAACTTATAGTGGGACGGAGGGAGTATGTAATAAGAATAAATGAGGCACACAATATTATTTTTTCTCCTTTCACCTTATAATCATCCTCCTCAATCAATCCCCTATAACACAACTAACAACATTCTTTTTTTGTCAACTTTTTCAAAATTGGAGCACAACATTAATGATGTAACCACCATGAACATAAACTCTCATTCAACATGTGTAAGGGTAAAGGTGGAAAATGAAATTTCATTCTCATTACCATTGAAAAATTTGAAACAAGCGCCCCCTAAATCTTTACTTAAGTGTTGAGTTGCAAAAATGTAAGAGGATGCAAAATAAAAAGATAGATAAAAGTTTATATCCATTTTACAGTTAAATATATTTTGAAATAATATCAGTTCTGTTAGTAAAATATACTACTAGTTTGTTATATATTGTTTTCAATAATTTTTTTTTGATTATTTACCTCACTAAAAATATTTGTTGTGAACAGTTGCATGTACAGTCAACAGTCACCTCAACCGCAGTTAAGAAAAAGCTAAAATATTTAAAAATAATATATATATATAGGTGCACACATATATATTATAATGGTACTGAGTCCAACGATAAATTTTTTTTACAGAGTCTAATACCTTTATAAATTATTTGTACCATATATCTCTCTGTGTATATATATAAACAAAATAGTGACTTCTTTCATAAATTTCTGTTAAAATATATAAAATAATAAAATATTAATATTATATTACAACTATTACCATGTAACATATTACTCCACTATTTATATATGCCACAACACATTAATTTTCATTTTTAATTTAATTATATAATATTTTATTTAATATATCTCAACTACATGTCTTTGTGTTTATACAATAGAAAACATATTGAAGGTGTAAACTCTTTTTCAGTTAAATTTATGCAGTCATTCTATTATTCAAATTAATCATATATATTTTTAATTTTTAATTCACATTATATAAAATAATAATTCAAGTGTAAATATAAATTTTATTATTTTAAATTTTTTTTATTGATTTTGATATATAAGTTGAACATTTGAATTTAAGATAAATCTTATTAGTATTTTAAATATTAATATTATTTTTAAAATGTTTGTATTTTGTTAGTTTAAAGGATAATTCAAATATATATATATATAATTAATTAAATACTTGTGACACTTACATATATATTATCTCACATAAATCATATATTAAAAAAATTGAAAAATTTATAAATGATAATTAGTTCGAGAACAACATAAATTTAATTTAGTATAACATATTTTATTTAATATTAAAATGTTATCAATATCTAACCGTGCATCGCATGGGAGAATAACTAGTTACAACATACTACTATACAAGTAATTTATAATGATGTTAGACTCTAAAAAGGACTTTGGAATTTCATAACAAAACTGTATATATTATATGATAAATATATGTCTTAGTCTTGTATATATTAGGTGCACTTTGCAATTCAAATGCATTTTAAAAAAGTTATATTACTATTTATTATTGTAAAAAAGCCACACGTGTTATTACTGAAAAATAAATTTTTAAAAATAAATTTTTCAATAATAACAATTGTAATATTTTTAATAATATTTTATATAACTTTTTAAAAATGAATTTGAGTTGCATGGTTCATATGGTGCATAAGAGACTTACTCTAAACATATTTTGAATTCTAATACTTCCTCCATATAAATATGCACTTCTTTCTCCAGGGTACTTTTTTTTTTAGTCGAATAAATGAATGGTTATGTGTAGTGTTGTTATTCGAGCCGAGCGAGCTCGAGTACCTAGAGCTCAAGCTCAGCTCGTTAAAATTTTGAGCTAGGCTTGGCTCGGCTCATTAACGTTATCGAACTAAAAAGAAGGTTCGGCTTGTTTATTTTAAGGGTAAGCTCGGCTCGAGCTCGAGCTCAAGCTTAGATCATTTAGCCAAATGAGCCAAGCTCGATAGAGCTCGAACTCGAGTTCGAGCTTTGAGTTTGAGCTCGAGCTCGAGATCGAATTTTTTATTTGCAAATTTTTGTACTTTACATATTCAACTCTAAATCATCAACAATTGATACACAATAACATAACCTGAAATTATAACATGAATAACTAATCCATAAAGCAAAAAAATCAATCCATAAAGCCAAAAACATCAATCCATCATCTTAGAAATCTCATATTACATCAACGATTCAACACAAATCCACAAATAAAACACAAGTTTGCAACGCATAATTAAGTTTGAATAACATCAACATAGAACATTATGAATTATTGTTTTTCTTGCACCACTTCACTTTTGAACTTTTAGTTCACACTTGATCAGGGAGTTCAACTTCTTCAATATCCAATGAATCCTACGAAATATAATAACAAAGTCACTATATTTAAAATAGACAATATGAAACTTGGAAATGAATATAAACAATATATTAACCAATTGTAAATGTATTAGAAGGTTTGTTTGACTTACACGAGGCCTAGTTTTTACCCCATGAACATTGCAGACCCAATCATTACCGCAAAGAAGCATTTGCACCGTCTCAGGTTTCATAGGAGATCGTCAATCATCGATTACTCTACCACCAACACTAAATGTAGATTCAGAGGCCACAGTTGTAACTGGAATAGATAGAATATCACTTGCCATCCTTGACAATATGGGAAACCTCAACCTTTCTGATTTCCACCAAGCTAAGATATCAAGATTAGCAGAGACATCACCACAATTGTACCTATTTTCATTTAAAAGCTCTTTCACCCTATAAAGCTCCACAAGAAAAATGTTAGTAGTGGGATAATCAGATCCATAAATCATGTTAATTATTTCATGAAAATAGCCGCATACTTCCTCCACTTGCAACCACTCAAACTCACTTAGTACATAAGTAAAACCAGGGTCGATGTCTTGATTCCTGAAAAACACATCCTTGAATTCTAGAGCAGAAGCCAACATGAGATGTGTGCAATTCCATTTAGTTGGACAATCTAGAATCAATTTTCTTGAGGGTAATTGAAGCTATTTTGCAATTTTCGCAAATTGAATAAGACGAGACTCTGAATTTTTCAAGTATTTGACCCCATCCCTAACAACTTCAGTCACTTCATCAAGGTTTTTAAGACCATCTTGCACCAAAATGTTAAGAATATGTGCACAACACCTCACATGAAAAATCTTTCCCCCGATGCTCAATTTTCTTAGAAGAAAATCTTGTCTAATTCTCCTAATACAAACATCATTATATGCAGCATTGTCTACAATTATGCTAGACACTTTGTTCTCAATCCCCCAGTCACTGAAACATTTACCTAAAGCATCCGCAATAATGACCCCTATATGTGGAGGGGGTACATTGCAAAAGTCCAACACACGTTTTTGTAACAAGATAGTATTTGTTGCTTCCATTTGGTTTGATCCCCACTTTCAGTACCAAGTTTTTTCTGAAGACATGAACTTAGATGACGCTTGTGTTGAGATGTAGCTCCACTTGCACTCTTTGTGAAATACTCCCTACAATGATTGCATTGCACTTTTTTTCTCCATTCTTTAACTTCACGATCTTCATATTGTCCCAAACAACTGATGTTTTTCTTCGTTTCTTTCTCTCAAATGGTATTGGATTGTCACCTTGTTCTTCTCCCCCTTCAATTTCATTGGATTGTTCTTCTATTCTTTCCAACTCTTCTTCACTCATCTCGTCCACATTTTCTTCAATGTCAAATTCTTGATCAACATTTTCATTGGCTCGATCCATCCCAACACTTGATCATGAGCCTTTGTGTGAGTTAAAAAAGGGGACTAGACATCCTGTTGTATAATAAAAGAATGAAAAAATTTAGATAATTCAACTTGTGAGGCTGCCATATTATGCAAATAAGAAATTTTCATGCAAAAAAATTATTTTTCATGCCATAATAAGAAATTTTCAGTTATAGACCACTAAAGATCAGATATATAGCAACTCATGAAGGATATCAAGAACCTTTTAATAATTAAAAATAGCATATAATTAAATTTAGAGGGATTCTTTTAGACATTACACATCCCAATACAATATTCTCATGATAAATAATCTACAGTAGCAACAACAACAAAAATGGATGGATGGATGTTAGTGTGTTGTAGTCACATTTAAATATGACTGTGGCTATACATATGTGATGGAAAAGATGAAATATCTAAACTTAAAGAAACCACCAGAAGATTAAAATGCAACCAAAATAAGACCAATAATGTAACTATATAAACCTACACTATAACGCAAGATTTGATCAAATAAGGAATCCAACGTTATATCTTTATTTAGTTATGTTGATTAAATAAGGAATCCAACCTACACTGCAACACATGATTCCTTATTTCTTCAACATAACTATATATGTATGTATGATAATCCAACATTATAATAGCAAATAAGGAACTCCAACATTATATAATAGCAAATAAGGAATTTTCAACATTATGATAATCTAATAAAATACAACAAAACTTGAATAGATAATTACCACTTACTAGTAGACAAAATAATAAGTGGTGATGTGTTGATGACGTATTTGGAAACGTCAACAGATCAAGCAAATCTGCAAACAACAATCCAACCATAAATAAAAGACAAACAAAATACGTTATAAAGCACACAAAATTTAAGGGCACTTGCGCAGCTAATTCAAGCATTAGAAAAAGTCTAGGGTTTTGAATGAATAACCTGGCGTCGGAGGTGCATGTCGTCGACGATGGCTGGCGTCCGCGGTGGCTGGGCGTCGACAGTGGAACTCTGTTCTGTTTGAAGGCTGTGCTCGCAGTGAAGGCTGAGCACGGCGGTGCTGGGCGACGGCAATGGTAGGGCGTCAACAGTGGAACGCCCCTCATCGCGAAGGTTCTGCCCACGGTGGTGGCTGAGCATCGCGATGCTACACAATGGCTGAGCTTGTGGCGGTATGGCGGTGGCAGCACGGTAGTCTGGGCTGGGAGTCATCCGTCGTGTAGAGACAAGACGAGAGATGGTGTGATTGAGAACTGAGATGTGTACCGTTTGGTGTGATTTGGATTAGGGTTAGAAATTAGGAATTTAGGAAAAATAATAAATATTTATGAATTTACAAAAATATCCTTATACTTTTGAGCTTATTCGAGCCTTAACGAGTAGCTCACGAGCTAGCTCGGCTCGTTAATGTAAACGAGCTTTATTGATACTCAAGCTCAGCTCGTTTAGCTATTCGAGCGAGCCGAGTCGAGCTCACGAGCAACTCGTTTATTTTAACAACTCTAGTTGTGTGAAATAGATTACTTGCAGGAAATATTTCAGCGAAATCTAGCTAAACTTTTTGTGACAAAATTTTTTGTTAACCAAAGTTTAAGTGAACTCGATATTTTAACTATAATTATTATATATGTATGTGTATGTGTACGTGTAAATTAGTTCTATTATTATCTAAAAAATATTTTGGCTCTATTTGGATGGATATATTTGAAAATAAATGGATTTAAACAAAAATAAATGTAAGAAAGCATACATTTTAAGTTAGGAATTATAAAGAGATGGGAGATAATGGAAAAAGTAAGGAAAATGAGAGATGGAAAGGGGTAGAAGGGAGGGATTTCAAATGACATGGGTTTGAAGAGGATTTAGAATTCCTCCATGTCAAACATAAAATGGAATCTAAGTATTTGTAAATTCATGGAGAGGGTGGTTATTTGTGTGTGAAATCCATGGATTTCAAATATATCCATCCAAATGGAGCCTTTATATTTTTAAACATTGTTAGTTTTTGTGTATAATAAACATAATTTATACTCCCTCCGTCCCGTAGGAATTTGCACCCTATGGGACGGCACATTTTTTTAAGAAAAATGTGTTTTATATATAAAGTAGTGGCATATGTGTAAATATGTGTATATGTTTGTGAGTGTGCACGTAAACCAATGTTTCCTTTTTTAGTAGTGTGCAAATTTGTGTGAGACGTTCAAATAAGGAAAGTGTGCAAATTCTTGTGGAACAGAGGGAGTAATATACAGACAGTGATAGTTGAAAAATCAAGTTCATATAAATTCAATAGACCTACTCAACTTCTGTACACACCCTTCCATTTTTGTTGTTGGATCTTGATAATTATTGGAGTGTAATTTGATTAAGTTGAGCTAAAGCTTAGGCTATATTTATCAATGACTTCTCCATAACCCAGCCGTCTTATAAAAAATTTATTTTTCTTTTCTTTACATACACAATTTTCAATATATTAAATAAATAATATTTTAATCTTACTTTATCAACAACCTTTCACAATCACAACTCTCCGTTAACAAATTATATTTTAATTTTTTATTAATAAGATATTATATATACATATATATATACATATTTTATTATGCTAAAACTTAACAATTATAGCAAAAAAATTACAACATACTTCAAAATTATAATAATTTCAATAAGTAAATTTTATATAACAAGAGTTGAAATACATAAAAAAATAATACATAAACTAAATTATTAATAGGTGTGTGAAATATGCAAATTACACATTTAATTATTAGTGCCAAATTTTTTCTATATATGCTCAACCAAGTCGTTTCTAAGAGCGATATGAGCTTCTATGTTGTGAAGTTGTTTCCTATTTCTCATATATGTAGACTTGCAATGCGTTCAGTAGAGTGATGAAAATATTGATCATCATCCATAGGAGTATCCATAATAAAATTCTGTGTGATCTCCATAATTTAGATATGTGTCTCGTTCATCCCCTACTATCATATTGTGTATGACGATACAAGTCATCATAATTTTACCCATCAAAAGTTTATCCCAAATAAGACATGGACGTTTAAGAAATGAGAATCTGGATAGTTTTGAGAACTTGGATAATCTTGAGACTTTGGATAATTTGGAGAATAAGGATAATTTTGGGAGTTTAGAATTTAGAAAAGATTAGAAATTGAGATAGTATTGGGAGTTTGGATAACTTGGATCCATGATAGAAAATTAAAAGATGAAACAAATGAGGAGATAAAAGAGAGAAAATAATTGTATTACTTCAATATTAATGTCTATATATAGAGAAAGAAAAATCTCAAATTTTGATATAAAATATATACTCCCTCCATCCCGTAGGAATTTGTACCTTGCGGCACGACACATTTTTTAAGGAAAATGTAATTTATATATAAAATAGAGGTATATGGGTAAATATGTGTATATATTTGTGAGTGTGCATGCAAATCAATATTTCCTTTTTTTTAGTAGTATGCAAATTTTGGTGGGACAGATGAAGTATTTTTTTAAAGATAATATATTAAATTAAAAATTTAAATTTTATCTAAATAATATATACGATAACCAATCATGAGATGACATATATATCTCTAAATTAATCTATAACCTTGGATTGGTGTATTCTAAGATCATGCTTTATGATAGGATTTTTAATTTTTTTTCTTTGTCTTCACCTGGGTCGTGGTCGTGGGCAAGGATGAAAATATCCCGATATTTTCCCGATATATCCACGATATATCCATTTTCGTAGTCATCGATATCGATATTGGGTAGAAACAATATTTCCATAATATTCATTAAAAAAATAAAAAATATTATAAATATCGGTCTGTAATATCGATATCGCTTATTTTTTCTATAAATAAAACCAAATATCGTCAGACATCAAGAAAATATCGATATCGAGGAAATATCGACGAATTTCGGGAAAAATTCCAAAAAAATAGTGTATATATATAAACTTGTCACAACTGTAAAGTTTATTTAAATTCTTTTGTTAAATTTATGTATTAAACATTTGCTTTTAAATTTTTTATAATTTTTAAATTTACCAATATCGATATTCGATATCGATATATCCATCAATATTTTCACAAATTTAAGACCTCGATATTTTCATCGATACCGATATTTTTAACCTTGGTCTTGGGGTATGACCGATAAAGATAGCCTTCGAGTATTTGAGATATCGAGTAGAGCTCAAACTTTTTCGATCCTAATTAAGCTCGTGCAAGCCAAAACAAGTTTAGTTTAAATTAAATCATTCATCAATTAATTATAAAATTAAATTAAATATTTTAAAAATTATGTATATCTACTAAATCTTATAACTTTATTTAATTAAATAGATTTAATCACATATTTTTATTTTTATCATAAATATTTCGTCCACCCATTAAAAGTATGTCCACTTTCTTTATTGGACTATCCATCAAAAGTACACGCATTCCTTTAAGTGAAATCATCATTTTATTATAACTCTTACAAATAATTATTTTATTTATGAGTGGACCCCACAATATACTCAAAATACTTTTAATTTATCTAATTTTTTTTAAATACGCATGTCCTGCACCAGATGCACATAAGACGGAAAAGTATATTAATTATTGTGAAAAATATAAATTAAAATTAAACAAGCATTCATTATAATTTATATGAGCATTTTCACTTAACGAATCCGAACAAATATTTTTCGTGTTGAATTCCAAATTAGTAAGTCTCTTGTGCACCAGGTGCACAATGTAATTCAAGTGTATTTTTAAAAAGTTGAACAATTTATTATTGAAAAGTTACACAAATTATTACTAAAAAGTTACACTGCTAAAGATACTCTTTTCAGTAATAACATGTGTAACTTTTCAGTAGTATTTTATGTAATTTTTTAAAAATAAACTTGAATTACACGGTGTAATTGGTGTATATTAGACTAAGTGATTCCAAATAGTTCGCGAACCCCACATCTCAGCATGATTTCATAACGAGGGGTGTATTTGATAATGATGGTGTCACGGTTCAAAAATGAAAGACAACTAATTTGGAAGCTAATGCGTATAGTGAGTGTGATGCATATGCTTCTAGAGACTACAGAGTGGTCCATGCTAGTAACAGTTACAGGCATGTTTTGTTTCATCCCATTTATATTCAGTATTGTGTAATTTTAATAAAAGAAAATGGTAATAAGAGAACCTTCTAGTATATATATATTTATTATAAATAATATTACAAATCATCTTCAAATAATGAGATAAATTGCACAAATTATCACATGAGAATTTATGCTCATGAATTTAGTCCTTTTATTTTTTTAACATAAATAGTCTTATATGATTTTTTCGTTAAAATTAATGGATTAGTGTAAGACTAAATCTGTTGAGCACAAATCCTCATGTGACCATTTATGCAATTTATGTTAACGGATGAGACTAAATCCGGTGCATATAAGACTAAGACTTTATAATACCTAAAAGAAAAATTATAATATTCAAATAACAATATGTAATATCCAGATAATAATTTATGATATCCAAATAGCAATTTATAAATGAAAAATTAATAAATAAATAATTCATAAACGGGTAACACTGAAAGAGCAATTTATAATACACAAAAAATAATTTATAAATAAATAATTAATAAACGAGTAATATTCAAAAAATAATTTATAATACCCAAAAAATATCTTATAATACGAAAAAATAATTTATTATACACAATGAATACTTTATTAATGAATAATTGATAAATAAATAAAGTCAAAGAATAATTTATAATACCTAAAGAACAATTTATAATACTCAAATAATAATTAATAAATAAATAAATAATAAATAAATGAATAAAACCGAAAGAAAAAATTATAATATCCAAATAATAACTGAGTAATACTAAAAAAACAAGTCAAAGTAATATCCCAAGAATAATTATAAATAATACCTCAAGAACAATTTTAGATAATATTCCAAGAATAACTTACTAATACCTCTATTTACTAATACCCAAAAACAAGTCTGAAATACACGAAAAACAACTTAGTTATACCCAAAAAAACAACTCATTAATACCCTATGAACAATTTTTGCAATACCAAAAAATTAACTCATCAACGCCTCAATTGTCAAAGTATATACAGTACAGTGTATAGTGTATATTTTTAAAAAAATTATACTTCCTCTGTCCAACAAATATATGCACTTTCTTTGCACGTGGTTTAATGCAATATGTCGGAAGATATTTAGGGGTATTGTGAGGTCCGCTTATAAATAAAGATCATATTTTTTAAAACTATATCATCTATACTTTTCAAAAATATGATCTTTATTCATAAACGGATCTCACAATACCCCAAAATATCCTCCAACATATTATCTTAAACCACATGCAAAGAAAGGCAGAGGAAGTATTAAATTTAAAATTAAACTAAAATTAAAATATATACCCACACACTATTTACATTTGCGAAATATTTATGTTTAATTAATGTTATGACAGTCCACCCGAGTCAAACTCGTAATATTTTGAATTTTCACTCCAGTCCAGTTTGTACTAAAAAAGAATCGAGAAGAAAGTCACTCACTCGTATCTAAAATAGTAAAACAAGGGAACAAAATAAAAATAATATACTAGTTTGCAAATGAAAAAAGGGAAAAGTGCAGCAGCTATCGCCTTCCTCTCTCTCTCTCTCTCTCTGTTTGTATTATCCAGCACGAGGAACTCAAATTCCCCATGTGCTCAATATCCAAATAATATACACAACGCGTAACTGGTCCAACCCACACACACGCCCCCCTGACTGTTGACCCCCCTACCCTACCAACTCGCTTTCTCCCCCCATATATATATACTCCCCAAGCCGCAATTTCCACTCATCAATTAGCTTAGTATTCTCTTTACACCAACAATCAATTTAACCCATAAACAAAAACAATCAATTTTTCTGTTTTCGATGGTTAAATCTCCTGATCATAACAACCAATCTCCATCCAATTCTTCTCTCTCCAAATTCAAGGGCGTCCGCAAGCGCAAGTGGGGCAAATTCGTCTCCGAGATCAGGCTCCCCAATTGCAGAGACAGAATCTGGCTCGGCTCCTACGACACCGCTGAGAAGGCGGCGCGTGCTTTTGACGCCGCTCTCTTCTGCCTCCGCGGCCGCAACGCCAAGTTCAATTTCCCCGACACCCCCCCGGAAATCGCCAACGGCCGCTCCATGACACCGGCCCAGATCCAGGCCGCCGCCTCCCGGTTCGCTCACGCCGCTGAACCCTCGGGTCGGGTCGAGGACTTGGACTCGCAGTCGGATTCCCTGTCGTCATCGCATGTAGAGTCCCCGTGCCCGTCTGTGTCGGATGGCCCACCTCAGCTGGAGACTGAAATTACGGATATACCCCTGGATACTGCGTTTTTGGACCAGTTTTTTAACATGGGCACTGAGACTAACGTTCCAGATTTCGGGTTATTTCCGGGATTTGACGATTTTACAGCCGATTTTATGGCGCAACCTTTACCCGGCGCCGATAATTATTGGCCCGAAAATAATATCGACGAATTTACGTCACAGGGCTCATTTCTTTGGAATTTTTGAGCCATTAATTACTAATTATTGGATTTATTTTTAGGCTCGGAATTTCCCAAAATTTTTGCTGTTGGGATTTCTGACCTTTTTTTTTTTCCAAACATAGGAAATTAAAAGGCACTAAATTAGTCCCTCTTTTAATAATTTTCTTTTCAAAATATTAGTGGGTATGATACTAGGATGGACCAAATTTTTTTTTTTTTTTTGTGACCAACAACTTATTTTGAGTATTTCAGATCCAATAAGAAATATGAGTTATAATATCGTGTATTTGACAAATAATCAATTAATATGTATTTTTCATTTCACTGCGTATTAATTACGAACAAGGTAATGATATAAAACTGAGAGAACATAGTCTCACAAACCGAATGCTCAAAGAATAAGTAAAGAGAAAAACTTGTATGAACCTGAGTTCACGGTGAACTCGATCTCAAATATCACTGTTATGTGTATACATTATCATTATTATATATATTTATTATCACTGTTATACATATACACTATCGCTGTTAAAAAATAGAATATATTTTTATAACAGTGATAGTCTATATGAATAACAGTGATATTGATTACTCATAACAGTGATATGAGTTCATGTGCACTCAAGTTCACAAGAGACTTACTCATAAGTAATTAGGGTGAGACCTAGCAACTGCTCAAAATCATTAGATTTTACGGGAGATACGAAATGTTTTCACCATAAATCAACAATATATAGGATAAAGCTCTCACACAGTAGAAATTAGAAGATGGAGTATCTCCAACGACAAAAAGAAGGATGGAGTGATAAACAATGAAAATTTTACTCCCACGGTCTCAAATTAAATTTCACACTTTACTAAATACTAGTATGTGATAGATAAATATTGTAAATATATACTCCCTCCGTCCCAATATAAGTTGCTCATTTTGTTATTTTCGTCCATCCCACTATATGTTACTCATTTTTTTTTTACCTTTTAAGGAAACTACTATTAACTTCTTTATTATTATTTTCAATATTTTTTACACTAATCCTATTACTTTTTCATGTTTTTTCATCACAACAACTGCACTATATTAATATTTTTATACATTTTTTAATATTCGTGCCCAAAGGGTATGAGCGACTTATAAATTAATGGAAAAATATATATATTTTTTGAGATCTGAATTTATTTTGGAATATTTAAGAAAACAAAGTGTGGAGTTTAATTTGAGAAAGAGAAAATATAAGAAAAGGACACTCGTTTTCGTGATTGGAAAAATAAATTAAATCGACTTCGTGGATAACATGTTTAACACGAGTATTTGAGGAAAATATTAATTATTGTATTTGTATGTATTGCAAAAGGTAAATGGGCCACCAAGAATCAAAATAATGTAGTGGATATGATCGATGCCACCTTAGCATGTTCGCCAAATAATTAAATATTATTTGGTCCCTTAAAGTGGTCAAGTTTTAGACCTTTAGTCAAAATTAAATTTTCAAACTTTTCAAAAGAGGAGATTCTAAAACTTTACAGTAGTCTCTATAAGTTCAAAAACAATAAATTTACAAGGGTTTTAAAACAGGACCACAAAGGTTACAACTGTGGACTAGAGAAGTCTACAACTACAGAGTTTAAAAACTTGCACATAAAAGATCACTTATAGACAAAAGATCATAGGGATTCTCACACTTAAAAGTATATTGAGAATACTCTAATGTGCAGCGGAAATAAGTGAGTGTTAATGAAAAACAATATAAACAAACTTAACAACTTAGTGACTTAGACAAGTCTACAGCTATAGAGTCAGCTTCTCTGTGAAAAATACAAAGTTTTATGCACTCGATTTTTTAAAGAATGATAAATGTAACAAATAAATTAAATATGCAGGACGAGAATTTAAATGACAGAAAGTAAATAGACCAAGTTTATAGTGGTTCAGTGTCTATAAAAAGACCACCTACATCCACTGTTACACCACTCAGGTGCCAAATTCACTAAGATGAGATCACTTAGATCAATACAAGTAGTTCCCCCTTAGAACTAGGTTCACTCAGATTCCTATTCTAACAAGAGATTAAACTACCCTATTCACATAATACAACTCACAAAGAGTTTACAAAACCTCACAAAGAGATATCTACACAAAGTAGAAATATAAAATAGGTGAGGGAACAACAACAAAAAGGGTGATTCTTACTAAGAAGATCCTAACCAACTATCCTATGAATCACAAAGAACGATAAAAACAATAAAGCTCTCAGAAAATTTGTTAGCTGTAGACTTGCTTAGGCATAATGCTTGTATGCTCAGTGTTGTTGTTGTTGCTTCCTCTGAGGACTTCTTCTATTTATAGATTGAGTGGTGTGACCTATCCGTTGAGAAATTCAAATTTGAATTCAGGATAAGGCTCATCTCTCTCTATTGGCATGTGTGAGGTGGTCCTCATCCTTCACACATGATAGTACTGAGTGTACTATTGTCCTTTTCTTCAGAATTCTGGTTGTCTTCAATATAATCTTCATTATCCTTCAGATTTCTTTAGAAATAACCTCCACTTAAGTACATTTTAGTGATTGCATGAGAGCTACACTAATTGTGCTTAAGGGTCTTCATAATCTTCAAATAATCTGAGACTCGTACTTCCTCTTCAAACGGTCTTCTCAACTGTAGGGTCTTCAACCTTGTAGTTGTAGAGTCCGGTAAATATAAAAATCGGTTGTAGAGAAACCTTACAGCCGTAGGGTCATGTCTGGCTGTAGAATGATCAAGTATACAGCTGCAGACTTCACTTACAACTTTAAATTTCACTAATCAATTTCCTTAGAACAAATGTTAGATCATTTTAGCCAATTAAGCATAATGTTTTGCACACATCAAAATTTAGAACATGGTACTTAATAATTTCCCCCTATTTTGATGTTGGCAAAACACATTAACAAAACAGGTAACAAAGACAATAAGATATTGTCAACGAGAACAAGAACAGAACAACTAACAAGCAAACAAGAAACCCAACAGAAGGAAAAAAGCTGCATAAATAAAAAGGTTCAAGATACAACTTACAATAATTAGACTAAAAACTAAAAAGTTTTAGTGTCTAATCTATAACAATTTCTTCATCTCCTTCTGTGCTTTGGATCAACATCATCTTCTTCATCACCCTCCTCATCAGATTCGTCTTGGGGCTTGAAAATTCCTTGCTCTGTCAGCTTCATGTTCTTTTCATCCTCTTCAATTCAACAGCATCTGAAGTTCATAAGCTTTCTTCTTCTTTCCTTGTTTTGAAAATCCTCTTTGGCATTGGATTTCTCTTCATCTTCCCACCAAGGAGGCGAGCATTATCTCCTCTGTATAACGATCCATCAGCCTTCAGTGCCTTGAACTTCTGAAATCTGTCCTTCTTGAGTTTGATTTTCTTGATAACTGTATGCCTGTTGCATATACTTAGAAATTATTCCCAGAGAATATCAAATTCAGTCTTCATGGTTTTCTCTTTCTCAACTTCTTCATTCTTGTCTTCAGGAGGTATCATGCTCAAAGGTTGAACATTTAATGGTTGAGCAGTGATAACAACTGTAGATTCTTCAAAATCTTTCTTCCTTTGTTTCTCTTTTTCCTCTTTTTCTCTTTCTTCTTTCTCTTTATTTCTTGCTTGTGAATCCTTCACGGTCTTTTCCCAATAACCCAAAGGTTTTTGAGTTGTAGAAGCTGTAGATTTCTTTTGAGCTGTAGATTTAGGGAGTTGTATGATCTTACTTCCTTTAGATCTTCCCTTCATCTGTTCTGATTGAATTCTCTCTTCTAACTGTTCTCCCAGTCTTATGGACAAATCTTTTAATTTAGCAGCTTCAAACTCCTTTGCTAAAGATTTTCCAATGTCTTTCACATTCTCCAAAATGTTTTCAGTGTTCTTATCTCCTTCTTTGATCTCTTTCTCAATCTTGCTTTCCCCATTTTTGCCAACATCAATGTGTGACAAAATGGTATTGAGTTTGCTCATGAGATCAGTCTTCAAATTTTCATTTCCATTGATCATCTTTGTCATTTCATTCTTCATGCTTTTCACTTCAATCTTCAAATTGAAAGAATCCTCTTTCATCAAGTTAATATCTGACTGTAGAGATATGATTTATCTTGTCTTCTAATTGATGTCCTTTTTTACCAATTCATTCTAAGTCAGTAAGCTGTCCACAACAGCTTTGAAATTCTTTTCAAGTACTCTATTTTCTTCCAGACTTCTTTCTTCAAATTTCTTGACCAAATCCTCCATTCCTTTCTTCACGTTCTGAGATATAATAGCATCAGGAACTCTCTTAACTTGTTTGATAATCTCTGCTTCAATTCCTTTGAGTGATTCCTCCATATTTTTCAATTGAGATACAACCTCTTTAGGTGTCATCTTTGGAATTGAATCACTATCCTCTTCTTCAGAATCTCCTTCTCTTATTACCAACTCCTTTCCCTTGGTAACCTTTTGAGCTTTAGAAGGCACCAACTCTACAGCTGTAGAGTCTTCAGTGGTAGTCTTCCTCTTGCTAGGTGTCAAAACAACCTCTATCTTATCTGTAGAGAAGTCCTCCATATAGTCATCAATGTTTTCTATATTCTCTCTTTCAAGTGCTGAATAACTCTGCAGGGGAGGGGTGCATTGTTGATAAATTTCCTCAAGAGTGAACATTGCAGGAGGGGGTTGATTGAAGATATTGGTGATAGGATTTGACATATCCTTGGCACTTTCATCAATTTCCCTAGAGGTATCTTCAACAATTTGCTCATTAGCTTGAGCCTCTAGAGTTGGTTGAACATTAGGTTGTACAATTTTAGCTTGAGCACCACCCATTGGTGCATCATCATCACCATCTTCTAGTTTATCCTTAGGCTCTTTGCAAGGTGAATCAGCTTTCCTTGCCTCATTTTCTTTCTCTGATTCAGGTTGTTCAGGATCTGTTTCTTCAACATTTACTGGATCTGCAGCACTGGCTCCTGCAGACTCCAACAGAATAGCTTCTTCAGCCAAAGTAGTTAAGCCCTCATCTTCAACTACTTGGTGACTTCCTTCACCAGTTCTTTGTGGTAACTCTTCTTCACTATCTGAGCTTGTAACCTGAAACTCAGCTTCAGGGAAATCAGCCTCTGAGTCTCTTTCAGATCCCATTGCAACTCTCAAAGTTGCAGCTACTGATTTGGTAATTTTCTGTTTTGCAGATTCTTCAGCTACAACCTGCTTTCCCCTTCCTTTGTTCTTCCTCAATTTCTCAGCAAGAAATTCATTTAAGAAATTGGGCCTCATTAGCTCATTCTGATCACTACAATTTGTCCAGTCAACAACCCACTGGAACAAATTCCTTTCCTTAACTGTGAGTTTGTCCAACTCTTCTCTCATAATCTTCCAATCATCGAATTTTTGCCTCTCTTCCTCAAATCCTTCAACCCTCTCAACTGGAACAACAGGGAGTTGTTCAGTTTCAGGTTCAGGTGTAGCAATTTGTTCTTCAACAATTTTTTCTTCATGCTGTACAATTGGCAAGTCTACAGTTGTAGACTTGTCAGCTTCTACTTCTGTAACTTCATAAGAATGGTGTTTCTTTTGCCTTCTTTCTCTGTCTACCTCAGCTTCTGATTCACTGGGTTCATCTACTAATAACAGTTTCCTTCTCACATCCTTCTTCTTCCTCTCATAGTGTTTTGGAGGACTAACAACTGTAAGTTTCTTTCCTTTAGACTTGTTTTTCTTCCTTTTCTTGGATTTAGGAGCCATATGAGCATCCACAACTCCTCTCTTAAAGTTAGATTTTCCAATGATTCTATGAAACCAAAATAGGTTGTCCTTCATGACCATTGAATAGAGAAAATCCTACCTCCTTCAGGATATAATTCAAAAACAATCCAAATCCCTTATTCTTCCCAGCTTTCACAACATCATTACCAATATTTCTAAGTAAGAGTTCTCCTATATTAATCTTAATCTCTTTATCAAAAGCAATCATTAAATCCCACATGAGAATAGTACCAGTATCATGTGCTCCTGTTCTACATAATAAGCATTTATCAATAGCTTCATATAAATAGACATACTCAACTGCAAGGTCGTTTTTCTTGAATGTCCTCTTCCAGTTTTCAGGAAATGGCTTCTTTGCAGTGAATTTCTTCTAGTATCTCTTATCCTCCTCAGCAAAGTTGAGATTATTATGAGAATCACCTCCAATCCTCAAGTGTAAAGCTCTGCATATATCTCCAGTTGTAATGTTGACACTTCTTCCTTGTAACTTCACAGACAGTGTCTTCCTTTCAACATTTGCATCAGCATTTCTGTATAACTCATGTACTATCTTGTCATCATAAGCTCCTGGATTGTGAGTGAGACAGTAATGAATCCCTTGATTCACTATGTGTTTAACAACACTTTCCATAGCATCAGTTGGGTACTTTCTCTGGATTTCATCAAAATCGAATAAAGCCCCAAAAATGACTTTCATTGCCATGACGTTTGGTTTCAGAGTGTGAGGGATGTGGAGTGTATAAAGTTTCAGGGGGTTCGAATGTAGAAGTGAGATATAAAAGGATGAAGAGTCCTTTAAATACCTTTCCTTAAACAAACATTTAAGATAGAACAGGGATATAACGGTCTTTGACCTAAAATTTATGAGTTTTGAAATTCAGAGCCAAAACTTATAATTAAGTTTGTCCAAAATATAACTCACATAGACTTTAATTCTATTTAAACTGTTACACAAATTCAAACATTTTATTAATTAAAATACTGAATAAATCCAAAATATATGTCACTTAGTACAAATGTTTCTAAATATGTAGTGCTCCATTTAATTTTTAGAATTGTACAAAGTACTGTAAATTCCCTAAGTTTGTGGTTGACAACTTTAGAATATGGAAATCTACAGTTGTGAGGAATTTGCAGTTCAGAACTAAGTCTACAGCTGTAGAGTTAGCAACTCTGCAGTTGAGTGACTTTGCAGCTGCAAATTTCCTTTTCAATGAGTTTCCAATTTTCTAGGTTTGTCTTTGCAATTTAGTGATTTTCACATAATCTTCTTACAATTCTAACATTCCCAAATTACCTCTCAAGATTGAAAATCTTGATTCACACAAATGTTTAGTGAAAATATCAGCAAGATTCAAATCAGTATGAATCTTTGTCAATTTCACATCCTTTTTTTCAACATGATCTCTTATGTAATGATGCCTTACATCTATGTGTTTTGATCTAGAGTGTAAAACTGGATTCTGTGTAATAGCAATAGCACTTGTATTGTCACAGAATATAGTTGTTTCTCTTTTATCAATCCCATAGTCTTGTAATTGATATTGGATCCATAAGATCTGTGCACAACAACTTCCAGCAGCAATATATTCTGCCTCAGCTGTAGAAAGAGCAATAGAAATTTGATTTTTACTGTGCCATGCCACCTACCTTTCACCTAGGAATTGACAAATCCCACTAGTACTCTTCCTATAAATCTTGCAACTTGCAAAATTTGAGTCAGTGTAACTAATAAGTTCAATTCCTCATTCTTTAGGATACCATAATCCTAGATTTTGTGTGGATTTGACATATTTGATGATCTTTTTTACAACATTTAAGTGTGATTCCTTAGGATTCACTTGGAATCTAGCACATACACCTACTGCAAACATGATATCAGGTCTGCTAGCTGTAAGGTATAGCAATGATCCAATTAACCTCTTATATTTGGTTACATCAACACTTTTGCCATTCTCATCTTTTTCAAGACTCACAGAAGGTGTCATAGGTATATTGGTAGGCCTAGAGCTGTCCATTCCAAATATTTTGATAAGCTCTTGAGTATATTTAGCTTGATTGATGAAAATTCCATCTCTCATTTGCATAACTTGTAATCCCAAAAAGAAATTCAGATTTCCCATCATGCTCATTTCAAATTTCTCAGTCATGAGCTTAGAGAACTTTCTGCATAATTCTTCATTGGTTGAGCCAAAGATTATATCAACAACATAAATTTGGACAAGCGATATGTCATTAAAATGTTGTAATCTGAATAAGGTCTTGTCAACCATACCCTTTTTTAATCCATTTTTGATCAGATGATCACATAGGGTATCATACCATGCTCTTGGTGCTTGCTTAAGTCCATAAAGGGCTTTTCTAAGCTTATAAACCATGTCTTCAACTACAGATTCCTTAAATCCTGGTGGTTGTTCAACATACACTTCTTCTGATAGTAACCCATTGAGAAATGCACTCTTTACATCCATTTGATAGACTGTAAAGTTCATATGTGCATCATAGGCTAGAAATATTCTTATAGCTTCTAATCTTGCAATTGGGGCAAAAGACTCATCAAAATCTATGTCTTCAGATTGACAATAACCTTGAGCAACTAGCCTTGCTTTATTTCTGGTCACAATTCCATCTTCATCAAGTTTATTCTTGAACAGTCACCTAGTTCCAATCACTTTGTGATTCGTAGGTCTTGGAACAAGTTCTCATACTTGATTTCTCTCAAAACCATTCAATTCTCCTTGCATTGCAATAATCCAATTGACATCTTGCAGTGCTTCATGAATATCAGTAGGTTCTGAAGATGAAAGAAATGTAGCAAACATTGCCTCATGGATTTGTTTTCTGGTCTTTACAGCATCTGACAGATTTCCAATTACATTCTCAGGGGGGGTGATCTTTCAACCAAATCAAATCTGATTCAGGTTCTAGTCTTTGATCATTGTTCTCTACAGCTGCAGATTCACCTACTGCACACTTATCAGGTCCTTTTGTTGGTGTTTCTACTTCTGTTTGAACATTTTCATAAACTAAATCTTCAACATTCTCTAATGGAGGTAACTCGACTATCACAATGCCAAAGTCTTTGTTGATCAATTCTACAGGAGTTTTGATTTCAACATACTGCTGTTGACTTGTGACTGTAGAGTTGTCCTCCTTAGAGTCTTCAACAATTTCTTCAGTGGAGCTATGTTGTTCATAAAAAATAATATGATGTGACTCTTCCACAATCATTAATCTCTTATTATACACTCTGAATGCTTTGCTAACATTAGAATAACCTAGAAAGATACCTTTATCTGACTTTGAATCAAAAGTCTTGAGGTGTTCTTTTCCATTATTCAGTATGAAGCATTTACATCCAAATATGTGTAGATAAGAGATATTAGGAGTCCTTCCTTTCCATAACTTATATGGAGTCTTCTTATGATCTTTTACAATCAAGGATCTGTTTTGAGTATAGCATGCAATGCTTGTTGCTTCTGCCCAAAATTTCTTAGGCAACTTTGCTTCAACAATCATTGTTCTGGCTGCTTCCTTGAGTGTTCTATTCTTTCTTTCTGCAACTCCATTTTGTTGTGGGGTTCTAGCTACAGAGTATTCATGCATTATACCATATAGTGAACAATACTCTTCAATGACTTGATTTGTGAATTTTGTTCCTCTATCTGATCTGATCTTCACAATCTTCAAGTTCTTTTCATTCTGAATCCTTCTCAATAATTCTGGTAGCTTCTGTAGAGTTTCACTCTTCTTTCTTAGAAACACAGTCTAAGAAAATCTTGAGTAATCATCTACAACAACCAAAGTGTACTTCTTTCCACTTATGCTTACAGGTTCTATGGGTCCAAAAAGATCCATATGCAGTAATTCAAGTGTCCTTGAAGTGCTTGAGTGTGTCTTGCTCTTGAATGTCTTCTTGATTTGTTTCCCTTTAACACAAGCATCACATAGATGTTCCTTCCTAAACTTAGTGTTTGGTAGACCTCTTACAAGTCTTTTGTTCACATGTTCATTCATGGTTTTGAAGTTTATGTGATTCATCCTTTTGTGCATTAGCCAACTAACTTCATTGGAACTGTTAGAAAACATGTAGTTTCAGCTGTAGAGTTCCACTCTACAATGTAAACATTCCCTTTTCTAGTTCCTGTCAGTTTTGTGGTTTGGGATTCAACATCTTTGACTATGCAAGTGTCATGTGTAAAGTCTACAGAGTAGCCTTTGTCACAAAATTGACTTACACTAAGCAGGTTATGCTTTAAACCATCTACCAAGTAGACATCATTAATCTGGACTTTTCCTTTGAGTAGACTTCCTGATCCTTTAGTTGTTCCACTAGCATTATCACCAAAAACAACCTTAGGACTTTTGTGTTCCTTCACATTTTGTAGCAAACTTCTATCTCCAGTCTTATGTCTTGCACAACCATTGTCTATATACCAAATATCTCTTTTGGTGGTTGTAACATGTCCCTGCAAAATAAAGTGAGTTATTTAGAAATCCAATACTTTGGATTTCCTCCAGTGTTACTCTTTGCAATCCAAGCCTTTTTAGGAGTTGTAGAGTTGTTAATTCTACAGTTCTTGCTTGATCCTCCTCTTTGAGTGCTTGAAGAGGGAGACATATCTGACATATTTCCATTCCAGAATCTATCAAAGTTAAGTCTTATTTCCATATTCAATTTATGAAAGACTTCTTCTTCTGACTGTATAGTTGATTCTGCAGTTGGTTTCAGAATCATGTTTTGCAACATGTTTGAAACATCTTCTTCAGTATCATTCATGATCTCCTTGATCTTCTGTTGTCTTCTGGGTGACAATTCTTTGAATGAATTCAAGAATTTCAAGTCTTCTGGCTGTAGGGTTGAGTTTACAGCTTCTTCAGGGGTTTATTCTTTGATGAACTTCCTTTCAGGTCTTGGAATTGACATTTGCAAATATTTCATCCAGACACAAGGATTATATCCTATTCCAGTCAAATCCTTTGAATGCCTTTGCTCAGACAACATCTTCTTCAATTGTTTGGATGACTTTCCAAAAAAATCTAACTTCTTTTGATGATAGGCATTGCTTTCTTCAAGCTCAGCTATCATAAATTCTTGAGTTCTGATTGTTTCCTTCAATTCAGCACAGTCTGCAGCTCTACAACTTGCTTCCTTAAAGAGTTCTTCATTGTCATTTTTTTCAGAAAATTGTAACCTTCCTTGAGTTCTTGTAGAATCTGCAGTTGTTGTTCAGAATCCTTTACTCCAGCTAACAAAGCTTTAACATGTTCCCTTCCAATATGATTATCTCTTCTAAGATCTTCATTTTCTTCTTATAGTCTTTGGATTGCACTAAGCATGTCACTGGAAGAATCCTTTTCTGTAATATAACTTGATGATGATGAGCATACCTTTTCATCTTTAGCCATAAGACAGATCAGGGCTTCTTCATTTGAATCTGTAAAGTCAGAGTGTTCTAAATATGCAGTTGACTTTTGAGAAGAAGAGGGACATAATTCTCTCCTTGTCAAACTTTTTCTTTCTATCTTTCCTGATTCTCTTTTCTTTATCTGTGTACTTCTCAGCTTTGGGGTATGGACAATCCTTGATGTAATGTCCTGGTTTTCTACAGTTATAGTACAAATAAGTTGAGTTAGGTGTTGTAGATTTCACCTTACCATCCTCCTTTGGTGTGAACTGCTTCTTCTTTGTCCATCTGCCAAACTTATTGAGCTGCTTTATAAAAAGAGTCAAGTCTTCATCATCAGAACTTGTAGTTGTAGGGTTGTCAGCCACTAGAGCTGTAACCTTACTGTTGTCAGGTTCTTTTCTTCTACTTATGTCAAATTCATAAGCCTTCAGGTCTGAAAAGAGTTCAAAGGTGGATATCTTAGATATATCCTTTGATTCTCTCATAGCAATGACCTTCATGTCCCAATCAGAAGGTAAGCCTCTGAGAACCTTCATGTTCATTTCTCTTTGTGAGTAATCTTTACCAAGTGAGTCTAGCTCATTGAGAATCTCAATGAATCCTAACTCAAACTTTTCAAGAGTTTCACCAGATTTCATCTTGAAGTTCTCAAACTTTTGAACTGCTATCATGAGTTTGTTTTCCTTGATTTGTTCAGTTCCTTCACAAATCATTTCCAACTTTTCCCATATATCTTTTGCAGTTTTACAGTTTTTGATCTTGCTAAACACAATTTTATCAAGTGAATGATAAATAGTGTTCTTTGCAACATTGTCAAGATTGGACCTTCTCTTGTCATCCTCTGCCCATTCCCTTCTAGGTTTGGGGATGATCTGAGCTAGTCCAGCTGACTGATCAGTTGTAGTATTGACCTTCACAATAGGTATTGGGTCATCCTCTATGATAGACCACATCTCATCATTGATTGCAGACACATGTGCTTGCATTCTAATTTTCCATTCATCATAGTCCTCAGCAGAGAACATTGGAACCTTGGATTTCAGCATCTTGGGAGCCATGCAAGTATGCAGGTGTGTTTTTAAAAAACAAAAGGACCTAGCTAGGTACTGATCAAAGCAGTGGCAAGCTAACTGCTCTGATACCACTTGTTGGTCCCTTAAAGTGGTCAAGGTCTAGAGGGGGGGTGAATAGACCTTGAGTCAAAATCAGATTTTCAAACTTTTCAGAAGAGGGGATTCTAGAACCTTACAGTAGTCTCTATAAGTTCAAAAACAACAAGTCTACAAGGGTTTTAAAATAGGACCACAAATGTTACAGTTGTGGACTAGAGAAGTCTACAGCTGCAGAGTTTAAAAACTTGCAAATAAAAGATCACTTTTAGACAAAAGATCAGAGGGATTCTCACACTTAAAAGTATATTGAGAATACTCTAATGTGCAGTGGAAATAAGTGAGAGTTAATGAAAAATAATATAAACAAACTTAACAGCTGAGTGTCTTAGACAAGTCTACAGCTGTAGAATCAGTTTCTCTATGACAAACACAAAGTTTTATGCACTCGATTTTTCAAAGAATGATGAATGTAACAAATAAATTAAATATGCAGGACAAGAATTTAAATGACAGAAAGTAAATAGACCAAATTTATAGTGGTTGAGTGTCTATAAAGAGACCACCTACATCCACTGTTACACCACTCAGGTGCCAAATTCACTAAGATGAGATCACTCAGATCAATACAAGTAGTTCCCCCTTAGAACTAGGTTCACTCAAATTCCTATTCTAACAAGAGATTAAACTACCCTATTCACTCAGAATACAACTCACAAAAAGTTTACAAAACCTCACAAAGAGATATCTACACAAAGTAGAAATATAAAATAGGTGAGAGAACAACAACAAAAAGGGTGATTCTTACTAAGAAGATCCTAACCAACTATCCTATGAATCACAAAGACAGATAAAAATAATAAAGCTCTCAGAAAATTTGTTAGATGTAGACTTGCTTAGGCAGAATGCTTGTATGCTCAGGGTTGTTGTTGTTGCTTCCTTTGAGGACTTTTTCTATTTATATATTGAGTGGTTTGACCTATCCGTTGAGAAATTTGAATTTGAATTCAAGATAAGGCTCCTCTCTCTCTCTATTGGCATGTGTGAGGTGGTCCTCATCCTTCACACAGGATAGTACTGAGTGTATTATTGTCCTTTTCTTCAGAATTATGGTTGTCTTCAATATAATCTTCATTATCCTCTAGATTTATTTAGAAATAACCTCCACTTAAGTACATTTTAGTGAGTGCATGAGAGCTACACTAATTGTGCTTAAGGGTCTTCATAATCTTCAAATAATCTGAGACTTGTACTTCATCTTCAAATGGTCTTCTCAACTGTAGGGTCTTCAACCTTGCAGTTGTAGAGTCCTGTAAATATAAAAATCGGATGTAGAGAAACCTTAATGTTGTAGGGTCATGTCTGGCTGTAGAATGATCAAGTATACAGCTGCAGACTTCACTTACAACTTTAAATTTCAATAACCAATTTTCTTAGAACAAGTGTTAGATCATTTTAGCCAATTAAGCATAATGTTTTGCACACATCAAAATGTAGAACAAGGTACTTAACAAATATAAAATATGTATGTTATGAATTCGAGTTTAAATTAACTTCTATTATTGTTATGTATAATAATAATAATAATTATTATTGTTATAAAAATATATTTATTTTTTTATAATAATATATATGTATATAGTGAAAATAAATATACATAATATTAATAATATATATATATATATATATATATATATATATATATATATAATCGTGATAATTGATAAATTTAAGTTTACCGTGAACTCGAATTCACATAAATTTTTGTCTTGCGCTCAAGAGTGAGGAAGTTTTGTTTTGTTGGATTGGAGGAGGAATTAATATTTTCATCTATATATTTTATGTTTAATTCATGTGTTATCAATTTATGATGTAATTTTATCATCTATTATTAAATAAAAATAGATATTCACAAAAAAAAAGATAATTATTTATAATTAATTTTGAATAAGTTTTGTGTGAGATTATTTAATGACGTGAAATTAATATGAAATTGTCACTTTTAAAAAGTAATAATATTTTTGTTAAAAGCGACTATCACTTTTCTTAAAAATATTGTCACATTTTACTATAAACCTATCACTGAATTTTTTATAAGTGATAATATTTTTTTTGTAAAAAGTAATTTCACATTTTTAAAAAATATTATCACTTTTTACTATAATTCTATCATTAATTTTTTTTTTCTCAATCACATATCATGATTAGGGATGACAATGAGGTAGTGCAGGGCTTGTATCTAAATATCCATAATGCTGCGGGGCAGAATGTTGTGCCACATGCTTGCCCCACATTTTAATTTTTTTATATATATAAAAAAAGTTATTAGTATAGCCCACCAGGTTTTGAACCTGAGACCTTGCTGTGGAAAGGTGCGAGAATTTCCGATATTTAAACTATACATTATATTTACGATATTAAAATCTAATATATAATAAAACCCTAAGCCCTAGATCCCCTTTAACACACATATTAAAACTTGCGATTTTTACAGCAGCTTACTGCCTTACTGCGCCGCTGCACGCCTCTTCTTCAGCCAAAATTGCCACTTTTTTGGTGGCTACTCGCCGGTGATCCGGCGCCGCCCCTCCATTCGATTTATTGCTGGAATTCAATTGGTATGATTTGATTTCCTCTCTTTTATGTTTGATTTTGATTATAATTTTTGGAGGTTGAATTAGTTGTTTTATCACTCTATACCCAATTCTTTTGCTTCATTTTATTGTTGTTGGTTATATTGAGTATAAGTTAATATATTCTAACCATAAAATTGTAAGAAATATATTTATTATTTTTTACATTTTACATAATGTGAAATAGTGGGATTTGATATAGTGAAGTAGTGAGATTTGATAAAGTGTATGTATTATGTTGAGCATTTTATATGTAAAATAATTTGTAATGCACACATTACATTATATTGTATTGATTTATTAATGTGGTGCCCAAATTAGATTATAGTTTAATGATTTATTAATTTTGTGATAGGTAATGGATAAACGAAAAGTAAAGAAAGTAAAATCTATTGAGTCGCTCTTTACCAATTTCAAACGTAAGGAACCTACGACAAGTGATGTAGATCCGCCTCTTAATATCCAACCTCCTCATCGTGCATCACAAAGAATTGAGATTGATCTTGTTTCACTTGAACGTGATCCTTTAAACGCACTTCGATTTGTGAATATTCGGTTAATCAAAGAGATGAAATACTTCTAGCTTGCATAAAAATGGGACCATTTTAACCAATTTTGGATGAATATAAGCCAACATTCGACGGAATTCAAAATCGTCGATTCCAAAAGTCGTGGTTTCTTCAATTTCCATGGTTAGAGTACTCACCCACAAATCATGCTGCATATTGCTTTCCATGCTTTCTATTTGATCATTTGAACAATAGTCATTGTGTATTTACTGTTGATGGGTTCAAAAGTTGGAAAAAAATCAACAATGGGAAGAATTGCTCATTTCTGAAGCATGTGGAAGATGTTGATTCACAACATAGTAGTGCAGTAGTTTATATGAACTCTCTGAAAATGTATCTCAGCATATTGATAAAGTCATCAATAGGGAAAAACTGGAAGAGATAAGGAAGAACCGTTTGCGGGTAGTAGAGTAAGAAATAAAATTCGTGAGGAGATTAGTGATTCAAAGTTTTGCATTTTAGTTGATGAAGCTAAAGATATATCTAACAAAGAGCAAATGGTTATTGTGGTAAGATTTGTTGATATTGGTGGTGTTTTAAAAGAGCTTTTTCTTGATATTGTACATGTTAAAGATACCACTGCTGTAATGTTGAAGAAAGAAATATGTCTTGTCTTAAGTCGGCATAACCTGCAAATATGCAATATTCCTGGTCAAGGTATGATGGAGCAAGCAACATGGGTGATGTATGGAATGGATTGCAAGCCCTTTTTTTAAGACTTATGCATATCATGTTCATTGTTTTGCTCATCGATTGCAATTAACATTAGTTGCTGCAAGTGGAAAAGTAAGGCAAGTTTTTTTTTTTTTTTCACATTTGAATAAAATTGTAAATGTTGTGGGTGCTTCTTCTAAGCGTCATACCGAACTACGTGTCACTCATGCTCTTGAAGTTGCAGAAAAGACAGCTACTGGAGACCGTGAAACAGGTTGGGGAGCTAATCAAATAGGAAGTCTACATCGTCCGTGAGAAACTCGTTGGAGTTCTCATTTTGATTCCACATGTAGTTAATTTGATTGATATGTATGGTGCGATGATTATTGTGCTTTAGAATATGTCAGATGAGGGTTCTTCTTACGAGACAAGTGGTGAAGCTTGCGGTTGTTGGATGGTAATGAAGTCTTTTGATTTTGTATTCATCCTACACTTGATGAATAAAATCCTAGGGCTTTCAGATATGCTTTGTCGATCTTTGCAACAAAAGTCTCTTGATATTTTGAATGCTATGGATCTTGTCTCAACTACTAAAGGTTTACTGAAATTGTTGAGGGATGATGGTTTTGATTGTCTTCTAACACAAGTGAAGTCTATTTGTAGAGAGCATCATATTGTGATACAAAATATGAATGATTGTTATGAAATGGGTGCAGGACGTTCGTGTCAACAAGTGGATACTATCACATTTGAGCATCATTGCCAATTTGATGTTTTTAATGAAATAATAGGTACTCAGTTGTCTGAAATCAACAGTAGATTCAAAGATGAGATGGTGGAGCTTCTTAGGCTTAGTGTTGCCTTGGATCCCAAAGACAACTTCAGGTTGTTTAATGAGGGTCATATTTATGATCTTGCCGACAAATTTTATCCTGCTGATTCTACTGATCAAGAAATGATCCATTTGAGACTTCAATTGATGCACTACAAATTGAATATTCTTTCTCAGTTAAATTTTCAGAATTTGTCAACTATTTCAGAATTGTCCCAAAAGTTAGTCGAGACAAACAAGGCACAGACGTATGCTATGATTATAAGATTGATTCACCTTGTTTTTACACTTCCTGTTACCACAGCAACAACTGAACGAGCATTTACAGCTATGAAGCATGTCAAGAGTGTTCTTCGAAACAAAATAGAGAGTGATTATCTATCAGATTCCATGGTAGTTTATATTGAGAGAGATTTATTTGAAAACATTGATCATGATTCTATTATTGATGAATTTTATAGGATAAAGAATCGTAGCGCACAACTTATGTAAATTTTTTTTAACTTTTTATGTAAAAGTTGACTTCTATATTTTGTACTGTATTTATTTTAGACTCTCAGCCCGTCCTAAATTTTCATCCTGCCTCCGCCCTTGCACCCCGCCCCGCCCCGCCTCATCCTGTCTCATTATAATATAATAAAAATAATATGTTTTACACACACACACACACACACACACACACACATATATATATATATATATATATATATATATATTAGATAAATAAAATTATACAAATATAAAAATAATTCACCAATTATATCAAATCATATTCAACAAAAATAAATTTTGATATATTTTAGATTAAAGTTACAATAAATAAATAAATAATATAATTTTAAATTTATTTAATATATTATAAAATATTATATATTAAAGTTATTTTATATATTATAAAATATTATGCGTATAATGTATTTTATATATTATAAAATATTACTCCTTCCGTCCCACTATAAGTTGTTCATTTTGTCATTTTCGTCCGTCTCACTATATGTTGTTCATATACTTTTTTACCTTTTTAGGAAACTACTATTCAATTCTTTATTATTATTTTCAATACATTTTACACTATTCCCATTACTTTTTCATTTTTTTCTATCACATTACATGTACTATATTAATATTTTTATACACTTCATAATACTCGTGCCCAAAAGGTATGTACGACTTATAAGGGGATGAAGGGAGTATGTTTTTGTTTAATATATACTATGGGACATGATGGGGCAGAATGGAGCAGTAAAAAGTCAAATTCATGTGTGATCTGTCCTATACGCAGGGCATGACGGGACTACCCATTTTTAGGATGGGGAGGGGAGGAGCTATCTCAAATGGAACGAATCAGAACGGGACATGAATCAATTTATCATCCCTAATCAAGATGTTGTCTCAACAGAAATTTTTCATCCATTTTATACATTAAAATAAACTAGCCCTGAATATAGGGAATGGACAATCATGCGGCCTCCAATTGTCAACATTAATGTAAGATATTTTGGAAATAAAACCCACTATTTAACCTTCACATGGTGTGCGAGTGCATATCTCCTATGCAATATTGCACCGTGCAATATGCTATTAAAATGGAAATTTTAAAAAATTTGTGGGTTAACAATGTCAAAATAACAAAATTTGTGAATCTTGTTCGGGCCGGGTCGGATTTGGACAATTTTCAAATTTCAGGATTTTCTCTCCTAATTGGTGATATTGTATGAGTAATTTTTTGTTACTATAAGGTCAAATTTGTGCTACTGTAAAAATAAATGTTGTTTTTTTAAATATATTAATTTGTTTTTATAGAAAAAAACATTTTTAATACAATGTATGATCAATATACGTGTTACTATAAGAAAAAATATTAGTTTTTCATAAATATTTATTGATTTTTATAGAAATTATTATTTTTAAGATGTAGTAACACACATTTGTCTTACAATAACACATGTTCATGTAGTATACATTCTAGGGCTGCCGATATATAATAACACATGTAAGGTATTATTATATTAACAACATATTATCAACATAAAAATAAATAAATAATGAAAAATAAATTAAGAACACATATTTATTCTTGTAAAAATACATATTATCATTATAGTTACCTTAAAAGTACAAAATTTTAATTTTTTAAAATGTAGTAACACACATTTTTCCTTAGAATAACACACATATGTTCATGTAGTATACATTCTGGGATTGCCGAGATATAATAACACATGTAAGGTATTATTACATTAACAACATATTATCAACATAAAATCAATAAACAAAATAAAAAATAAATTAAGAAATATTTGTTCTTGTAAAAATATATATTATCCTTATAGTTACTTTAAAAGTATAAAAAATTAATGTTTTAAGATGTAGTAACACACATTTTGTCTTACAATAAAACACATATGTTCATGTAGTATACATTCTGAGACTACCGAGATAGTAACATATGTAAGGTATTATTACATTAACAACATATTATCAACATAAAATCAATAAAATAAATAAAATAAAAATTAACACATATTTGTTCTTGTAAAAATACATATTATCCTTATAGTTACTTTTAAAGTATAAAAAATTAATTTTTTAAAGAAGTAGTAACACATATTTTGTCTTATAGTATCACAAATATATTCATGTAGTATACATCCTGGGACTGCCGAGATTTTTCCTTGAAAATTTCTTTTGACTCAATTTAACAAGGTAAGGATCCGCGAATTTTTAGTTGGTATATTGTACGGGTCAGGTATGGTGCAATATTGTATATTAAAATTTGTGTTGAATTTATCATTAAACAAATCTCAACAAAATAAAATTACAAAACATGCTCTACGGAAATACAATTTTTCAAAGGCAAATTATACTTTGAAACCCATCCAACATCAAACTTATTTGCATTATATATATATATATAATTATATATATTTTAACAGTATTAATTATTATTATATCAAAATATATTAATTTGATAATAATAATAATAATAATAATAATAATAAAAATGTACAACAAAAAAATAAATAATACCATTTTGAATATACGATAAAATTAGTCTATAAGTGACTTCCTCTTTAACAAATAAGTCACTCGTTAATCAGTTTTACGATGAACCTCAAAAAATTATTACACATTTTTTATTATACAATATTGCTACTAAATTAATATGTTCTTATTACAAAATAATACTATTACAAATATATATGAATAATACAGACAAATTTCACCGTAAAAGTAGTTCACAATAATATTTTTCCTATACTTCAATATTTGAAGGACAATTTGTACTAAGTTTAACTATAATAATAAATGTAATTATGTCTGTTTCAGACTCCAACAGACATGCAGTGTAGACTTTAAAATAATTTAGTATCATTAATTCATCAAGAGCAAATAGACTGTTTGAATTTGTTATGGATCTACAAATAACTAGGGAAAGAAGTTGAGAGGAAAAGTTGCAGTGCAGTTATGATCGTGTATCCTATAAAACACAATCAAAAACAAAAATTTCAAAGAACCTTCCTAAGAGTCCTTATGATTTGTTTTTCTGTCTCTTTCAATTCTTACATTAAACAATTTTTTAAATACACTATAAAAATTCGCGTTTTAACGATCAATTTAACCATCATCTTTTGGTCTCCAACCATGTTCTGAGATTGATTTACGACAATCTATAGCTTCCGCTTAAATGTGAGCCGTTAACTTTAGCGACCGTCTTTTGATGGCAGTCTCCGATCAGCGACAGCTAAGACGTACCCGATCGCTGATTTATCCAAGTCACACGAATGAGTGATATTTTGCGACCGTTCAAGGCAGTCGCAAAATAATGAAACTGCCTGTAGGCGGTCTCAAACTTTAAATTTTAATTAAATTATTTAATAAGTGTTCCACTTAGACACTTGCTTATTTTTTTATTTTTATATTTTTAATTGTATATATAAGCCCAAATTTAATCATATTTTTTTTAATTCATCAAATTAAACCTTTTTAATTCCTAATTTATTTATAGAGTGAGTTACAAAGACAAACACTTGTTAAGTGTTTATTACACTCCACACCACATAAAATCTCAACTTACAAAAACACCAATTTGTGGGGCCCATATCCTCTTTGTAGGTTTTTAGCATGTGTGTCTCCTCTAGAGCTGTCAAAACGGGTCCGGCCCAGTGGATTAACCCGAAAAGCCCGACTTTAAGGACACGACGGGCTTGAAAATTCATGGCATGATGGACAACTGTGCAGGCCTGGCTCGAAAAAAATTCATGGACTGATGGGTCGTGTAACCTACGAATTTTCTCACAAAAATTAATAACTCTTTATTAATAATGCGGAAAAAAATTACAAAGAATAATGTTTGTGAATTAAAGGAATCAAGCGATTGATTTGGTCTAATCTCTATTTGATCCTCTGATTCTTCTCTTCGATCTTGACTTGGTCTTGCGAGTTTCTCGGAGCTGGTCCGTTTGACTTTGGAGTTGGACGCTAATTCGAGGGTGTTGAGCCTTATATCAAATTAAAGTTGTCTTTAGAAGGACTTTGTTGATTTTTCGGAGCTGGTCCGGAGTTGACTTTGGAGTTGCACGTTAATTCGAGGGCGTTGAGCCTTGTTTCGAATTAACGTTGCCTTATGAAAGGCTTTATTCATTTTCAGAGTTGGGCAAGGAGTTGACTTTAGGGTTGGACGTTAATTCGAGAGCGTTGAGTCTTATTTCGAATTAATGTTGCCTATAGAAGGACTTTGTTGATTTGTCGGAGCTGGTCCGAGTTCAATTTTGAAGTTGATAATAATTTGAGGGTGTAAGCACCGAAAATTTATTAAATTTAACGGTGTCATATATTATGCAGTGATGCAGAGATCTGCCTAGGCGGCCCCTTACCGATCTGATTTCTGTAAAATCGGTCCTTCTAGGCGTTTTCGTGTCTAGGCGGCCTCTAGACGGGTCTAGGCGGTCCTAGGCGGCCAAAATTTTATTTTTTTATTTTTTATTTAAAAAAAAATTAAAAAAACTAGGCGGCCCTAGGCGCTAGGCGGCTAAAAAGCGTCCGATTACCGATTTTCGACTTCTACAACCTTGATATTATGTAAATCTTAATTTTGGAGATAAAATATACAATAATATCTCCAAGATTTATGAATATATTTTTATTATTCCTAGATTGAGAATATTATTTTCTTATTCTTCAAGACATTAATCTCTTATAAGTAAGAGATTTAGAATGGAGTTTTAATAGGTCAGATGGAATAAGTCACCAACGACCCATCTACTCCCTACAACCAAATTGTAGGTTAAATCACTCCACTACTATCAAATTGTATGTCAAATCCGGAATAAGTCATTGAGACCCCGGTACCACAAATCCTTGGAGTTAGGAATCAATAGATTCACGAGAGTTGTAATCTACAAATTCCTAATAAAAAATTATGTTTACCATATTTTTCCTCGCCTTTTATGTCTTTATTTATAGGTGTTGAAATTATTGGTTTACAAATTGGCACGCCCGGTGGGACAATTTTCGCTCTTCATCTCCGCTCTTCAAGGATTATGATAAAAAAATTCAATGGGGGCATGTCAAATCACCTTAGGGGGCATGTCAAATCACCTATTTGAATTTAAATCAAGATTTCGAGACCAAGTTGCAGCTATCATATGTCTCTACAACAGGTCTCGAGGGGGCATTTGTAAGCACCGAAAATTTATTAAATTTAACGGTGTCATATATTATGTAAATCATAATTTTGGAGATAAAATATACAATAATATCTTCAAGATTTATGAATATATTTTTATTATTCCTAGATTTGAGAATATTACTTTCTTGTTCTTCAAGTCATTAATATCTTATAAATAAGAGATTTAGAACGGAGTTTTAATAGGTCAGATGGAATAAGTCACCAACGACCCCATCTACTCCCTACTACCAAATTGTAGGTTAAATCCCTCCCTTACTATCAAATTGTAGGTCAAATTCGGAATAAGTAATTGAGACACTGGTACCACAAATCCTTGGAGATAGGAATCAAGAGATTTATGAGAGTTGTAATCCACAAATTCCTAATAAAAATTATGTTTACCATATTTTTCCTCGCCTTTTATGTATTTATTTATAGGTGTTGAAATTATTGGTTTACAGAGGGCGTTAAGCCTTATTTCAAATTAATATTGTCTTGTCGGAAGGACTTTGTTGAGTGTTCACCTTTGGACTCCCTAAGAGGGTGTAGTTGTAGATGAGCGGTGTTGATTGTTGTTGAGGACTTGTGGATGATTGTTGATTGAAGGGGCTTGTGTCGTGTTTCTCGAATAAAACATCAGTGTTGATGAAGAACACCGATTAGAGGCTTTGAACGTGATCCCGGATCAAAACACCTATGTTGATGAAGAACTCGGAGAACGCTCTTGAAGCCGTGAAAAACGCCTTTGAATCTTCAAGTATGCTCGAAGTTTTGGACCTTGCTCCATAGAATCGAGGAATGCCATATTTTTGAAGATATCTTCTCTTGCAGAAATAAGGAAGATGTGAGTTCAAACAAAAGAACTCACGAGGAAAGAAATGATATTGCATATTCTTCTACTCAAGAGAGTGAAGAACCGAGACGTAGTAAAAGAGCTAAAGTTGATTAGACACTTGGTCAGGACTTTATCACTTACGTGTTAGAGGAAAATGAAACAATGTCTATAAAAGAAGCCATGTCTAGACTAGATGTGCCACTCTAAAAAGAAGTTACTAATAAAGAGTTTGATTATATTTTGCAAAACTATACATGAGAATTGGTAGACCTCCCTAGAGGTTGCAAAATCTTAGGATGCAAATGGATCCTTAAATAAAAATACAAAGTAGATGGATCTATAAAAAAGAATATATGCTTTGATACATATTTACATGTGACAAGGATAACCTCCATTCATGTACTTATTGCGATTGTTGTCTTGCACAATCTCGAAATATATCAAATGGATGTTAAGATTGTATTTCTCAATGGAGAAATAGATGTTGAAATCTATATGGATCAACCAGAAGGTTACATTGCATACAGGAACAAGAAAAAGGTTTGCAAACTCGTACGATCGTTGTATGGACTCAAACAAGCTCCAAAACGATTGCACTTGAAATCTGACAACATTATGCTGTCAAATGGCTTTTGTATTCATGAAAGTGACAAATGTGTGTATATAAAGAATACACCAAAAGGATTTTTTATCCAGTGTCTATATGTTGATGACATGTTGACCATGGGTAATAATCACAAAACATGTTAAATAGAAATTTTGACATGAAAGACATGGGAATAACATATATATATATATGTGATTACGGGAATCAAAATTGAGAAAACGTTAAATGGAATATCTTTAAACGCCAGTCTCACTATGTTGAGAAAGTTTTAAAGAAATTAAATGCCTATGAGATCCACCTGCTAAAACACCTCTTGAACTAAATGTTCAGTTGAAGAAGAATAGATGAGATCGAGTAGATCAACTGGAATATGCAGTGATCATAGAAAATGTGATGTACATTAGTAATTCAAGCTTGCTGAGGAAATGATTAGTCCCGCTTTCTTGCATGAAGTGGCTCATCCTTCTTTCAATCCAAATGGGTCATAGGATTCAATTAGCGAGTCCGCTTCTTTACTTTGCACTCATCCTAATCTTGCATGCTCTATGAATAAGTTGAGTAGATTCACAAGTAATCCAGGAGCAGAGTACTGGAAGACTCTTATAAGGGTTTTACAATATTTAAAGTATACCCTTGATTATGTGCTTCATTATACTAGGTATTCAGCTATACTTGAAGGGTATAACAATGCTAATGAGATATCTGACATAAAGGACTCCTTTCAAATAATGGATATGTATTCACTATTAGAGGGGCAACTGTGTCTTGGAAGTCTACAAAATAGACTTGTATAGACCGTTCTACTATAGAATCAAAATTCATCGCTTTAGATCAAGCTGGTAAGAGGCCGAGTGGCTTCATAATTTTCTAGAAGATATTTCATGTTGGAACAAACCAGTACTATCTGTCATTGTACATTGTGACTATCAAGCTGCTATTGGTAGAGCTTTGAACAATATGTATAATGCAAAATCTAGACATATATGTTGATAGGCGAACTAAAGCGAACTACTAATGAAGGATTACAAGGATAAATAACCAAGGCTGAGGAATTGGCTAGCAAGGAGATTGAGAAGCTAGCCAACATGGAGGAGCTCGCTAGGAGCTGGCCAGCATGGAGGCTGGGAAGCTAGCCCAGACGAAGGGAAGCTCGCCCAGACAAAGGTAAGCTAGCCCAGACGAAGGGAAGCTCGCCAAGGAGCTCGCCCATACCCGAGAGACCAAGCTGAAGTCCACCACCACACTACCCCGAGATGGCACAAGGCAATGGAGCTCGCAAAGGAGCTCGCCCATACTCATAGGGACCCAGCAAGAGTCCACCACTACATTGCTCTCGAAACAATACAAGACATCGAAGCTCGCTGAGACTAGGGATGTTAGGCAACGTGTATGTAAGAAACAAATAGATATGTAGTAGGACAAGGCTTTGTAAAGGTAGCATGGTGAGGGACCAAGGAAAGGGTTGCGAACCTTCGTCAACGCCGGAGGCCGTATAGGCTCACAAGGTGCCACCTCACACTTGCACACCTATAAATAAGGCTTCTCTTGTACTATTACAAGAATACAATGATAATACACAAGATTTTCTCTCTCTAAATTCTCTACTTTCTCTCCCTATATTATCCACTCAAGAACATTAATCTTGAGTTATTGTTTGGTAGAATTAACATGTTATATAGTAAATTCTATCAACAATATACGTCGTAGACACAATTCTGTAGAAATTTGATCTCAACTAGTATGATATCCATTGGCTATATGAAGTCAAAGGATAATATTACTGATCCGCTCACGAAGAGTATAAATCAATATCTACGTCAGCGAACTGGGGAAGCTTAATGTCTGCAAAATCCAAACGGGTCTAATCTGGATTCTTAGATTCTCCACATCAGCAATTCAGATAAGATCTAATCTGGATCTTCTCCAAGTTAGTGATCCTATAAGATCTAATCTGGATCTTCTCCAAGTTAGTTTATATAGATATCCAAGAGTTGCATCGAAAGGTTGCAACTTTTACTCAACTCTTTGGTATAACTCTTGAGTAAAAGTTGC